>VWZI01022775.1:229903-337920 GCA_013396835.1 Psilopogon haemacephalus
TTTTTTACTGCAGTCACTGTGTGCTCTGATCTTGTAAAGCTGGGGCTGTAAAGCTGCTGTTAGTAACCTAACCCAGCTTCTGCTACACAGCCATCGCTTTGCTAAAAGAGGCCTGTAGGAAGTTGGAAGACCTTTTGGTTACCCTGAAGCACCATGTAGGTAGTGCAGAGCTGGGAGCATAGTAGATTGCAGAGGAGTGTCCATCACTCACTCAGCAAAGCCCTTGACTGCATCTGTCTGCTATCATGCTGTCTTTCTTTTCTCCTGAAACCACATCTGTGAGCCTCTCAGACTAAACCAGAAGTCCTAAGGAAAGTCTCCAGCAGCCCATCAATTGCTTGGAGTTTGCTGGTCTGCTTGTGCTGCCCTGTGCCCTAGGGCACCTGGTCATTGCCAACCAGCTCTACACTGCCTTCCCATCAGCTGCAGCTCACAGATCTTGTGGGGCACAGTAATGGTGGTATAGCTTCTTGAATAACACTGCTGTGATTTTGCTCCCCCATTCAGGTTCAAGTAACTGCGTTGTCCTGACTGATGGTTCATGGCTTTCCACAGAACTCGTTGCCAGGGCAGGGCCCATATGGATGCCTGTGAGGACAGTTTCTCATGCACACTTCAAGACATCACTGAAGAATCCAATTTCTTTTTCCTCACTCAGAGCTTGTGCTCTCCTTTCAGCCAACAGCTCGTCCTTCTCACTGCTTAGGCTGGCTAGAGTTGCTTCCAATCCTGGTCTCCACAGACACCCCTCTCTGTTCCTAAAGCAGCAACAAGGTCTAAGGTGCCAGCAGGAGTGCAGTATGTTTCTCCAACAGATGACAGGTTGGAGAGGCCAAAGGGAGCATCTTTTTGGGTGTAACTGTGTTGTGCTCCCTTTCCCTCCTCTCTGAACCCAGCTCTGCTGATAGACATCAGTGGGTGGGAGGCTGGCTCACTCCAGAGAGCCTTTGACATAAAGGGAGTTTTCACCCCACCTCTCCATCAATCAAAACTTAACCTTATTTGTGCTTATATGCTACTTCTTAGACAGAGAAAATAAAAACTGGGTTTAGGAGAGTGCAAATATTTAACAATAAAAAAACCACATTAATTTACCCTTTTTCATTTCTACAGAAGGAACCTTAATGGAGTCACATGACTCTTATTCTAAGTGATAAACCACAGGTCATAAAGCACCACTTTATCACTCTGCACAAGCAGTATAAATAACAGCTATTACCCAACCTCACTTCATCTGATAAGCTCAGAGATTTTCTAATATACATTTCTGATTTTTTTAAATAATATTCATGATCATTTCCTCTTGAGCGTTATGAGTCTCTGACTATGTGGCCCTTGAAACCAGGGCCTGCAAGCCCTCATACCATCTCACTGATTTATGGCCATGTTGGTTGGGACTGACGCCCTAATGAAATCTGTGACACTGCATTAATGGGGCTGTTTGTTACCACCAGAGTTCAGTGGCTGGCTGTAGTCTCAGAGCTGTGCTCAGGAAGGCACAGGCAGAGTCCATAAAACCCACTCAATGGGTAGCAAACCTCCTCTACCTGCACACAACTGTAGCACCACCCCATGTAGAAGCTGCCTGGTAAGGTCTGTGGAACCCATTGAGGGTGCAGACTGCAGATCATGGTTCTTCAATCTGCAAACCACTGCTGCACAAACACAAGTACAAGATGAGCTTAAGGTCTTCCCCAGGACCAGAGCTCCACATACAGACATACATCTCTCAGGCGTACCCAGCCCCTTGTGTGCAGTCATCCAGTTGCACAAGCCACGGCAAATGTGCACCATCAGATTACCCACTAACAAGCATGTGGATTCTCAGTGTAACCAACACACATTCCACCTACTTGCAAGAGCTCTGCAGCTTCAACGGGGTGTGTGAGCAAAGATTGCCCCACACCTCTCCACTGTTCTCTCCAGGGCTGTTTTCCTTACTATTTTGGAGCAAAGCTACAGAATCACATGCAAAACCTGTTTGCAATGCGTGTGTTCTTCTGCAACAGCATTCCCAGTGAGATCTACTGCTGTGTACTGAGACAGATATCTAAGTCAAATAGTCACCCAGTTCTCATCAAAACTAATGACAGTTTGGAGGACAACTCATGTCCTCAGCTCAGAAAAACTGAGCCAGCCTGTATACAACAAAGATCTTATGTATCCACTGCAGAAAAACACATACCTGCAAGATAGTTATTTTAACACCGATATGCCCTATATAAAGACACATCTCAGTCTCTGCTATCGTGGTGAAGCAGAGACAACTCCAGGTTTCTGTAAGCATGGTGGGTTGATACCTTGCCTTGGGCTAGGTAATCACCCAGAAGATTGTAACATAAATGCATGCCTGAGTATCTAGACCTAATATAGACTGATTGAAGCTGTTAGTCCCTTTTATTTTACAATTGGCTACAATCAGCACACACTTCCTCTTGAGTTTTGTTTGTTCCTGTTTGTTTCATTTTTTTTCCTTTTTGAAAAGAGTTTGGGGAAGAAAAGCAAAAAATTACGTTCGTGCAATGCAGACTCCTATGCAGCAGGAAATAAGAATGGCAAGACTGAGTATTTAGCCTTACTTCTGCCCTGGGGCAAAATTCTGTTAGCTGTCATAACCATATATTACCCCTCAAACAATGCAGCACGGCAGACACTTTCTTCCACCTTAGGTACATACAAGAGAGAATCTTCATTCCTGTGTGTTTCGTTTTACAACTTTTAATGCAGACTTATTCATTGAACTGGAAGCATTTGGCTGTGAAAAGTGGCACTTTTGTACTAAGGACTATTCTGTTGTGCCTCAGGATTGCTTTCAGAGTATTTTTAATCGTCAAAATGGCTTCGCAAGAAATCAGAAATTTGACCGATTCATATCTGCTGGAATTATTAAATAATTACAAATAATAAAGCATTGAGTTTAAAAATGACAATTTAAAATCAGTAATATTGATATGGCTGAGTTTCATTTATCCTGGAAAGGAAACAGCTTTGACAAGACCATATTTTTTAATAAAATGAGTATGGCTTTTTTTCTATCAGGTCTCTTTAATTCCAGCATCATAAAAATGTGGTATATCTTTATTGATAGACTTTAGCTAGTGAATTCTCTTCTCTACAGCATATATATGTTAATGATTTTCTCAGCCCTGACATACAATATGTTTTACCAGACGATTTTTCCTTTCACTCAGGGTTACTTCTCTGAGCAGTAATTTAGTGGGCAGTTCTCAAATGACTTCTCTGAGAAATACACACTTGTTAAGAGTGTATTTTAATGGTGTCTTGCTTGACCATGTTTCTTTTTTGTCAAATTGTAAATAGTTCCTACTTTCCTTGCGATCTGCATCCGGAGGGGCGCAAGACTGGAGGAGACCAACTATGTGATCGGGTCCAGAGCATTTGCAGTCACTTTGCAGCCACTTTGCAGCCAGTGTTTATTCCAGAAGAAACATCAATATCCCTCCCTGTGCCACAAACCACAGATTTCCCCAAACCAAAGAAAGCTACTTATGCTCAAAAGACACACACACAAAAACCAAACCAAAACAACAACAAAAAAACAAAACAAAAAAAAAGTAATTGCCCATCACAGGAAAAGCGCAGAAGATACCTGGAGTCAGAGCATCACCCACTGCTGAGAGCTGCATGGGCAGGGGAGTGTGGTAAGTGAATAATCACCGCTGATCTCAGCGCATTGCAAATGTAACTCTAGTCAGGCAGTAGATGTGCTCTCTTTAATGATATTACTGAACAGATTACATAAATGAGTGAGAATTTATGTACAGAATTTGCATGTGTTTGCAACTGATCTGAAACTTATAAATACGCTTCTGTATTTACACGCACAAGTAAATTAATATTGATTTCCAACCAGCAAGCACCACCAAAATGGCATTCAAGTGCATGTTTCCAGGTTCAGAGTATTTAGCTGGAGAGCAAAGCAAGTGAATTTGCAATGAGAACAGTGAAGCTGTGGATGCAGTTCTGGAAAGAGCGATTTGCATTGTTTGTGTTGCAGCAGCGCTGGGAGGCTGCAGACACTGTGCAGGGCTCTCTACAACCATATTGCAAAACAGCTTTTCCCCAGCAGTGAGGCAAGTGCCTCAGCACAGCAGCACAGGTCCAATTCCCAAGTGGGTGCTCATCCCCTGCCCAAAGAGCTTTATTATATTGGGTGCGCAGCTCAACTAAATGGGTAGGCCATTAAAGATTTACAAGCCATTGACACTAGCTAGCTCAGGGACATTGTGGCTACTGCAAGTACCAAGCCTTCTTCTGCATTGCTTAATTTTCAAACCCATGCACTCCATTACCTCCCGGAATAGCTGCCGTCTGCACACACTCAGCAGCCCTATTCCCTAGCTTCTCACTCCCCAAGCCCTAACATGCATCCCCGGAGAGGACCCTCGCTCTGACGACTCACATTCCTAAGCTTGTATCCACTCCTACCCTCATCATTTTACACACCCTCTTATCTTTCCCAGAGCCGGGCTCCTACCCTGTGCTCAGAAGCTGGGTCCCTAGACGCCATCCCTCAGTGCTCCGGCTTTATTTCCAGTGGGGGAGTAAGCGTTTTGGGACAAAGCTAGAGAGGACAGCAGAGAGAATTTGTTGGGGCTGTGTGAGTCAAGTCTAAACTCCTCTTCACTAGAGAAAGCAATTACTTTAACAAGGCTTTGGTTTTTAACCAAGGTTTTACAATCACATCTCTCTGGATGTGTGCTTTTCTCCTTCTCTGCCTGAGATTCCGTCTGATGTTTGGTGCATTTTTCTTGGGTGTGCGTTGTTGTTTTGGGGTTGTTTTGTTGTTATTGTTGCTTGCAGCCACTGGAGAGTTCCCCTTCCTCTGGTTAATGGCCCATTAACTAGCTCTTAGAACACAAGGGTAGGGTCTGGGAATTGCTGAGTTCTGGAAAATCCTCACCAGCACTGAAACTCTTGCCAGAAACAAAATCCTCTTTTCAGAGAGGTTTTCTGTGAAATGTGGGCAGTGAGGGGGCAAAACCCCTGGGCAGGTGATGTGGGGACAGAACCCAGAGGAGTGTAGGGCAGAGGCACAGCTGCTGTTTCTTGAAAAAAGGCGCTGGCTGTGGGGAACAGGGGGAGAGGAGACAGGAGCTGGATTGTTAGAGGATTCAATGAGCTGTGCCCAATGTATTCGAAAGGTGCTTAAGACAGCCAAAGCTCCTCACCAAACACACACCGCTGTGAAACAGCACAGCATGTGCCCAACAGCTGCAGAGAAGCAGCCCAGCTCCTCCTGCCCCACACACATCACACCCCTGAGAACCAAGCAGCATCCCCTCAGCCCATGCCCCACACCAGCACCATGTGACCAAGGCAGCAATGACCCTATCCTGGACTTCTGGTCACCCCAAGCCATCCCTGGTACGTGCACCCCGCACCAGAGACAAGGAGATGCCCAGTTTAGACCCTTCTCTCCTACTTATCTCCTCCCTCCCAGCTGCATATTTCCAGGTAGAAAATTGTTTGCAGCTTTATGTTGTCTCATGCAAACAAATGCCAGGGCCTGGTCAGAGAGAGATGCAGGATATTACATAGACCTAAAAAATGGAAGACAAAACAATTCTTGGTATCAGCAGGACTAGTGAAACCTGGTTTCTGATGGCTTTGTGTCCTGATTCCTTAGCCCTCCCTCCACCACCACGGCAATAACCACGGTGGACAGCCTCTCCTCCAGTGCCTCCCATTGCCACAGAAGGATGCTCAGTTTATGTGCTGTCACTGGCTCCAAGCCATGTGCTGTTTAATCACTAGGCATGGAGGTGTTGGCTGCCCAGCAGAGAAGACAAGCAGAGTAGTCCATTGTTGGCACTAATATGAACCTCTCTTCTTTACCCCGTCATTAATTTTGACACATTTTGCAGGCATAGAACATTTTGGTGGGCTCTGTCCTTGTGTCAAGTACAGCTGACATTGACGGATAGGTTAAACTTTGTGGTGAGGAAGGGGACAAATGACAGACAATGCAATTGCCTAGGCTCGGTTACCTGAACTTAAACGTACAAAAAGGTGACAGTTTCAGTTTCATCAGTGTCAAAATGTATCCTCATCTGCATCTGCAGAACACAGCACAGCTTAGGCTCATGACCATAAACAATCAGCTTTTCACAGTTTGATCAGGTAGCTCCCATCAGCAAAACTGCAGAAAAATACTTCTCATGGGAGTCTTGTGGCCCAGTTAAGCTGCAAAGACTAATTGTCTTCACCCATGAGGGCCCTCTGAAATACCTACATTCAGAGCAACTCACCATGGTCTCTAGCAGCTTATACCAAAAAATAGAAGTGTCAGCATACCTCCTGCAAGTTTCCACACCCAGCCAACCCAGCCTAAACACTGCAAACACATAGAGCCACCATCACCATTTCTGGTACCTTACAGATGCCTATCCATAGCATCTCCTAGTGCAGGAAATATTTACTCTCTCAATACTTCTTCTGTGATAGTCTCATACTATGACCTCTGGATCAAGATCAGAAAAAGGAGGCAGACCAGGGATGAGATAGGTCCTAAGTCCATGTAAGAAGTCTCTATCAAAAAAATGGAGTGAAGCCTAAGCCTGGATCTCCTTATTTTCTGAAGCAGTCCTTAGACTGCCCACACATGTCAGAGTATGCACATGTGACCCACTGCAGCATTGCTGGCTCTGGCACTGAGCAGTACAAGGCTATGCTCATCTGGAGCATAGCAAACCCAGGTGCCTGATGCTGCCTTTACAAGTGATGGTGATATCAAAACTGCAGCCCTTCTTCAGTGGACAGTGGCTACCACATGCGGACACAGATGCCCAGCACTCCCCTAAGGCAGTTCACGCACAGCACATTGTGCTACACAGACAACACCCTACAGCAGCACATGTGCAAGTGAGACCCACGTGTGGGCATCTGCACAGAGCATGCTGCAGCTGGATGCAGCTGGAACAGCAGGCCTGTGCCAAGCAAGGTCCACAGCCACAGTAGAGATGCCCCATGTCTAGTGACTCCACGACAATACTTACCTGCTGCTCTGAGGTCAGCTACCTCTGCAGCCACAGCCCCAGCATAACCAGCCACTTCGCTGAGGGGACGTTTTTGAGCTCTGGTACTAGCTCACTTTTAACCAGCAAAAGAAACAGTTTCTTACCTTGTACTTCTTTTATACCCCAAATGAAGTAATCATGATTACTTCCATTTTAAAGGTAGAAAACTGAGGCTCTGCATGATGAATGACCCAGTGCCTCCCAACAGACTGGTGGTAGAGACTACAGAGACACCAAGTTTCCTAAATGTCAGTTTAGTGCACAGGGACCACATTGTCATGTGGACAGTGTTCACGGTGTGATGCTCACACTGGTCTCAGTGGTGGCATGTGTAAGACAATCTTTAGACCTAGGGTGGTCTAGGACTTGAGGGTGGCAGGGCAGGAAAGAGACATTCCCTGACAAGCTTTTGCCTCAGAGAAAGACCTGAAAAAAGTTCAGCTCAAGGTCCTGGTGAAAAGGATGCCTGCAGGGCCACCTGCACTGCTCTTTAGTCATTCCCAAGCAGTGAATTCATCTGGCTGAAGTTCTGGGGAACATGAAAAAAAAAAAAAAATACATGGAGACAGAAACTAGCCCCACCGACCACTCACACTGTTTGACATTAAAAAGTGCTGACAGCGGAGACGGAAGAAAGGAATGGACGAAGGGCCACTTTCATCTCATGACAGTCTCCTGCCAGCCCCAGCCACTGCGTCTCTCTCCCTCCTCCTGGCCCCTTGCTTTCCTAGGCATTTTATTAAACAGGGTCACAGCCCGCATTAGAGTCCCTCCCACAGCCCTGGCAAAATGAAAACACTCGCCCGTCCCCATGACCCCCACCCTCCCAGGTCTCCAGCTCCTTTGCAGTTTCCCCCACTCCAGAACTGAGATCTCCACCCCACTGCAACCTTGAAGTTTCATAGCCAAACATCAAGGCAAAGGGCTCCGGGGAGGCAGAAGGTCTCTCCCATTTTTTCCCTCTTACATTAATTATCTCATTTAGTTGAAAGAAAAGTCCAAAAATGGAGCTTTCCCTAGGCAATTTATGATGCTGGAGCTGTAATTTATGGCTCAATACAACTTTATTTTGCTTCTTTTTTTCACACACACAAGAAGATAGACACACACATACATACATTTAAGGAGACACTAACCTGAATTTATCACACTAAGTACCTGCCTGCTAAAAGTAAAAGACTGAACATAATTTACAAGGCAGCCTGGAGAGGGGTTCACATGTGGGGGGAAATATTTAGAAGAGTTAATGTTTGAAAGTTGGTCTTTGAAGGCAAGAGGCTCCTCTAGATAGAAAGAGAAAACCTAACTAATTAAAACTGATGTATCAGTTTCAGAAGAAGAATGTGCTGGTAATGAAACCGTGCATGGGCAAAAACAACAGGTGACCAGGTTATCCAGGACAGCCTAGACACTCTCCAAGGAGAAGGTCCCGATTTCAGCATCTAACCAACAGGTTATTAGATCTGATTTGCCATGGCAGTAGCCAAAACCTCCTGTTGAAGTGGCTGGTCTGTACAGGACACACAACTGGAGCGCAGAAACAAATGTGAGTCATCAGTAAGTTGAATCACGGCCGTGGCATGCCAGCAATGTGACCCGCTGTTGCTGGGATGGGTGGAGGAGGGAAGAGACTTTGTGTTGCAGATGTACCAATAGTTGTTTCAGTAGCAACCAAGCACTGGATGGCCAAAGGACAGGACTTGTCTGCCCCAAAATGCTGACCAATAAGACAGGCAAGAAAAGTGAAAGAGCAGCTGGACCAGAGAGTGGTAACTGACCAGTCCAAGCTACTCTGCAAGTCAGCTGCAGAGCCATACATAGTTCTGGCCAGTTTTCACTCTTCCCCAGAGAGCACTGAGAGTCTCCCTGTGTTGTGCTGGGGAAGGGTCTGGGAAGACATTGCAAATTTTGATTTGAAACAGAATCCCAATATTATTCCACTTCACTGGGGACACTACCAGCAGAAATCATTCACCCCATGCCTGCCATTTGACAAACAGCTGTGCAAAGCATGGACAAGCCAGTGGATCTGCATGACTTGGCTGAGCCACTGGCAATAAGGTTTTCACTGAGCATCACAAGTCACATTTTGGGGCACCTCCGTCTCGACAAAGCCTACATATGTGAATTCACAGGTGTCCACCTTTCCCAGATACTTCTGTGACTGAGATCTCCGATGCTGCCACACTTACACCTTTCCAGGCTGTACCACCTCCAGGGAGAACGGAAAGAGGAGATCAAATGGAAATATCCCAGATTCATCTCTGCATTTTCCAGTGTGCCTTCCTGTAGTGTCCTCCTCCCATCTATGACTACCCATGGGGGCTCTCTGAATGCCTTCCCCAGCAAGTCTTCTGCAAACTTCTGTGACTGATGTTCACTGGAGAGATCTCTCCACACACTGTATCCAGGAGGATGAAGGCAGTGAAGCCTGAGCAATTAAGCGTGCCAAGATGAGAAATTATCAAAATATCTCTACCGAGATTTGCTTTTCTTCTGTACACTGGAACTTCCCTAACTTCACAAGGCTTCTCTACCTTCCAACTAGGAATCTGAACCATCCAGTGGCTTGGAGCTGGGTCACATAAGCAAGAAAATGTCATTAAATCTGTGTCAGCTGAGTGCCAGGTGAGCCCCCTGCAGCTAGATAATTCTTTCAGTCTGAGGGACCTGCACTTGATTTGGTGGAGCACTGACTGTAAGCCCTATTAGACAGGTCCACTGTCTTTGTACAGCATCATGGACACAGTTTCCTCTATATCACAGAATCCTTTTAGCCTTTACAACCCCAAAATCCTTAAAACCATTAGAAAGGAGGCAAGCAACGACTTTTTGCGAAACGAAAACAAAACCAAAAAGTAATCATAAAAGTGATTTGAGAGATATTCATGACGCAAATGCAAAATCTTTCCAAAATGAGCCTTTTGAAAACGATGTTCAAGTGTCCCTTCAAAGTGATGAGGATTTGCATCATTTGAAGTACTCCTGACAACAGTCAACTCACCCAGCAAATTTCTAGAGCAAACCAACAAAAGCCCTACTCCTTTTGGTAGGGAAGGTGTTCTTTTTCTTACTGCTTTCTTCGTAGACATCAGCTTGTTCACACATCTTGCAACAACCCACAGCCATGGCATTAAACAGGTGAACAGAATACTTTTTTTTTTTTTTTTCCCCTTATTGATTTAGGGATGGTTTCATTTGTAAGCAAAAGGGCAGCTGTCAATAGACTGCCTGATCTAAGGCACCAATCCAGAGAAATCTTAAACACGTGAGCACTTGGAATTCAGGGCTGTTGAACTGGGGCCAGCAATCTAAAGCAGGCTTTATTTCATGTTGCATCTATCACATGAATGAGAGGGAAGTATTATTAAATGGAGGGGGAAGAAGAAGAAAACATGCCTATTTCTTGTCCAATAACACTAGCAATATATTTATGAAAACAAAACAAGACTTATCTTCATTGCTCTGTGGTTCTCTAGGAGCCCTGTCTACATTGTCTGTTCTGTTTAGGTTGCACACTCTTCACAACAGAGATTATCTGTATTTAGAATCACAGAATCATAGAATCTGTCAGGATTGGAAGGGACCACAAGGATCATCTAGTTCCAACCCCTCTGCCATGGGCAGGGACACCTGGCTGGATAGAGCCTCATCCGGCCTGGCCTTAAACACCTCCAGGGAAGTAGCCCCAGCCATCCCCCTGGGCAACCCATTCCAGGGCTTCACCACTCTCATGGTGAAGAACTTCCTCCTCACATCCAATCTGAATCTCCCTACCTCCAGCTTTGCTCCATTCCCCCTAGTCCTGTCACTACCTGGTAGCCTAAAAAGTTCCTCCCCAGCTTTTCTGTAGGCCCCCTTCAGATACTGGAAGGCCACAAGAAGGTCTCCTGGGAACCTCCTCTTCTCCAAACTGAACAGCCCCAACTTTTTCAGTCTGTCCTCATTTTGCGCCTTGTGAAGCACCAGGCACTTTTATATAATAGCAATAATCTATAAAAAAGCATAAATAAGAGGATCAGAGCAAGCAAATTCTGTTGCAGAATTGTTTCTGCCTGAAGAGAGCAGCAGAAGTCCAGTTAAAAATAGCTATGTTTGTTTTGACAATAAAAGGTGTGTGTGATTGTGCATGCACGTGCACATGGATATATATTTGTGTGCATGCAGTAGGGAAAGAGTCAAGAAGGGAACAAGTCTATTAACTCCACAAGTATGTGACACCTCAGCATCATACAAAGTACTCTGGGTGCAGTCAAAGCCTTCCAATGCTCCAAGGGACTCAGTGGAAGTGTGCAGGATATTAAGAGTGACAAGCCATCAGGACTGCAATATCAGACCAGTAGGGAAGGAAAACTGAAGCAGGATGTCAGCTCAAATTGTCATTATCCCTCTTCAGGAAACATTGTTGGGCAATACAAAGTAGCGGCAGAAAGAAAAGAGGTTGGTACATCTGGGAACTAATCCCCCATTCCCCAGGGATGAGGCACCCATTTAGGATCTGGAACTGACCAGCCTCTGTGTCATTGCTGGTCCTGCTTTTGTGCTCTTGAAGACAGCAGGGATAACGATTTGCCCTCTGCTCCTTGCTTGGGGTGGAGGAGCAAGGGGGCAGATGCAGTCCTGCGGGGTGACAAGTGGAAGGGTGTCAAGGTGGAGGAAGGCACTGCACAGTGCGGTGGGAGTGTGCAGCATTGGGTAACACCAGGGGTGGAGAGGAGGAAGGGAGGCTGGGGAGGGGAAGGCCTATAATCCCCTTGGTAAATCCATGCCTGAACTATAAAAGGATAATCCATGTGCAACCCTGGCCCCACTTATAGGATTTAGCTCTTAATGTGGAATACTAATATTTGGCTGTTTGTTTACCCCTGTGAACTAATTTGGCAGATTCGTATGATTCTCACAGGGAGAATTTATTTCGATTTTGATATTACTCAAAGCCTTGGGTCCCGGAGTCATAGGATTATATGCAAAGCTCCGAGCAGACTTTTTTTAATCCTTTTTCTTAAGAAATAACTGTTTGTTGTGGATGCAGCAAAAAGCTTGAAAGCTGGCCTGCTGTTCCACCACACAATGGCATCAGAAAAGAAGTCACTTGCTAATTCCTCTTTTCTTTTCTTTTNTACATTGCCTTCAGGAAAATAAAATAAACCCCTTTTTTTTTTTTTTTTTTTTTTTTTTTTTTAAGATGGTGATTTTAAGACACTTTTGCAACTGTGAAAGGCGGATGGGGAGCAAGCCCACGTTTTTTGAAGAGTCGGCACAGTACAGCCAGGCTCTGCTTTTAGATTCACACTGCTTGGGTGACTTACAGGGCCCAGTTGCCTTCTCCTAAAACTGCATTACCTTGGGAGAACGGAATCACAGCCAGATTCTGTGTTAAACAATATGCAGCTAAAACAATATGCAGAGTTTGAGGAAGGAGACACAGGAAGAAAAAAGGCACATGTTAGGATCAGGAATTCAGCCTTCAATTAAAAAGTAACTTTCTAACTTGGGACAACATAGAGAATGGCTTGAAAATGTGACACACACATTCCCCCCCCCCACCCCTTGAAACAGAAAGCCAGCAGAAGAATCCCAACTATGTTATTTTTATAATCTTGCTGGTTTCAGGGCTTGCTCTTTTATTTTTGAACAGTTAAAGTTGTTAATACTGGGGAAGAGGTGCCTCTCTTTTTTTTCCTGTAATGCAAAAAGCAGCTTTCATTGTAAATTGCAAAGACGTGAAAAGAAAACATTTCTCTCTAAATGTATTTGTGGTTGTTCCTCTCACAAAGTCCCAAAAGAAATTAAAGTTTTTCAAACATAGTCACAAGTAAGAGCAGGGCAAGCTGGGATATTTGCTGAATATCTGACTCCTGATTTAGGAAAATATCTCATCTTAATTCTGTGCCTAGGACCATTTCTTCTGTGAAGATTTAAGCACATACCTAAAGTGGAATAACTACAGAAGGACTTCACCAAATCAGGGCCCGAAGGAGAAAGATGGCAGTAAAATAACAATATTTATCACTATTTTAAAAAATTCTCTTACTAAAAATTGAAACAATGCCTAAAAAACACAAACCTTCATAAATCAGGCAAACGAGACAAGCATACCAGAATCATGTCAGGCAGTGTAAATGAGGCAAAAATAATTTAAATTATTCACACATTTTGAAACTTTGTAGGAGCGAGAAGAAAGAGTGAAATTTGGTGAATAAATCAGGGATGCAAGCAAAAGTTGTGCCTAACGCTGTCGGCAGGAAACACTAGGCAGCAACCCTAGGAGTCCTGCAGCAGAAAGTTTTTAGATGACATGTGTGCATCACTGGTACCTGCTTTGTTTTCCTGCTCTTCAGACCCTGCTATGACTGGCTTTCTTACGACTTCAGCTTCTCGGGCTGCCTCATTCCCAGAGCCAACCCAGGAACAAACTCATATTTGAGCCCATTTGCTCCAGAAGGGCTCTGTGACAAAGCACAGCGAGGGGATGCTCAGGCACTCCACAACCCATCCTGCAACTCACACCAGTACCCTGAAAATCTAAGTATGCTTAAATACACAGATCTGTTACCATTTTTACCTCTTGCTCAAATGCTGACAGCCAGTTTCATCTCTGGTAATAGCTGTTAATAATTAACCTGAAATGATACAGAATTGGAAAGATATCTTTTGGACCTGTGATATTTTCCCAATTTATTTTTTTTTTTTTGCAAAGAAGGTGGGAAAGGAAACTATGTATTCACACAGACAAAGAGGAGGGAGGGTTTAGCTGGCTGGTTTTCCAGGGGTTTGGGCTTATTTCTGTTTCCTCCTTCTGTCTCAGCTTGCTTTCTGGTGACAGGATTGAAGAGTCCCGGGCATTACCCAAAACTGGGGGGAAGATGTGCTACAGCAATGATTTGAAGGGAGCCATTTGTTTCATTTATTAAAAGGATCAAGAGGTGACTTGCTTCCCGCATATAAATTTCTTCATAAGGAAGAAACATCAGGTACTAAAAAGCTCTGATCTGCCAGAGAAAGCTGTAACAAGAGTCTGTTGATAAATGCTGAAGCCAGACAAGTCCCAGTTACAAATAAAGTACTGGATCTTTTTTATTTTGTTTTACTTTGTCTGAGGAAGTCAGGAGCAGCCTAGCTTGCAGGAGGCACTGGAGTTTCCCTTTCTCAACATCTTCAGCTCAAGACTCGTATTCTTTCAGGAAGAAAGTTACTGTGCTCAATAAAGGGCTAACAGGGACAATCTCTGATTCATGTTATGCAGGTAATCTAATAAAACAATCCGAAAATGTTTAGTGAGCTTACATTAAATCAAAAGCTTCACAACCCTCAGCTGATTTTAAACAGGAGACTTATTTAAAAAAAAAAAAAAAAAAAAAAAAAAAAGAAAAAGAANTTATTCTTATAGTGGGGGGGTAGAGGGAACAAAAGGAAAAAAAAAAAAAAAGTGGAAAACTTGTAGCAGCAAGGAGGGATTTGAAGCAGAAATGATGCCAGGATATGGGACAGTGAGGTAGTGGGCTCACTGCCAGTCAGGGCTGGCAGGGCTCTCCCCCAGCACCGTAAGCCTTTGGGGAAGGAGCTGCTCAGGCTCCATGGAGAATCCTGCCTTGCTGATTTCCAGCTGAGCAGCTTTCCACACTCAATGGCCGTCCCTGCTGCTTTCATGCAGGGATGTACTCTAGCTCAGAAGAGAGCAGTTCTGTTTAGATAGCCCCCAATCCTAGTTTTACCTCATCCCTTCCAGCAGAGTCACTGTAATTAAGATTTGTTAAGGTTTGGAAGAAATCTCATTAATCAGATAAGATCTGAACTTTATTTTCTTTTTAAAGACCCAATTTGATCTCTCTTGCTTGTGGTAATTGCTCTCCTCTTCTGACATGGAAATTCATTTTCCAGGCACATAAAACACAATAGATTTCCATTGTCAACAGCAGCAACCCCAGGAGTGTTAAAAATATTCCTCCAAAGGCTAAAAAAAAAAACAACTGTGTTGGGAGCAAATCCAGACACAGGCACGGAGAAGGAGCATGAGGTAGGGTGCTATCAGAGAGAGGTGGGGTGCACCAGAGGAAGGAAGAGCATCAAGATTTCTACCATGACCTTCAGTACACCAACCTGAGCTATCAGGTCCTACCAAGGAACTCTGCACAGAGAAGAAAAGTTGTTGCCACTTCTGGTCCCTGATGTGATGGGGGAAAAGCATCCTTCTCTTGAGTTTATCAGAAACCAGTACTTCAAAGAGTGATCAGAAAAGCTCCTGGACAGATGACATTTCACATGAGGCTGCACCAGGATAGATGGCACACCACGAAATACACTCTAGTACATCAAATCCTATCCATCAGCAAGATTCCTGGTTTCTAACTGTCAGATGTGGAATGGGAACTCTGTGGAACATCTGAATCAGAGGGTGGCTTACTTCCCTGCTGCCTGCTCCCCAGTGCCCTCAGCGCAAATACACCTCAATGGGCTCTGCCTCCACATCCAACTTGGCATGGCACTAGGCCAAGCCCAAGCAGCCAAGTACATGGTCCAAGTCGGGAGATATGCACAGATAAGGCAAGCAGCCCTGGGACAGGGCTGGGTGTAGATGTAGCTAGGCAATCAGTCACTGGAGGGACAGGACAGAGGCATATCCTCTACCCTGCCCATCCTTCAGCCTTAACCTGTTCATGTCAGTCCATTGAGTAGGCACCAGACCGGATGCTGGGCTCAACGTCTTGCCCTTGTCAAGACCCCTGTGCCCTGCCACTTGGCTGGTATGCCAGTCTCCTAGCCCACGTCTTGCTCCTTACACCACCTCATCCCTGATTTCAGCCTGGACTAGGAGACACCGAGTCCCAGCTGCACCAAGAGACCAGAGGCTGCAAGCAGCCCATGCTGTCCTGAACTGTCACAGGGAAAATAAAGCTGAGAGGCACTTTTCCAGCACTTTCGTGGGCCCACATGACCCTGCAGCAGCAGCAACCTCCACTGCAGCTCAGCCCGGCCACCTTCTGGGGATGCTGAAACTTTGGGGGAGCAGAGAGATATGCAAACCTCTACTGGGTGCTTTGTGGCCTCCCAGAAATGGTCTCTTTCTCTGGAGCAGCTGGCCAGCAAAGCTAGCTGTGGGTGACCAAAGTGGCCAAAGCAGGGAGTGTTGCCTGCACTGCCAGCCACGGGGAGGCAGAGCCTGGCACGGCTGGTGCACACAGAGGTGCTAATAGAGACCTAGGGCCAACATCTCGGCCCCTGGCTGCCTCTCTCCCTCTCTTTGCAGAAAGAATCTGCAAACATATTAATCTCATCTCAACACAAACCCTCTGTCCTGATCCCAGAATCCATATATTAGGAGATTTACATAAATTACCAGCTATCAATAGGGCACATGAGGTGCAGGGGCTAAAAGCCAGCACCCTTGCCAAGAAAGCAGTACAAGAGGATTGGAAAGGAGGGAAAGGGAGGGAGCTGTAGAGACTGACTGGGAGCGCAGCCTGGGTGGATGTCTGGGATTGAGGTGACTGCTGTGCTGTCTAGGTCTCTGAGTCACTTCCCACAGCCTCTGTACCCCACTTTGTGAAAGCAAATGCCTCCTGCTCTGCCACTGTGCTTTTGCATCTTCCCTTCATGTCTCCCCTAAGAAGGAAGGGTGAGCAATCCTCCCTGCTTTCTGCTGCTCTTCCCAGTGAGCATCTCCTGAGCATCTATGAGGCCAGGTCTATGGCATGATGGTGAGTATCCAACTACCAGAGAAAAAGGAATGAACCGTTCACACCACTGCGTTGCTTTATTTGGGACTTTGTATTTGCTAGGTCAAAGCCTGCCTTAGCTTCTGACATCCCCAAGCCTCAGGAGCCCTGTCAAACCAGAGTTGTGCGGCTCCATCAGGAAGTTCACCACATCTTTGACTCTCACTTGTTTCTCCTGGGAGAGGAGAAAGGCACAAACTTCGTCACATACTGCACCACCTGACCATGGACAGAATGCTCTCCAACTTAGGAGCACGGAAAAGGTCCTTCAAGCTTCTCTGAGCCATGAGAAACATAGATGACATTTGGTGAGGGTTGTGAAAGCCACGTATAGAACTCTGGCATACAGATGCAGAGAAAAGTCACCAAACCAGACCCCTTTCCAACGTGTTTCCCAGGACAGACCTGCTCTGATGGACGAGCATAAGGTAGACCTAGAAGTGCTTCAATAGGTGCCCGGGCAAAGGCAGTGTGCTGCTAGTTTGTTAGATCCACGTCCTTGGCAATAGGGCCTGAGGCACAGCCCCGTTCCTACCATCCTACCATCAGAAGTACAAACCAGAGTCTGGGGAAGCCTGAGTAAGCCCTGGCGCCGAGAGGAGATGAGATAGGCAGTGTGCCTGCGGCGCCTTCTGAGGCTCGCAGGCAGCAGCCCTGTAAGTCGCCAAAGGCGGTGAAGAGCCCCTTGCGGCGGTGCCTCTCGCCGGCAGCCTGCGGCAGCGGTGCGGCAAGCTGCCTTCTCACGCAGTGTTCTGCTGCCCTCCTGGGGCCGACGCGCACATTGCAGCTCCCAGCTCCCGCACCCGCCCCCGCAGCACCCTCCTCCGCACCCTTCCCTGCGGAGAGCCGAAGCACAGGGTGCTCCTTCTCCTGCCGGGAGAAAGGGCAAGGAGGCGAAAGGCAAGCAGCGCTTTGGCCGGGGTCCGCAACAGGGAAGAAGAAGAATGAGCACTGAGGGGAGCCCCAGGGAAGACAACGGGCAGGCGGGGGTAAAGAGGGCAAAGAACAGGAACCTTCTGCACCAGAAAAAAGTGCTCGCAGGAGCCAAACCCCCTGCTTTGGAAGAGGTGTCACAAGTCATCTGCTCTTCCTTCTTCACTCTGAAGAGGCAAACATCACAGCTGAGCCAAATGTGTCCTCAGGCTGCTGAGGCTGTTCGGTGGACAGCTGCAAGTATGGTGAGGTCCTGAAAGTACCTTCCAATCCTGAATAACACCCTAGTGTTATTTTTAGTGCTAGGAAGTATAGAAAGCAAAGAAACAAAGCAACGTAAGCTACAGAAAACCGGCTTGGATTTGTTTTACCTGCTAGAGAGGCAGATTAAAAACGGGACAACTTTTATGTTTGGGGCACAGGGAAGAAAAACAAACAGACAAACAAACCCACAACAAATCCAGTAAGGAAAATGCGTAGTCAACGTTGGCTACAAGGTCTCTTCCCAGAAGTGTAACTGTAGTACACACAGATCTCGGCAGAATCACGTTGGAATAGGACAACATATACGGCACAATGAAAATATGACTTGTGTAATTTGCTTGTTAATTGTACAGCACCTAGCACAGCAGCCATGCTTCAATACCAGTGGTCAGGTGTAGGTACCTGTTCTTATGTACATCCCCACCATTGTACGTATAGAAAAGGGCAGCCCAATCCAGCTCCAGCATCTACATTCCAAAACCGAGGCTGAAACTGGATTCAGATTTATGCCTGGTTTCTCTGACACAGCAGGACTTTGTGCTGCAGGAGAGAACTTTCGTAGGAAAGCTGCGCCTCTCAGACGCAGAAATAAGTTTTTGTCCCTCCTGCTAGCTCACCGTGAGAGCCCTGCAGTGTCTGGGTCGCTGCAGACCGCCAGCGTCCCCGTTCCAGGGGTCCCGGCAGCCCCCGTGCCCGCCGAGCTGCGCACGGACCGCGGGCTCCACGCCGTGGCCAGACCACAGCCACACACGGCGACTGCGGGACGCCGACCGCCAGCCACGGCGGTGCCCATACCTACACCGCCCTTGGCACTGCTCACGGGCAGCCACAGTCACCTGCGAGAACGGATCCCTTCTCTCGCCGTCTTTCTTACAAGGGAGGGTGGTGGGCTTACCTGTCTTAGAACGAGTGTTTCGTTGCTCTCTCCTCTGCTTACCTCTAAAGACACCTCCATCTTCGTCAACGCTGGTATCCCCAAGCCTGGTCACAGCCCAGGCACTTCAGTCTGAGCTCTCCTCTCTTGGACACACATGACTGCTCCCCTTTGCTCACTCATTTGCTAATTGTTGAGCCACCTCACAAACTTAAAAAGTGATGCTGTATCCTGAGTTGTCATATCCTGGGGCTTTCATTATCCAACACAGCCACCACCTTTCATTGTAACTCTCATGCAAGGCCATAGCGTAGGAATTTGCCCACTCTGGTCTTTTGTTGTCCCAAGGTGTCTGGGCACTTGTGGTCTCATTAATCATCAGGCAGGTAGGTTTGTCCTGGTGCCTGGGAACTGCTGGACAGTGACTGGTTGTGCTCAAGGGTGCAAGACCAGTATTTGATAGTGACTTTCCTGGACAATGGGGGTCCAGCCATTTGGACACAGGAGGCAACACTAACATCAGCAGGTGCTAGCAGCAGCTCTGCCCTGCTCAGGAAGGAGCAAGAGGGTCTGACACCAGAACAGCAACTGCCAGAGGTGACAGCAATGTCTTGGCCAGATGCACCAGGGGAGACAGCTCACCAGAGCTGTTTTTGATGAGCAGAGTGACTCACAGAGCTGGAGAGCCGCTTTGGGAAAGGCAGTCTGCCATCACAGCAGAGAGACTGCAGGCAGGGAAAGGCAGCAGCCAGTCTGGTGGCAAATCCTCCTGCAGCCAGGCCAGGTCTGGCTGCTGTTCAGCAAGGGGAGTCACAGGCCAAATAAACCAAAAATCAGCAGAGCAGGTGTAGCAGCACCCAGAGGTCAAAGGCAGCTGGGTACTAGGGGCCAGGAGTGTGCAGCTTCTACACACGTTCCACATGCTTACAGGGAAAGAGAAGAATCTACAGTAAAGCCCGAAAAATTTCAGCCAAAATATGAGATCCAGTGATGGGTTTTATATGAAGTGATGGGGGCCTTTCACCTCTGGAGCAAATTCCTCAAAGCAGTGGTAGATTTTCTGTCCCAGTGCCTTCAAACACTGACAGGAGGCCCTTTGGGAAGGAGGGGTTTAGACAAAAGAAACCAGGAGAATTCCCTCAGTTACTGGCAAGCTTACACCGAGTGACTGAACAGCTGCTTCTTGACTTAAAATCTCTCCCTGGCTGTGCTTGAGCTGTACAGCTCTTTCAGGTGTGACAGGCAGACCTGCCTCCAGTACCATAGCCTCCATGTGGGTGGGGACAATGGGACAGTGACTCAGGCGGCTTCGTAATCTGTCACAGAAACAGCTAGCACATGCACTCTATCAACCCTAGCATTTCTAGTTCACCTATCTGAACATGAAACCACCTGCTACAGCAAGCAAGAGGAGTGTTTTTGTGTTCTTGACCTGTCCAAAGAACACCAACTCCCTGTCTCAAAAGAGCATTTCAGCCATGGGATCAGTGGAGGTGACTGTACCTTCTCAAAGAGAACAGTCTTCTGGTTCACAAATTACCTACAAAGTCTCTCACACAATTGCTCATGGACTTTCTCCCCTCCTCTGGTCATAAACTGGAAAGAAGATGCACACGGCATCCTCCTGAGGACCTTCACCAGGATGACAGCAACTGTACTGTAATTCCTGTGCACAGAAGCAGCTGCCAACACAGGTGGGGTCTATTTGCACTTCAGACCCAGAAGCAGGTACTGGTTTTCCAGAAGGAACCATAGAATCTCTCCTCTATTAATAGTCACTCACTCTTGTGAGTAGCTTTGCAAAGGCCCTCCCAGCTAAGCCTGCATTTTCCCAGCAACTTCCTGAGGAAAGTGGCACATGTAAGCTCATGAGTGCAGAGACCTGCCTCAGTCTCTTCTTCACTCACTCATGCTCAGACAGCACCATGCCTAACAGTTCGTATAGAAGCTTTCTATGATGCCAGATACTCCAGACCTCTACCTAGACCAGTGCCAGCCTCAGGCAAACATGCCACAATAAACACCTGCAAGAAAATCCATCCATCACCATTTGCACTTGAATCCCCTCAACCTCAGATCACAGCTCTTCTCCCTTCACTTGGAAGCTTCCTGCCTACCTATGTTCTGACTCCAGGTCCATGGCTGTCTGGCTGAAGTTACTTTTCATGTATTTGAAATCCAGGGAACATAGGTTGCATTGGAGAGCCCTGAAAGGTCCACAGATCTAAAGGATGAATTTTCACATAGCACCATGAATGCAAGGCTCATAAGAGGACTAACGTGATGGACAGAGAAGGGGGCAGATATCACCTAGGACTGATATCAATGTACTGGGAAATATAAGGCCATACTGTTCCACAGCCCTGAATTTCCCTGTGGAAAGTGAGTATTACATCTCTACCCAAATCCCAGCAGACCCTATCCTCTCTTTCACCTGGCAGGAGGTAAGAGCTGGGGTTCTCAGCAGACAGCTGGAGTAGGCAAAGACTCTGTTGCTCTGAGCACCATACATACACAATCTAGGGGACCTCTGCCTCCAGATATATGGGCAGATTGATGAGATCAAGAAGGCAAAAGACAGGCACTATTAACTTCTTTTTTTGTGCGTGAAGAAGGAAGGCTCAAACCTCCTGGGTTTAGTACTGCAGCAGCACGGAATTATCTAGAGAAAAGATAATGCTGGAAACAAGCTGCAGTCCATAAGGAGCAAAGCAAAGAGTGCAAAAGGCAGGAAACCAGTTCAAGCAAATGCAAAACCCTTTCAGAAAGGGCAAGTTTTGAGAAAAAAAAGCCATGTTAGAATTTGACCATAGCAGCATATTTTGTAGATTTTCAGCCAGTACTGTGAAAGCTGGCTTCATCATTATAAAGGCAGGGGAGCTCTGTAGGTAAACATATCTGTACTCAACAGAGGTAGGCATGCCTCATCAGCTTGATTTCCTAGTAGGAGAATGACTTCTCTACAGTACTCATGTATCAGCAAGAGCAAGAATGCTCATAGATGTAAACACTGTGAGCACCTGAACCAGCAGGTGACACAAAGCAAGAAACATAATCTTTCTTTTTAGTATACCATGTTTAAGGGGATAACATTAAAAGCACAATTTTTGAATGGATAAAAATATGTAATGAAAAAAAAAATATTTAATACTAATTCATTGAAAGCTTCTCCTACCATTATTCTATTGAGAGTGTGGCAGGTATGTGTCTTAATGAAGTCCTGCCTTAAGCAGTTTGCCAGATGAAACCAAAGACATCAATACAGGCCTGCCTGTAATTTCACTGAAGTTACACTCTGATAATGATCCAGGCATTTGGGTCTCAGTTTCCAGGATCAGATCCAAGGAAAGACATGTTCTCATGGTTGTATACAAAGCAGCATAAAAATTAAAGGTCCTATGCAGGGAGATGAAGAGAACCTACTGCTCACACCATGTATTAGGGCCCCACTGTGTTCCTTATGTTCCTGGAAAGCAATCAGTTACAGCCCAGAAATGCTGATTGTTCTGATGTTCTTATTTCATTTGGGCAGTTACTGTTACAAGTGAGTTTGGGAAGATTTCTCCCCGCTCAGGCTTTTCTGGACCAAGCTGCCAATATCCTTAGGGTTTCCCATTTGGTGCCCTTTTCAATTCTTTTTCAGAAGCTGTTCCCTTATCAACTGCTGAGCAACTTTGGCCACCAGATCCAGGGCCTCAGAGCAGTCAGTAGAGCCACCAAAACTAGATTCCTCCTAGTATTCAAGCCAAGTATTTCCTGTGTCCCTTGGGAAAGGTAGAGCCAGATGATACTGGCAAAGAGCATTTCTCCTCTCACTCACAGGTAACCTTCTTCATGTCAGAAAAAGAGAAGTCAGCATATGTCAAGAGAAGAAAAACACCTTTCTAGTACTTCAGTCATTGAGCAAAAATCACTTTCGTACATGACATATCTTTGTACCCTGTAAGCAGCAGGATCAAAGCTAGAGGTCTGGAGACAGACAGCCAGCTCAGGTGGTGAAGTCCCGTTGTGAAAGCTTTAGGTGCAGTTCCAGTAGATGACAGAGCTCCTTGACAGGGTGCAGAGCTGGTGCCCTGAAGAAGGATGTGGACTTCTGCAGGCCCTGCAATAACTGGGAAGGTGCTATCTTGAGCAGCTTAAACAGATGGAGTCTGGAGGCACAGGAGATGAGCAGGACCCAGCTCTCCCTTTCTGAGAGGCCAGGCCAGCCATTAACCTACAGTGCCTCTGCAGCTCCCAACCTGAGCCAGGCCTGATCCACCTAGCCCATCAGTTCTGCCTCATTGACTGCACGCAGCCTCTTCCAAATGCTGCTGTAAACAGTAGGCTCTTGGAGGAGGCTGGAAGGTGGCACTGGTAAGGTTCACAGGCCACCTCCTGGCTGCCTCCTCTCTAAGCACAGCCACCTTGCCACATGAAGGAAACCTTTGGCAGCTGTCTTGTGCTGGGAGACAGGGCTTGTTGAGCTTGGCTGAGTAATCCCAGCCGCTCCCATCACTGCAGCTGCATGCATCCTCGTTCTCCCAAACCAAGGATCGCTGCCTCGCTGAATCACCCCATTAAATTGCTAATATCTTATTGTTCTTTAAGATTTCGAAACTTGCTGCGAAACGTTTACAGATAATTTTTTTTTGCCTGCAGTCACTGTGCCTAATGCCCAGTCATTGAGTGCCATATGTGTTTATATGCACTGCAATTTTCCACTTGATTACATTTTACCACAAACACTTTCATCCACTCCGCAAAGACAGCAGCAACACATCCATAACATTCAGAGCAGCCCAGACAGACAGAGCCCAGACACAAATGTCTCTGCTGGCCAGGGCACCTCAAAATGTGAGATTCTTAAATGAAACACACCCAAACTCCCATCCTGAAGTCTCCAAGGGGACAGGAACCTCTATCACCCGAAGGAACATGCAAAGTTAGCTTCACACTCTAGCTTCCTCTTTAAGCACTGAGTGCTGCTCACAAGTCTGGAACAGCTGCACAACATAGAGATGCTTGCCAATAAGCAAGGGTATTTCAAATTCTTCAGGAAACAGCAGATGACCCAGGCCACTGCAAGGATGCTTAGCACCTGAACATGAAGCTGCAGAAATCCATAGGGACAGCAACAGTGCCCCACAGAGCACAGACCAGTTCCGGAATTAGATCCTGGACCCCTGAAAGTGCAGGTGAGTTCTTGTTCAGCCTCCAACTAACTGGGTACATTCCAGTTTGTCCATGGTGGGGGTCACAGCTCCTGATTGCAACATTTTTCCCATTTGCAACTAGGCAAATCATCCTATCACAACACATAGCATCCTCACCAGAAGGTAAGGCCCTGACTGAAGACATCGGTCCCCTTAGCTCCAGCTGGCTCAGGGCCATAATAGTGCTCATGTAGCCAGGCTCATGCCTTCCAGGAGAGGACAGGCAACAGATGTATCTACACAGCAATACTGACATCTCCACATGAGCTTACTTATCTCACTACTTCAGCACAGCTCCAAGCAGAGGACATCAGCTCAGCTGTAGCAGTAATACCTCTGCAGTAGTGACCTAAGCCTCAGCACAATGCTGATGTGGCAATGATGCTTTTGCTTCTTTGTCAAACAGCTCTGCCCTTGCCCTGCTGCATGGTATGGGCACTCACTGGAGGGAAGCAACAAATACCTGCTATGTGATGATTAAGAGCTCTCAATCCATTGCCATCTACCTCAGCCTGCCTTACTGACCAGCTCTGCCAACAGATGTGAGGAAGCTCTTCACAGCCTTGGAGACCCAAGAAAGCAACCTACAACATCCTGCCACAAAGACTTCTACCTAGAGCAATAGAATAATCAGATACTTCTCTTACATTCTGGTTACCTGGAATCTATAATCATTTTATGAGTTCTCTTGGGCAAACCCACAAGGATCATAGAATAAACTAGGTTGGATCAGGAGATCATGTAGTTTAACCTCCCATATAAAGCAGGCACAATCAGATCAAGTTGCTCAATACCTTGGAGAGACAAGTTGATATTTCTAAGGATGCAGACATCACAACCTCTGGGCAAGCAACACTGAATTTAAGAGGTAAGAATAACAGTGACAACTCACTACTGCACACTCTCAGACATCTCTTTCCTTGTTTTATCCTTGTGAAGAGAGAAGGAAAGACAGACAAGCATTGTGTTCTACTTGCTGCTCATGTCTTGGGAGAGCAAAGATACAAATTTTGTCATGGCAGTGCTACCTGATTCAAAGCCTTAAGCACAAGCAACAGGTAAGGAACTTTAAAAGATATAGATGTTACTAGGGCTCTTAATGATTTATAACAGGCTTTCTAGGATAGGCAGCATTAACTGCACTGGTGGAATCTAGCTCCTGAAGATCTCACACATTCTCTCTGAAAACTCCTGGCCCTGAAATGAACTGCTAAAGACCTCTGCCTTTCAAGTTACATTCAAGAAAGAAACGTTCCTACCTATTACTGAACATAAACTGTCCAGGAGGCGACCATTTTCTGCTGCTAATAAACATCTCTTTTCTGTGAGCAAACACAAGGCAGCAAATGTAACTACCTCACACTGGAAAAGAGGAATTGAAGCCATTAGTGGTCACTAGCCTGGAAGCCCAAAGCCAGTGTTCCTCACCATGGACAGACACATGAACACAAGTTTGCAGAAGGCAAGCTGCATCAATGAACCTACCTGCCAAAAAGGGCTACCACTGTTTTGCCAAGGGTTTACAGCCTTTTATTCAACAACTTTGCTTAGTACCACCGGCACGAAATCAGTATTTCCTTGAAAGAAATGCTAGTTTAGAAAAATTCAGCAGTGCCCTTGGCAGCAGTCACTCCCAAGACATGGAGCAGTGTGTCTGTCAGAGGGAGCACACACTGCCTTTTTGTCTCCTGCAAAGTGCCTGTTAACTTCGCTTTAGTTCCAGCCTTCCTATGGTCCAGAGATCTGATGCAGTCAGCATGGAAGGGGCAAAGATGTTTATTCCAGATGAGATCATTGCCCTCCCTTTGGACTTAGCCTGTATCAGCATTTAGGTCTGTACCTGAGGGGCAACCTTTTTACAAGGAGGAAACAAACAACAGGAAGGTATAGCAGTGACGTTGTGTTTTTTCCTGAGCATCTTCACTGAATCCACCTAGCTGTAACTGACTCTTTCACGTATGGCAGAGTGAAAAGTGAGTAGTGATGCTTTGCAAGAGGGTGTAGAGCTTCCCAGAGTCAATAGGGAGCTATTACCTCCCTGGCTACTTCTCTCAGAGGTGTAGTTGCCTTGGGATAGGGATTTGGCTTTGTGTTCCATCTCAAGACCTGGCACCTTCAAACCACAGACACTTCATGTCATCTCCCTCACTTTGTCTACTTGAAGAGTTAAGGCAGTCTTAATCTAGGGCCTTTCATCCAGGATGAGCCTCTGCCCTGTCTTTGAAGCTCAAATCAGGCTCTTACTTGTATAATAGGAACATCAGAGGGTCCCTTAGACCAATATATCCAGTCTCCTCCCTTATGGTATGTGACTACCTCATGCAACACTTTTACATCACATTCCATCCGACTTCTAAGTGAATCACTTTTAACTTCTCTCCTTCTCTGTTTCCTCCACTTCTGTAAATGGATTGTGCAATCCATTGCTCAGAACTAAGGGTCTCTAGACATCCCCAGAGGCTCTGAGCAGCATGGTTATTCCTGAATCTCTCCTCCCCACCGTAGAGGATATCTGCTTACATGCTAAGAGGAAAAAAGAGTAACTCCAGAAGTATGGCGCTACTTGACTCCATGCCAAAGGTACAGAGGATGCTGTAAAGGTTGATTAGCACAGATGAAAAAAAGCTTTGGGGGAATGTTATGCACCCTGATCTACCCCATTTTCATTCTAGATAGGTGGCAGATCATTTGCAATAGCATGTACTGTGGTCCACAAGCTATCCTGGCTGTGGGTGAATGGAAGGTATCCTTGTGGTAACATGACAAGTCCAGGTGAACCATGGCAAAGACTTAAAGTCTACTCCTGCACAAGACAAAGGGGGAGTTTCCAAGAAAGGCTTCCACATCCAACTACAGAATCACTCCCATTGTTTTGCCCATGTTCTTCTTTCTTCTCCAATAGGTTTTCCCTGCAGCCACTCTACTGGAGGCTGATATTTTTCTGATCAGCCTGATTTCTTCCCAACTGCCTCTGCACTGAAACCAAGATTTGAAGTAGAGCCTGGGGAGAGGAAGGAAGCAAAGTATGACACATTCAAGCTACAGCAAAATGACATATTCATCACAACTAATGGGGGCTCAAGTGGCACCCCAACTGCACACTGCCCCACTGCCCATTTCCCAACTGCCTCTGCTGGTTTCCCCTCCTGCTCCCCTCCCCACATTTCTGATGGTGTCACTCCAAGCAAAGTGGCTGATCTGATTGGTGAGAGAACACAAGAGTTGTCAGAGAAGGTGCTCACAGACATTTCTTGACCGCCTCAAGGAAATAAAGGCCATCGCTGAGCCTGTCAAAATGATTAATTGCTTACAGGGAATGAGGGGGAGGAGGGAGAGGGAAAAGATGAGGAAGGAGGAGAGAAAGACAGATGAGATGGGGAGAGCTATAAACAAACAGCAAAAGCAGGAGAGACACAGGATTGCCTCTGTGCAGGGGAGGAGGAGGAAACAAGGGGCCCCAGGCTGTGCTTGGAGTGAACTGGTGGCAGATGAATGGATCCTTGAGAGCCCTGAACTCCCCTTGGAAATTCCTGGCCCTGCTTACACTCTAGGTTTGCACCATTCCCAAAAAGAGACTCAAAGAGCAGTAAGGTCTGCCCTGCTGAAGTGGCATCAGACGTGACAGCAAAAGTAATGTGGCCCTGTGACTCAACAACTCTACAAATCTTCACAGTTCATGCGAGCTGACAGACCAGAAGCTTACTACCAAGCAAGGTCTTGCCACCTGAAGTGGTTCAAACCACTACACCACCTCATACCATCTAGCTCCACAGCCTGTAGTGACTGGCATTTGACCTAAATGCCCACCAGCACCAGCGTTTCTTTTCTGCCAGAAGCATCTTACCCCACTGAAACACAGATGGATGGCAGCAGCTTCCAAGAGACCGTTGAGGCCCTGCCAGAGAAGTTTGGAGCAGAATCAGTCCATCACTCACTGTACTAAGTTCTCCCACAGAAACTGCCCATTTGGATACTATTATAATAACCCCATGTGCCCTCATCCCTAGTGCTCAGCTCAGCTAGACTCCTCACACAGCTCACTGCATGAGGCCAGCAAATACTTAAGCAGCTCAGGGAGCACAGGGCACACAGCAGATCTCATAACCTATACACAGAAGAGCTGACACTCTCCTCCCTTCCTGGCTTCCAGTGGTCAGCGTAAGCCACATCCAAAGATTCTCCCTATCAAGGCGTTCAATGGCAAATCCTGACCATTCAGGAAAAAAAGTACAACTGAAACTCTGAGATGAAAGCCACATCTGTGGCTCCTGACATCCAGTGCAGTGACACTCCCACAGTAAGGGCAACATCCTGCTGTATCAAAGTCTGGGCTTCCTCAGAATTTACTGCAAGTTTGGGAGGTGAATGCTGGCAACAAACACACAACATCACAAGCTGCCTTACCAACCATATAAAAGGATGCTCTTCCAAATTCTATGATTCTACAATTATGATTCTAAATGTGAATGTACATTTAAAATGATGCTGTTCATGAGAAGCAGCCCCCCCCACCCCTCACTTGTTTAAGAGGAGACAGTGATTTGATAAAAATCTCCTCACCCCAAGCAGTGTGCTTGATGATTCTCCTAATTTCTCTTCTGATAAGTGCTGGATGAGAAGCCCTCTTAGATCCTGTTCTGAGATCTGCTGCTTTTGCTTTCATTTTGAGATCCTGTGGTGAACAAAACCATGCATGGGAAGAGGATGAAGATCCAAGTTGCTGTCACTTGTCTAAGCTCAGCACCAGCTGGCAACGAGGCAACATGCCTTCAGTTCTCCTCTTTGGAGGTATCTGCTTTGATTTCCAGTCACAGAAAGAATAATTACCCTGACAGAAACCTCCACCTGAAGCGAATGACCTAGCCTTGCAAAGACAGGAATTGTCACTGAAATCAATGAATCCACTAAGCTTGAGATGAAGCAACCAACATTATATGCCCCACAAATAGTCTGTCATCCCCCCTTCACAAGTTATAGCTGTTGATCAGAGGCAGTGCCTTTTCATGCAAATGATGCCAAAATGTTTAACCTGACAAGACTTTGAATGCAGCTGTAAGAAAAACAGGTAACAGATTTCATGTGCATGGATAGTTTGATCGAAACCCACAAACCCCAATCAAACCTGTATACTGCACTGTGCATGGTTGGAGGATGAGCAGCGCCAGCAAACGAGACACAGAGAAGCCACAACTGCCTTCCTTTCTTTACCTGTCATGCTGCCTGTCAGGTTTCTCCTTGCTCTTGTAGTAAGTGACATTATCAGGAAAGGAGCCTGGAATTGCTTATCCTAATCTTTTTGTATGCCATTCAAGGCCCACGCCTGCTCTCCTCCGCATCAGAAAATACAAAGCTGCATGAAAGCTGTGGGGAAAGGAGACCACAAAAATGTAAGGTCTGTGGGTTTTGCTGGCAATTTGCAGACACAGGCTGAGAATGAAGCACCAGGAGTTAATGAGAGAACTCCAAGATGTTCTTTTCCCTTTACTGAGCAAATGGTCAAGAATCACTAAGCAGCACAGAAGGATTTTGCCTAGCTGCCTTCCTGAAGCTTTCCAACCCAGCCAAGATCCTGACTGTTGCTCCATACCTAAGCAGAGGGGGCTCTGTAGAGCAACAGTAGCACTCAGTTACACATCTCATGGACTTCACTGTGGTTCTAGTGGCAGCCTCCATTGTTTGCAGGATATTCTCCGCCCCTTCCTTCCTTCTAACAAAGATTCTGATTAATGATCGCTCATTTCTAATTGTCAAATTTCTTTTCCTTCATCCTGTGTCTAATCACCAGTGACAGAAGCCATTACGCAAATGAGAGCAGACGACTTCCCACAACTGTTCTCGTTGGTAAAAGCCTTGTAATTTAAAGCTCTGATTTGTAGAGGAAAGCTGCGTTTCCCCAAGGCGTCCAGGCATCTGTTCCACTTACTCTCCAAGAGCTTCGACTTCCGCTCCCTCCCCCCACAATTAATCCTCTGCTTGCAACAAATATTTGACTTTGCAAGGCAGTAATTAGAACTTACTTTGCATGTGTTTGTCACAGCAACAGCATCTCTTTCCCTTTCCTCTAGACACCACATATGCAGAAAAGCACCCAGAGAAGATGATAATTCAGGACTTCTCTCATCATTGACTGAAGAGGCACCATCTCCAAAACAGCAGGAAAAGGGAAGACCATAAACCAGAGTGCAAGAAATCTCTTCATACATGCGTGGCAGAAAGGAATCTTAGAGAAAAATGCTTTAAAAACCCAACCAACCAAACAAAACCAACCTGTAAAGGCATTATCCCCATTGATCTGATTCCAAAGCTGGAACAGCAGAGTGGGTTGACCATGTATCAGCGCAGAGGCCTGCTGAAATTGTCAAGACTCCAAGTGCATCATCCCTCCTTCTAGGACTTTAAAGAGCAATTGGCTGTGTTCAATGACAGCTTGCTTAGTGGTAAGAGCTGTCGTAAGGAAAACAAGCACTAGCATCAGCCCTCTTTCCCCTAAGAGCTTCTTTGATGCAGAGAGTGCATCACCGCTGCATTGACCTCTGTGTCCCACAATTGCAGCAATGTCTCATACTCCTCAACCCTGGCCCTGATCCTGACTTACTGGCTTCATCTTAGACCTGCTTTACCACTCTAGATTTCCTGGGTGATCCCTGAGCTGAGCCTGACCCTGATCACCAAGAGGGTAGAGTGCATCAGTCTAAAAACTCATGTTCTTTTCCCACAGGAAAGATCCCACAGCCGTGATCCACAAAAGAAAGGTCACTTCACCTTAGAAAATTCCCATTTTTCAAGGAGCAGGGAAATAGGGAAACATAAGGAAAGAAAGGTATTATAGAAGCTAAGGTAATAAAGTCAAACAAGAAAAAGAATAGAAGTGAAAAATCTAGGGAGTTTGGTCTGGTTTGCAAATGACAACAGTCCTCACCCTTCAGTTTCCTCTGTTTCTTTACACAACCCGAGGTATTTGAGCCTTGTGGTGCCAGCCGTGCATGTTACCCAAGAGGCACGTGTACATCAGAAAGACTACAGGATCAGACATAACAGACCATGAAGTTCAATGCAAGAGAAGCATGTGTTCAGAGACGCTGATCCCAGCAGGCACAGCAGAGAAGGGTGAACACCCGTGGTCACAGGCGGCTTTATCCACATCTCTTTCCTACTCCCTTCACGTTCAACCTGTCCCCCAAGGGAAGAATGCCAGTTGTGGCATGCCAGGCTCAGGCAGCTGTCTCTTCCCCCCATCACACCCCATCTCTACTCAGCTCTTATTACTACACTTGTTCAGATTTAACCAACATTTCAGTGATGGTTACATGCCAAGATTGCTGTAAAATTAATATTACTATAAAATAAATTGTCTATTAGGTAGAGAGGACTCCACCACCCAAGGCTGCTAACATTCAGCAGAGGTACACAGAGGAAGTCTCCCTGCAAAACCTCCCTGATCAAAATATGAATGAAAGGATCAAACAGAAGACATGATAACCCAAAAGGAAAGTAACTAATAGAACTCATTAGACCTGATAGTGTAGTTTGCTCTGTCATCCTGTCAGTGACAACATGGTGACACCACTGAAGTCAGTGGGGAGGGAAATTTGTTCTTTCCCATGTACACTTGTTGAAAAAGTTTAAGGATACCACCTCATTCCCAGCTCTGTTTTCAGGCTTATGGAAGTAGTATGGGGAAAGTCGTGAAGACGCACAATAATGCAGTTGGTATTGCTGTTCTGAAGGCAGCTCTGGAGACCAGTAACTTTCACCAATGAAGAAGACAAGCAGAATTCTTAGAAAGAATGAAAGGCAGCTTTATGCACACATCTCCTTACACAGCTCTCCCATACAGCCGCTCACAAAATAAAACCACACAGTTCTGTTGTTCAACATTGGTTGTATTTAAGAACTACACTTCAGAAGGTACCGTGTGTTTGTCATACCCCACCCCCTGAACACACGCCCCAAGCAGAGAACACACACAGCTTCCCAATACCATGGCAAGGGGCATTGAAAGCACAAGGTGAAAAGGGATGGGGTGGGGAGTCAGTCCATCAGTGCATTGTAAATGAGCTTTCACAAAGTCAAGTGCAGCAAAACCTGTTCAGACACTTTAAAAGTTAGACCTTTGGCAAATAAAGGAAAAAAAAAAAGGATCCTAAAGTTCTGTAAGTACCATTTCCTCTCCACATGGGATATGATCTCCCACCCTGAGCTTCAAGAGTTGATGGTGTCTAACAAGTAGTACTGGAGACCATCATGTGCTGAACAAATAGCACAGAGATGGGATTTCATTTGAGCATTTTTCAACCAATGGCATGTGCCCAGGATTCCTGGGAAGACCTTGCGTTTTGGCCAGAATCAGCAGTTTAGCCTTCTTCCCCACCTGCCCAAAAGCTGAACATTGATAAGCATCAAGCTGAGAGACCTTCGTTTGAATCTAACCACAGCTTTGGAGAGTCTGCAGCAAGTAACACGGCAGTCAAACTATGCAGTGACACAGACATTTCTTAAACAAGGACCTGCAGCTGCCAATTAAACTTCATTTGTTCTGACCTGTAAAGCAGTCAGAAAACTAGTCCCTGGGACCTCCTGTTTGAAAGGTGTCTCAGCAAAAGATAGGACCTGAGGCCAAAGATGGAGCACTTCTTGAGCAGCATGTTCTCAGTAATTTTATCAGAATCCCATGTCAGAACAAGCCCTGAAGAAAACCAGAGAAAATACTGGGAAGTCTCAAGAGAAAACCTTCCCCACTATTCTCTGGGGTGAGATATACGGGCTATGAAACAGCTTACCCCACCTGTAACTCTTGGGACCTATCAAAACCACATCAAATACACAAGACCTTTGCGCCTCCCCCCAGCCCAGAGACAGTAGTGCAGCATACCTCAAGGTAACAAAACGCCAGCCTCTGTGTGAACCGAAGGCTGCTGCAGGGAAGAAAGCAAAATTATTTTCCAGGGTAATTGCCAAGGACTCTAAACCCGAGGCTTGTCCTGTTCCTGTGCCCTGGCCTTGTCGCTTCCCAGCCTGACATGCCAAATCCCAGAACACAAAAAGGATCAGGATAAACTTAACCACATTTAAACAGAAAGCCCTGACTTCTTTCACACGACTGTACAAGGAAGGGAACCACACACTGGATTTTAACTGATGGACAGGAGCCACAAAACATCACACAAACATGCGCACCTATGTGCAGCCACACACACTAGAGTTCTTGCAGTTTCAGTAAAAAGGGCACTTTCCCGTGTTAGTCTGAGAAGCCAGCACCCCTGGTGAGGAGAAGGGAGGCTCTGTACCTGTCTGACACTGCATTTTGACAGTGGGGAGTTTTATTTTAAAATGTGGCTTAATCATTCAAGACTTGCAGAGTATCCTGGCATTTATGTATCTCCCTTCATAATGCTACATACCCTTTTAACCATACTGCAGCTTCAGAGGAGCAAGAGAGAAGATTCACTCCCTAGAGGAAGCTGTCATAAAGTAGGTTTATCTAGACTCCTACAATATAGATTTGGAGATCACAGAATTTGGTGCTCACACACTTGATGAATTCACTCTGATCTCTACCCTGTAGTAAGTCCAAAGCATAGATGTGTTAAGTTAAAAGAACTGCATCGTTTATCCAGTTGCTCAGCACACACAGGCCATCTCACATGTTCATTTCTGTTATACAAAATGGTGCCCAAGCTGAGCATGGACAGGTCCTCTAACAACAGAGGACTGTGAAACCTATCACGTCCCATCTTATATCCACTGCAAGCATCAACACATAACCCAGCCAGGATATCCAAACTGTGAGGATTGTGAAACAAGACCACTCCTGGTTTTCCTCCAAGCTCCTCTTCAAATGCCTGAATATCCTGAAGTGACACATCCAAGTGCCAGAAGCCATGCTCTTTGTTGTGGCAAACAGGGCAGAGGGAGAAAAATACAAGTTAGTGAGCATGAATCCAGCTTCCAATAAGTGCAGACTCTTTTCTTGGGAGGTTCGGTTAGATGAGAGTGGAAGATGAATGGGGTACTAACAGTTTTGCAGTTCCAGTAGCCCCCTTTATTGTAGTGGGGCAGGGACAGGCCAGGAAACCCATCAGTCTGTTAAGTGCTGCGTGCAATACTAGCGCTCAGTATCTTCCATTGCTTGTGAACAAAGCAGCTCCAACATCAGTCACTCGGGCAGCCAGGCATTAGTCATACCGTCCCTTAATCATCATATTCAACAAGGGACCCACCTGTTCAAAGCAAAACCAGATCATTAGCTGGGACAGTCACACAGAAATGGCACTTGCTGAGCCTGCTCCTCTGTATCACAACACATTATGAGCTGGGTGGCCCAGGATCTCAGCGCAAACTGAGCCTAAGGTACAACAAATCAGTTTTCAAGTATTTTCTAGATAAAATGCTGGGGCACCCTTGAGCACATACTCAAATATCCTATCAAAATTGCACCCAACTTTAGTTATCACCAAAACATTGCATCTGCATTATTTGTTTACAACTTTTTCCGCTTCCCACCCTAGATTTGTGATTTCTCAGTAGATGCTATGAAAAAGGAGCCAACGGTCATCAGGGGGTTGCTTTTTGCAGGCAACAAAGGAACATTATTACTCACTGGTCCTTGGTGTCAGTTGGAAGGAAGGCTACAACTGAAAATTGTGCTAAGGTTTGGTTTTCAACCAACACCACTCCTACTTATCAGAACTGCCTGGTCACTGAGGGAAGTTCAGCATGCTATGGCAGTTAAGATAATCTCAGGGAAGAGTCATGATCTCGCAAGAGTGCTAAAAAGTTCCTGCACAGTGGTAAGGAGTTACAAGACCACAAAAATGTTTCTATTTGCATCTTGTATTTCCACTTTCAGATCAGCAAAAGATCTCCAAAATCATACTCTTAATAGTTTGTTGGGTTTTTTCCTTAAACACCAGTTGGTTAAAACTCCAAGGAATTCAGGAATGACTGAGACATGTTAAGGGGGAAAACATACGACTTAACAGAAGAGATTTTTCTTATTTAAAAGATTTGGATTCAAAAGGTAAAACATTTTTTTCTTACAATTACTGGGTATAGCTTCAGCACAAAAGATGAAAGAGAGTTTGAGAACACCACTTTCCTGGCAGTGCTCAAAGCTGAAGTACACTTCCCCCACACACAAGAACAATTATTCCATTGTTTGTAGTGGTCCTTTCTATAATTATAATTTAAAGAGCTTGCCTTTTTGTAGCCAAAGGACCTTCTCAAGACAGCAGGAAGAACCATTCACAGCAACAGAGCAACCCTGCTTTCTCCTAACCTCACTGTGATACCTGCAGAGCCAAATAGTTGGTATCTCAAGTTTTGCATTAAGCCACAATGATTTCAACAGCAGTGACTATCTCATTCTTTTTTGTACCTCTTGTGGATTTCCTAAGGCTTCTCCCAACATCTTCTCAATGTTCCTCATTATTGCCACTTTCTGATGAGCCTTTAATGGATATTCAATTCTCTTTGGGGTTGGGGCACCCTGGAATATAAAAAATAACTCATTGCATGCTTCCTGAATTGGCAGATTATTCCACCTTCTCCCAGCCCCCCACTTCTTCACAGATGATTTGAAAGGGAGACAGCGGTTTTCAGCTTTAAAGCGAAGGCTTTGGTGCAATGAAGTTCTCATACTGACAACACATGCCAATATATCTCCAAATGAAAAAAATCCTCTGGCACAGAGCTATCCAAGCTGCACAGGAAGATGTTTGTACTGACCTTGTACCAGAAGTTCACAGTGATGGTAATCCCCCCATTCAGGAGAGACTCAATGTGGTGCCACCTGCACGGAAACCACACAGAACAAACTAAATTATTTTTGTAGCTTAGGGTGAAATACCTTGGATGGGCTAAGTTCAGGCAGCACTGGACAAATCTTGTCCTGCATTTCCATCATGGAGACCTCAGAACTTCTGGAAAGCTCTATGTATTTAAATACAGGTCCTTTTCTTACACATGTTAGTGGAGTACTCGTACAACAACATATAGTCAAGGAGAATTATCACTCCCATTCCATGGACAGGAAGTACAATCGGTCTGGCCTAAAATATCACACAAAATGTCTCATTGGAGAAGCCAAATAAAATTCTTGTAAGAGTCAACCCAACACTTTAAGCAGATGACCTGTTTGCTGATCACCATGCAGTCCCACCATCCTTACCAGTACATAGGTATGTACAGCACATCCCCCGGACCCACCACGGTCTCATAGCCAACCACACTTCGGAAGTTTGGAAACTTCTCATAGTCAGGATTGTCAAAGTCCACCTAGCAGAAGAAAACATTAAGACACTCGGAATGACTTCCTGCAATGACAGTCCTCATTATTGGCTCTCAGTATAATATCATCTTGATCTTCCCTATGTGGCTTTTACATTCCCACTCATGAATTAACTTTACTGCGAGGTGCTGCAGTATCTTCAAAGTACCACCAACTTAGTGCAATTTGTCTCTGTCCAAATTTGCATTTGACCAAGTGACTGATGAAACAGAACTGAGAAGGCAGCAACTGCAGCCCCACTGTGCTGTTAGTAAGGAGATTTTTATAGCCCTAGCACTTGCAAGTCAGAACCAGACACTGAAAAACCACCAGTGCTTCTATCTATTTTCAATGTATTCACCAGTTAACAGATATGAACACAGGTTTTACAGAACCTCAGCAAGCGGTGTGCAGCTTTAGTTCCAGTGCAGCTTCCTCCCACCTAGCATCTTCACAAATGTCCTTTTTCTGGCATGAAGAACAGAACAGATCTGCTACTCTCACCTGGCTCTGTCTGTCGCATGGATGGTGCACAGGGTAAGGGTAGAGGCATTCAAACTGATCAGGAGGGAACAGGATACACCTCTTGTAACCCTTAATCTGAGCAAAGAAGTTCTGCTGCTCATCGTAATGAGCTGGTGTCACATTGCCTGCACAGAGAGAACACGATAATCAAGACACTCTCACATACAGGTATAAAAGACAGAATCAAGTCATATTCCTTGCTAGAGACAGTAAACGCACTCCCACCTCTTCAGAAGACTAAACAAGGAAAATGATCACAGGAACATTACAAACTGATCACGGTATCAGTCAGCCTTTATTGAGCAGTTGCTACTCCATTTCATTTCCATTCTAAATCCATATTCAGCAATTTATGCTCTACAGGATAAGGATTTCCAGCTTGTTTCCATGAACAGCAGATGGTGAATACTGACATGCAACTTTTTCATAAAACACTCTGTTCAGATGACAAGTTGTGGAACGGACTTCCAAAATTATGAACCTAGAGAAAATGAGCCTAACAGCCTGATTTTGAAATAAAGTCCTAATAGTAATGCAAGAAAACAAGTTAAACAAATCTATTTGTCATTGGAGTTCCTGATGCACCTCCTCAGTACGCTTCACAACTTTGAAGCTTGCAAGTCACCACTAGATCCTAAATTTAATTACATTTAATTAAATCTTTAAATTCATTGGGGCATTTTGTAAGCCTTGCAACTACTCTTTTCAGGCTGTTTGCCAGTTTAGATATTGCTCATTTAACTTGCTCTTTATATAGATATTTTCGCTAAAGAGAATTAAGGTAACAGTTAATCCCATACATTCATAGTGCATATAATCATGTGCTCCTGTAAAGACACTCCTTTTCCTAGCAGACATAAGTCCAAGACAACTCCTTTGTTCTTGTGCATAACCTGTTGGCAATAGTTTTAGTGATCACATTATGGCCTGTAGGGAAGTGTCAGTGCAGTGCTCTTATGTGATGTTCTTTCCTTACAGCTAGTAAAACAAGTGGCAAAGATAAACTGCTTTGAGTAGAACCTGTTGCAAAGGGGGAAAAAAAAATCTGTCCAAGCTGAACAGCCATGAATTTCCAAGCAATTATAATTGGGTGTGAAGGTCACATCAATCCTAGGCCATCCCACTTGACAAAACTGCATACATTCCTTGCCCAATTAACTGAGATTACTTTCTTTTAGAATACTCTCCTTCTAAGCCGCCTGCCTATGAGTCAATCTCCATACAGATGTGGAATTCCATTCTATCCAGATATTTTTAGGATTTATCCATCTGCAAGTTCTCTGGTGCCTTCTAACCTCTCGAAAACAAATTTGGCTCTTAAATGAAAGTGAATTCTTCTCCACAGTATACAAGCTCAAGGAAGAACAAATGTTTCACAGGTTAATCAACCTTTCCTCCTGGGTAAACATCGAGCATGCCAAGAAAAGCCCAGAAGGCTAACTTTGCAAGCCCTTTTGCATTGTAAATCTGCAGACTGAGCATTTTAAATCTACAGCATCTGAAGCATTCAAACAAGAAAGAGGTCTCATAATACCACTAACAGTTACCGAAAACACAGCCCTACCAGAATCACACAGACTTTTGCCATTAGCATGAGATTACATCCAGGCACTCACAGGATGTCACTGAGGAAGCACAAACTCCTCCTTTGGTTGTTTCCTCTCTATAACCCATGTTACATTGTGTCAACAGTCCTCCTGACCCAAAGTTTTAAACAACCTGTTCTGAAGAAACACTTGCAAATTCGTGGAAAATTCATTTAAAAGACCTTGTGGAACTGAACTACAGAACTGCTGATCAATTTTTCTCCCCTTCTCCTCCAGTCAGAGGAAACTGCTTACCTTCCATGCCAATAAGAAGCAAGTTAGAAGTCAGCTGACCCCAGCCACGCTTCCCCTGCTGCTTGTTAATCCAGTTCCAGTTGAAGCCAAGGAAATCCACCACAATCTTCCTCCCAACTGTGTCATTCAAGGTTTGTTGCAGATATAGCCTGTATTTTCCCAGGGACAAGAAGAAATCAAGTACTAAGCTTTGCCGCGAACACAAAGGCATATCTCTATTTCTCTTTGGAAAGATGTCAAAAGAGACATAATTCCTAGAGATTCTATTACAATACACTAAAAACATCTTTGAAAGACAACAGTTTCAAGAAGTCCCCGAACTGCTGAAAGACTTCTTGATACATAATGGAGCAGAACTCAGTTTTGCTTGTACAATCACAAAGAAAAAAAAAAAAAAAGAATTTCAGAACAAGGACAACCTCCTTGTGGTGCAGCAGGAGGAAACCGGCGACTATAAAATATCAAACACACTCATGAGTAATCCCCAGATAAATGCCAAAACTCTAACTCATCTGTGATATGAGTTACTACTTCTACTAAAAGTGCATGACAGCAAAAAAGCACTTACAAAATTCACTATGTTTCAGTATCAAGTTATTTTAACGCCATGCTTACATTAAGACAGAGAATCAGAAGAATCAAACACCTGTATTAACAGTCACAGTATTACAGACTACTGTCTGCAATGCTGAGAGAAAAATACATTTTTAAGCTCAATGACTGGCATCTTTCTGCAACTGAGTAAGAAGAAAAAGGCATGGACAAGTGGACATGGACACAAAATCTTTTCCAATTAAGGCACCATCAGAGGGCTGATCCCCATCAGAGCCCCTTCAGAGGGCTGATGACTGGTAAAATTAACTGGGGGTTTAAGTACAGTTGTTAATAGTTTTACTCTGCCTCAGTAACTTACAGCTATTAGAAGTACTGGCCATCATGACCAACAAATTCACAGCATGTATGCAATCTTTTCTCATCTTCCTAAAAGACAGCATCAGCTGTCTTGGTATTCTACAAAGAGTCTGAATGCCATAGGCTACACCTTCTCAGACAAATAGGATGCTATACCGATACCATAATCTGACGCAAGAAATTGAAACTTAAGGCTTTCTCTTTCTAAGCCCTGCCTCAGACAGAGGAAAAGAATAAACAAAGAAATCTCTTTAGACAATGTGAACAGTTTAACTAATGATATGACTTTTTAAAGTCAACTAGCAGCCCTGCAGGAAAAGCAAGGCTATAAAAATCATTAAAATTTGAGAAGTTTTAATCATCAGTGCTTAATGAAGAGAAACTCACCCCCTACTTAGACCCGCAGAAATGCAGAAACCTCCATGTATTGCTTACCTCTCAGAACTCCCTTTTTGTTGTATTTCTTTGAGTCTTTCCACAAACTCAGCAAACTTCATCTCTTCCCTGCTTGACTTGGGTTTGAAGTTCTTAAAATTGGCCATCTTCTTCTCATCATAGTACAAAAACTTGTGTGTGCTGGCACTATACACTGAGAAGTCTCCATTGCCAATGTTTTCCTGGAGGTAGTCCAGGTCCCATTTCAGAGCAGGATAAACCAGGTTTGTATCTGTTAGTACCACTGGCTCCTGCAGAAAAACAGGAAGTTTATTGATTCAAGGATCTCTTGAACTTGAGAATGATCACATTCATTACTACAATCACACAAACTCTCTTTGAAAATGAGGAACTGGAAAGGGCATTTGGAATAAGCAGATCCCTGGGTCTGGGAGGAAATAAAACCTATCAGAATATGACTGGAAGTTTTAAGAAAGGGGTGACCTGCTCCAACAGCAAGATCCTGGTAGTAATGGGGCAGATCACAGAATAACAGAATCACAGGATGTTAGTGATTGGAAGGGACCTCTAGAGATTTGAGCCCAACCCTCCTGTCAAAGCATGAACACCTAGGGCAGGCTGCACAGGAAGGCATCCAGGCAGGTTTTCAAAGTCTTCAGAGAATGAGATCCACAACCTCTCTGGGGAGCCTGTTCCAGTGCTCCATCACCCTCACCATAAAAAAGTGTCTCCTCATGTTGAGGTGGAACCAACTGTGTTCTAACTTGTGTCAACCATTGGTCCTTGTCATATCACTGGCAGATTTCACTATCTATTCAATCTGAGGTTAGACAAACATTAGAAAAGTTTTAGGCCTACTTGGTCTTGCCAAGTAGCAAAGACACACAGCAGATTCTGCCTGGTCATTGCCAGCTTCACCTATGAAGAGGCAACTGCTGGCAGACAGGTACTTCTCAATCGAGAAACAACACTGATCTCTTTTCTTAGAGGATGAGAGATAACTTCCAGCCACCAAAACCTCCAACAGTAATCCACCTCTCCTAGGCAAAAAAACCCCAAACCTAAACAAAACAAACACCCAACCAAAAAAAACAATACTACGAAAAAAAAAAGACAGCCTATCTGCTCACCTATAAATAGTAAGCAACCTAAATAAAAAGAACAGCTGGTCTTTCAAAGTTATGTATGCACAACTCTCCTTCTCGCACCTTCGAAACAAACATACGAATATTAAACGAAGCGTTTCCTGAGCCAATACAAAAGCCACTACTGCAAGACAACCTTCATATTTCTGGGCACTTTCACTTAGTGAAAAACGAATTCGTACCCATTGTTTTAAATATTCCCACGATTTCCATTCAGACAACAAAGCACTTAAAGCAAGCAAGTCCCGCAAATTTAGCAACTCAACACTGAGGCATCAAAAAGAAATCTTCCCTACAACTAAGCGCTACGGAAAAGCAGCAACAGAAAGACAGAGCACGGACGGGGAGGAGAGCGCACCCGGGCCCACACAAGGACGCGGGAGAGCCCCATACTCCGCAAGCCGCCCTGTGAGTCCTGATCTGCCCGGCCTGACGGTCAGAGTTAGCAGCCCCCGCCCCATGAAGCACAAGCCTCCCGGCCCCGCCGCAGCCCACCGCACCTCATTCTCGATGAGCTCCTCGGCGCGGGGATCACTATGGCTGAGCCGCGGGATGGGCCGCGTCTCGAAGGAGTAACGACGAAACTGGGATTCGCTCCATCCACACCCAGCTGCCACCGCCGGGCCCTCCTGGCAACCCGCGGCTGCGGCCGAAGAGGAAGCCGCCGCCATCGCCGCCACAACCGGAAAACCCGGAACTACACAGCCGGAAGCGGAAACTGATGGTCCATGGCAACGCCGGAAGCGAAGGAAGGAGGCGGGAGGCGGGAGGCAGAGGCATGGACAGGGCAGGAGGGGGAAGGGAGGGCGAGCGGCGCCCCCGCGCGGTGGGAGGCTAGGGATAGCCTCTCCTCTGCCTTTTGGCTTTTGGGCACTTGTGGGAGTTGAGAGCAAACGTAGGAATAAATCTTATTACACAGCGCAAAACCGTCTGCGAGACCTCTGCGGGCCTTCGCGGCGCTCGGTGCTCGGCCGCAAGCCCTCCTGCGTGCCTCCGACTGCCGGCATCTTCACCTGGAGTTCGCCAGCCGCTGCCAGGCTGCTTCACTACCACCTCCCGCTCGAAGGCAGCAAACTGCCCCTTCGCAGTCCAGCTGCCTGACCTGTACAGCTGTGTTCTGTGCCTGGAAACTAGACGTTTAATTACCATTTGGTACAAGAAAAACTACGTAGTGCTGCTCAGTGTAACTAATACCTGCCTTTTGATCATGAATGGATATGGTGTGACTAATTTGTTCTAGCAAGATTTCATGAATTGCACACTTAGGAATAGAGAGTCATATGAAAACATATGTGCTTACGTAAACATACGTACTTAGCATATGTTTATTACATGAGACAAAGTCTACATTCTGCTTTTAAGCTGCAAGCAGCAAGAATGATGATTGCTCTTCCCAAATATGAGTGGCACATGAGGCATCAGGTCTTGAGAAATTGTTGGCCTCTGGCGTTCAGTAGTTTTTATTGTACACTCAATGAGTTTGCTGTTACAGCTGTGTAGGGCTTTGACTTCGTGAGAATTAGAACCTATTTTCCTCTGTTCTTCCAAAAGTTATTAATATACTTACAAGAAAATTAATGTCCTTTAATTCTACAGAGCTACTTCTGTACACGTAAAAAAAAAAAAACAAAAAACTGTTACAGCAGATTTGTAAACATATTTGGGTGCTCAGGAAGCTTGAAGCGCATCTATGAAAGACTCAAACATAACACAGAAAGTAAGTAACGAGCAGTGAAGAGGTGATGCAAGGAGCAGCCAACCACGGGCTGAGCCTGCAGCGAGGTCAGAGCCCAGACCAATGGCATGGGTAGGAACTGAAGGTTTCCCCCTTCCAGCATGACACTGCTGTCCCCAGAGTGCCATGTCACGCAGGGCAGGGGCAGGCACCAAACACTTGGTCCATGGAAAATGCCAGCAGCCTCTGCACTGGAGTGTTGGGCTCTGAGTCAGTAACTTTATTAAACAATTGACATACTAACTTAACTGCGTACTCAGTTGTAAGGGAGTTGGCTGAATTAAGATACCATACCTAAAATGACAGGAGAAGGCCTTCCTTTGGGTAAGTGAACGGATCCTGTTCAAGCCTCTGACAATGCCTCCACCTCAGGCACACTGCATTTCAGACGTGTTTTTGTGTTTCATTGCTATCTTCATCCAATTAGTAGGCTTACAATTAATGCTGTTATTAGAAGGAATGGCTTTAATGACAAATTGTCCATGATAGGTTTTGATCTGCAAAGGTTTATAATGTAGATCGTTATAGAGACATTACCCATTACAGCTGATGTGAACAACCGAAAGAAAATGAGTTCAACTACTACAGAGTTTACATAATGAAGTAAACTGCAAAATCCTTTAATGTTCGTATCGATTTTATCTGCAATAACGTATTGCTTACATTTGAAGGATAGCACTGCTAAATTAACGTGCCATTTCAGCTGTTAGCATTTCCCTGGCTCCACGGGAATAAGATGGCTACATTCGGGTATTAACTTTAATAACATTGATATTGATACAAAGAAGGCAATTTGCATAACGCCGCCAGCCACAGCATCGATCGGACTGAGCATCGACCCGGCTGCTTCGCGGGAGGCTGCCCCGCGTCTTGGGGGGGGACGCCTGCCATAAATTTCTATTACCCCGCTTCAGACTGTGACAGCAATAGAGAAATACTGCACTGATGGCCTTTCCGTCCATTAGCTCTTATGTCAATAGGCGGCTGATTAATGCCGTGGACGGAGAGTTCGTACCCGCCATCGCGGGAGGCGACTGGGATTCCTCCGCCCCCTCCCCTGCCTCGGCTTTCTGTCCCTACCGGCCACCGTTAGCCGCGCCTGCGCGGGGAGGGTGATGGCGGCAGCCGGTCTCCGCGGTGTCCTCTGGCAGCGGGCGGCCGCCCGGCTGTGGGCAGTCCGGGCCGCCGTGGCGGCGCCCCCCGGGGCGCGGGCGGGGGAGCAAGCGGAGGGGCGAGACCCGAGGGCCTGGCCGGCGGCGGGAGGGGCGTCCGTGGGGCGGCGGGCTTGGTGACTGGGGCTGTCAGCGGGGCCCTTAGCCGCGTCGTCTTGTTGCTCTCCCGCCAGCCTCGGAGATGTCCAAAGACCTGTTGCCCGGGCCATATCCCCGAACACCAGAGGAGCGCGCAGCCGCAGCGAAGAAATACAACATGCGGGTGGAAGACTACGAGCCCTATCCCGACGACGGTTTCGGGTGAGCTGTGAGGGGTTCCATGCCTTGCTGGGCCAAGGTCGGCAGCTCCTTGCCTTGTGGGGAGGTGCTACAGGCTTGTAGTTTTGAAGGGGATGCCCTGTGAGCGTAGACCTTTGAAGCTCATTGATGTATATCAGTGTTTCAAAACAGGAGCAACTGGAATGAGTTGGAGACCTGTGTGGATAAAATGGTGTATGAGGAACTTATACGCTGTTGTAATGCGAGGCTAAAGAGAGATGAACTGAAAGCCATTTCTGGAATAATGATTCCAGGAAATGTTGGGGAATGCTTTGACATGGTGAAGTGCAAGTTAAGTAGGGTTCTGTTGTTTGATTAAGGTTACATTTTCCTCCAGATAGTATAGCTTGAAAACAATCCTTTGAGGAATTCTGTTTAAATGGCTGGTGTCAAGTTGATTGTTGTGGTACTTGTATGTATGAATCTTTAAAATGTATATATGCAGGAGTTACAAAACAAAGTAATGTTTGACTCTTTCATTTCCATAGGCTGATCCTATAGTGTCTCTTGCAAGATGCATCTAAATTAATACAAGTTTCTTGTATATTTTGGTTTTTGTCTGTTTCTTACAGATATGGTGACTATCCCAAGCTTCCTAATAAGTCTCTTCATGAGAGAGACCCTTGGTACCAGTGGGACCAGCCAGACATGAGGCATAACTGGGGAGAGCCGGTAGGAATGCTAGTAGTGCTTTTTTTATGATTACACTGCTACTGTTAGTAAGTAATAATACGCATATCATGTAAGTGCTTTCTGTTTAATTCTTTGTGTAACTGCATCCTTAAGTGCAGGTGTGTGTTGCATATACAAGCAGGGACAGTCAGCAGAGGGAAAACTGGGCTGTGGTCATGGTAAATATTTTGAAAGTGCTGAGGAATGTTAACATCTTATTATGCATGAGGAGGGAGACTATGAACCTAAGTTTTTCTGTAGGAATAGTAGAGTCTCACCTATTTTTTTGCCTGATCTGATTCAGTATGAGAAGTTAGTTGAGAATCATTTAGTAAAGAAGGCATTGTCTGAGCAAAGTCCTTTTAGTGCAACAGAAGCAGTTATGGTTGCTTTATTACTTCAGGGTTGTTTTGGAATAGAATATAAATAAGGAGATGTTCTCTGAAGAGGTTTGCAAGCTATCTTTAAGAAAGTGGATGAATGGAGAACCTATGTTAACATTCAACATGTAGGTTACTCAAACTCCTTGTCAGGACTAACTTTTCTAGTATATGGTCTTTCTGTGAATGACTACAATCTAGCTGTGGTTACTAAACTTAGTAATTGACGTGAGCTCTCAGTAATGAAAGTAGTAATTACATCATCTTGTGTATATAGCACATCATAGTATAAACATGCAAAAGCAGCATAGCTTGTGTACCGTGGTGAAGTCTAAAGTGTGTGTGTTATAATGACTGTGGAAGCAAGTGAAAAGAAACTGTGATGATTAGGGCTTTGCTTGGTACAGAAGGGCTTGTGTAGGTACCTTGTACAAAGGGCTGGCAGCAAGGGGGCCAAGTGCATCCAAGGTGTCAGTAGATGCCTCTCTTTAGACAGCTTATTTCTGCTCAGTCTGGCGCTCAGGGTTTGATAACAAATGGCTCCATGTTCAGCTACAGGCAATATTTGAGCTGCAAATTAATAAGTTTGCTGCATTCATTAATGTGAAAGGAGACTTACTTAAGCAGAACATGTTTGGGGCTTCCCTATGTATATGTTGAGGCAGAAGTTTAAATGCTCTTTTGCTTCAATCAGAAAGGGCATTAGCTTACTACTAGCTTTTGTCAGGTGACAGTTGCTTTGCTTCTTCTTGAGGAACCAGCTTCCAAGTGGCAGGTGGTTGCTTTGTTCGAAATAACACTGCTACTCCTGTTTGTGACCAAACTTCCATAAATGAGGGTATTGATTTATACCATGTCTTTAAATGGTTCTGGGGCACAAATCTAAGGCAGAGTAATTATGCATATAAATAAAAGCTGTCAAATAATTAAACATATGGCATGGTATAAGCATAGGATGGAATTTGGAGTTCTGAGTTTTACTCTGAGTGATAACTTGTGCTTATCTCTTCTGTAGTTTTATCTCCACTTTCAAAGTAGAGATGAAAAAGCTTCTATCAGTTTTGCGAACGCTGTAATGCACTTTTTCTCTGCTAGAAACTCAGCTAGAGTTGGTAAATATGCAGCTGTTTTCCTTTGTTCTTTAGATGCACTGGGACTTTGACATGTATATTCGGAACCGTGTTGATACATCCCCCACTCCAGTTCCCTGGCACACCATGCGCAATCACTTACTTGCCTTTGTGGGTACCATGCTGATCATGTTTGTTCTTGGAGAGTACTATCCATGTTACAGGCCTGTGGTGAGTTACTTGAGTTAAGAGAGGAAAAGTAATTGTGTTTCTTGTTGCTGCTAATGCCTGGAAAAATGGTTTTGGCGAAGCTGAGTGAATGTAAATGCAAAACCCTGTTGCAGGTGGGGAACAGGTTGAGGGATGTCTTCTTGTCTCACCTAGCCTGAGATGTTCTGTTGGCTGGCTTTGCTCAGCTCATGAGTTTTGTCTCATAGTGAGCAGTTCATTGGAAACTAATCATACCTCTCCTTTGGTCTAGGTATTCTCCTTCTCTGTTTGCATCTGCTCAGAGAAGGTGCTTTATCTCTTCTCTTGCCCTCTGTTTTTTTAGTTATTTCATGATCAGGATCATTTGGATTGTGCTTCTGAAATATATACTTGAATATACAAACAGCTTTGTAGCATATTATATTTGTGCTCTGAGATAAACTGTGAAGATTAAATGCAAGACCACCTGGATGTTTTTGTTAAAGTACAGTGGTTTATACAAATAACTCTGTCTTTGAATTTACTTGTACTCTAAGATTCCTCTTGAAGCACTTAAGAAATAAAAATCTGAGTTGTAAATGACAAGCCTTGTTTTGGGTGGGAGTGGGATGGGTTGAGACATTTTTGTCCTTACCGTTCAGTATGATTGGTGAATGTGTTGAATTTGTCACACTTTATGTCTCCTTGTAGGGGCCAAAGCAATATCCCTTCAATGACCTGTACCTGGAGAGAGGAGGAGACCCCAACAAAGAGCCACCAGTGGTGATACACTATGAAATCTGAAAGTTGAAGCACTGTTTCTCCTGTGTTAGCTCTTTCAGGGTGTTCACTGTTAATGCTTGTTCTTCAATGTTCAACCACAAAGTGCAGTGAAATATATTGATGATACCTACTGTGCTTGTCTTCTGTTAGTTTGAGAAGGCTGAACAATGGCCAGTGAAACTGAACAACCTTTGCCATTTTTCTAAACAAGCTAGTATCTAGTCCTAGGGCTGCTCTTAGTTTATGTACCCTATGTGCCAACATTCCTTAGCTAAGCCAGTTTATGTAACAGATACTGCCTGTTACCAAGTGGTTTATTGCAGGTGCTGCTTGGAGTTGAACTAGAGTGTTGTCGTTTAATATGAAACGACAGGGAGAACCAGACTGGCAAATACCAGAGCTTGGGAGTCTCTTACTATATGACTAACTGTCCTTGGTGGGATTTGGCTGTGATCTCCTCCTGATCTACATGTCCTCTTAAGGGAAGCTTGCATAACCAGTAGGGAGCACTGGTCAGGCACAGAGACTTACAGTGTATAGCCTGAAGAGCTGTGGACAACAGTGATATGAAAAGGTCAATAAGCAAGTACCATGCTGTCCAGATTTGTTATGCTGTGCCTAGGCTTTGGTCCAAGAGCCCAGGTGATCAAATAAATCCAGCTCTGGTGAATAAGCTTGGGCCAAATAGGAGGTCTGTCTGACCCACAACGTTTGCCTGTCTTGCAACAAACCACTGTTTCTGGCCCTCCTATGAATTCATCAGTACTTTGCTTGGGAAAGTTACACAGACTAATTTATTAAGCTCCTAGGTTTTTTCAGCTCCATTCTTCCCTTAAGTTTCTCCCCTTGTTGGTGGAGGAGATACAACCTTCAGTACTGATCTACAGTGAAAGTTCTCTCTGCTACTCTGTGCTGTCTTTGACACCACTGTTTGGTTGCAGAAGTGAATCATCGCAGAAATCTAAAGGCTTGGCCTCTTCTGGATGCTTCCTATAAACTGGATTCTGTCCTCTGCTGTCAACACTCTGTCATGACTCACTTTTGTTCTTTAAGAGAAGCAGATATTTGAAGACAGTGATCCTTTTTTTTTTTTTCCTCAACCTATAAAGACTTTTAACCCTGGATGCTAAAGGCCAGTTAGCTTGCTCTCTGTGTAGGAGTTTCTGTAAGGGTGTGTGTTCAAGGAAATTACATGATTGAGTGCCAGGATACACAATTAAATGTAAATAAAATGATGCTGAATAATTGCCATCCCTCCCAGCTTTTAAGTTGTCACCACCTCTTCTAGTTATAGAGGTGCTTGCTTTTAAATTACAGAAATATTTTTACCCCAGAAGGATTTAAAAAGTGTTTTTGAGCTCTGGAGACCTTAAAATGCAAATCTGTTATGAAGTGTCATGCAGGGGAACGTTGCTTGGAGATACTTCAGTAAGGTTAACCACTCCACAGCAGTTATGTGACAGCATGATATATAATATTGTGAGAGCTGTAAAAGTCTTTAAAAGTCTTTAAAATAAAATATTGTTTTTTTTATGTCTGCCTTATCTTCGTGTATGTGCAATAACGCATCAGTAGCAGAGGCAGGTCAGGGCTTGCCCATCTGGTTTGTACTGCATACCACACAGCTGCTCTGCCCCAGCACTGTTAGTTGCCTACTGCTTTGGAGAGTTTCAGGACCAGTCTGTATCTAACCAGTAGAATTTTCTTCAAGAGGAAGAAAATAATACAGCTCAGAAATCCCTAAAAAAGGCATTTTGTAATGTTAGGAGAAAGTTGAGGGATCGAGGGAAGGATGTCCTAGCTCTTTCCTTTTTTTCTTTTTTTTTTTTTTTTTTTCCCTGGCTACTGAAGTGCTTTCAGGAAAGCAGGTTCTTAAGCTGTGCTTCCTTATGTTCTGCATATTCCCTCAGAAAGGCTTAAATCTTTAAATCTCCAGCTGATGGGGATGGTTGCAGAGGTAGCAGGCCCCAGCTCCTGCCGTTCTGTTCTTTGGCAGACAGCGTTGACTATTTCAGACCAGTGAATGGAGCAAAGTCAAGTAGTCAAGTATCTTAAAAACAAAAATTGTGCCCAGCAGCTTGGCTGAGCCTGGCTGCTTGCCAGCAGTCCGTGGTGCTGTGGCTGAAGCACCCCGAACCTGGGTAGCAGAGACTGACAGCAGCCCCCAACACGCCTCTAACGCTTTCGGGGCACACCTGAAGGGCGGTAGAAGGCGAGCCCTCATAGGAACCGACTCCCGCAGCCTCGGCGGTGATTCTAACTCCCGCCCAATGCTATCGCCTCGACCAGTCGCTGGAACCACAGCGGTGGCGGATCCGGGGCCTGGCGCCTGCGCAAGCGGGGCAGGCGACGGGCCCTAGCCCCAGCGGCGCGGGCGGTGCTTCGAGGGTGGAAGCTTTTCGGTGCTCGGCGGCCACCGTCGTGAGGGCTCAACTGCGGGAGTCTCTCGGGCTTGGGTCGGCGGCGCGTTGGGGACGGCCAGCGAGCCGGTAAGGGCCGCCGACCGCCTCCCCTCTCTCTTACCCCGCCTCCTCCGTGCCGTTCGGCCTGACACCAGCGGGTGTTCCTGTTCCGCCACTCGCGCCCCTCAGTATTCTGACCGGGGGCGGGGGCTCAGGAGCCGTCCTGGGGCCGAGCCCCCCAGCCCTTCTCCCAGCCCCGGCCTGATTTGCTGCCCCTCCCGTCCCAAGTGTCACTGTGCCGGCTCCGACCGCAGGTCCCGTGGCTCCGGGCAGCGGCAGGCGGCGGACTGCCAAGGGGGAGTTTAAGCTGTTTGACCTGGGCTATGGAGAGGCCTCCAGCAGAACGAACAGCCTGTTTTCTGACAGTCTGTGGAGTAGGCCAGTGCTTTCTTCCTAGACTTTACTGCTTTTTTACTAGCATACACTATAGTACCGTTGTGCGGCCCAAACTGACTACATACGTGGATAGGACTCTCAGCTGTACAGTGCCGGGGTACTTAACTTTTGAAAGAGTTCAGAATTCACGAAGTTTTTATATACCATGGGAGCTGTCATGGAGGAATGTGCTGAGCTCTACCCTGCAACAATCCTGTCTTGCAAACACCAGCGATTAGCTGAGATTAGTCCCTCTGTACCTTCTGCCTTCTGTAATCAGGGTTTATAATAAGCACTTGTGAGAACAGCCCGGTTATAGGGGAATCTGTGGAAAGGTCACAGCAATGCAAAGAGAAGAGGCAGTACAAAGATTTTAAACTGACAAGGATATGGAGGCTGTTGGACAGTTTGTGTCTTAACCATTGTGTCACGGCTGAGAGGCCTTACTCAAATTTAGGGTGGTGGCTTGTCAGCTGGGTGAGGTTGGAGAAGTCTGTTTTGCCCAAGTTTCACCTTTAGCTAAGGGGGATCAAGCTATCACCTCCTTGTGTGCTGTGTTGGAAGTTGACTATCAGCAGGAACTCTTCAAAGAGGAATAGTTTGGTGTCTGGAGGTAGGAGGAGCTATGGGCAAATCAGTAAGAGAGGATTTCTAATTGACAGTATTTGGGTGGTGCAGAAGAGAGAAGGCCTTACAAAGAGTGATACCAGGGATAGTTATCATGACAGCTTTGAGGGTCAGTTAGCTGATACAGTCAGTCTTTCAGGATGCATTGTAAGCTACAAGTATTTTAAGTTATTGTAGGTGAGGAATTCTTGCCCCTACCAGCATTGCCCGTTTGGTCCATCGTGGTCTGAGACCTGTGTGCTTTTCATTTACCAGTGGTGGGGAGTCCTCTGGTCTGGTTTTTGCTTTGCAGATAGTGTTACCTTTTAAGGACACCATGTGGGAAACCATGTCTGGGGGAGGCAGCGGGGAAATGCTGCTTCTGTCCTGTGACTCCTGTTGGGGCTGAAGTTCGCTAATACGTTAGATTTGTAACCGGATGTCTGTAGAAGGAGGAGGAATTGTCTTAATTAATTAATTAGAAGTTCTGAGAAAAGCGTGAGCTTTTTCAGTTGTCTTAGGTGCTATTTTGGGACGAGACAGCAGGTGGCAATCTCTCCCTAAAAGTTCTCCTGAGAGAAGTCCTATACTTAGGTGTTTTTCTCAGGCAGCCACAAATGTTACTAAAGAAGGGGGTTTTCTTGCTTTAAGGATCAGGAGGACTGTCCTGGATGCAGACATGTGAGAAGAATCACTTCTCTAAGAGTAAGACTCAAATTAGGCTTTTTTTTAGCTTCCAAATTCAGCCCATTGACTTAAGGAGGAAGTGGTCCTGCATCCCTGTAGAATCTCAGCTACAGCGGAGCTGAATTGATAGGAGGTACTTAAGAGATGGCATGATACTGTGATCTTAGCTTCTTATTCATCTCTTGTAGGCCTTCTCAAGTCTGTTTGCACTGCTGCTGCTTTTTCTTGAGGACTAGGGACACAGTGTGCCTGTTCAGTACTTATGATCCAGCACTTCTACAGTTTTTCTGTTGCTATGGAGCCACTCTGAGAGGTACCTTGGTGCCTTGCTTGTTTTCCTATGTCTAGGTGAGTTATCATGGGCAAGACACTTTACCTTCATGTTCTCTCCTGACTTAAGTTTGTGAAAAGAGAACAGTAATTTTGACTTTCTTATGCAAAACGCTTCAGTGACAAGAAAAGCTGGACAACTGATCAATACCGTTCTGCATGATTTTTTGTGGCATATCTTTCTCTGTGTGTTAAATGCTAGTTGTGCCAGCCATGAAGTTAGCCTAGCATACAGGATAAAGAGTGGGAGCTTGTACCATTCACCTGGGTAGTTTTGTGATGACTGCACTCTTCATTGCTTCCTTACTACTTAATTTACTAGAGGAAAGCAGTCTCTTGGCCATGGTCTAACAATGCTCGCAGGTGAGTTGCCCTCAAAAGCCAAGAAGCAGCAAGACCTGTAGTTGCAGACAGCTCCTGCAATTGATGTATTGTGATTGGAGAAGGAAGAGGCAAAAACGGACTGGTAAAGGAACTTGCCATCTGTCCTGCTTCTCCACATCAGTGAAGTGGTGCTTTGTGCCATAGGCTGTTGCTAGCAGTTTCACCTGATTCCTCCTGGGAATATTTTCATTGAAGAGAGAAGATGTGAACAGTGTTCCTGCACTAGTATGGAAGCCAAAGGAGAAGGCACTGTAATATCTTGGCAGAGAGAATGTAGTGGAGCCCTAATAAGTACTCTGCAAAGTCTGTGCTGGAAGATAGGAAAGTAAGCTTTAGAGGTCTGTTACAGTAATGAGGAGATGGCCTTTCTACATCTGTTCCTGGGCCGCATGAGGAAATAGTTATGCTTGTCTTAATATTAAAAGTTATCTTTCAGATTGCTGTTGACCTGAGCTAAGTTGGAATAAAGTTAATGTAAAAATAGCAATAGGCAATAAGCGCTTTGGAGATACTACTGCAGACTAATAATAAAAATCAATTAATAAATTCTAATCAAACAGATAGTCCTGATAGCGCATGAGGGAGAGAGGGGATGCCCTTAGCTTTTCTTTGGTGATGGAGAAGAAATCCTTGAAAGTGTCAAGATACTAACCAAGAGACTGAAGCCCAAGAAGGAATGCTGACCAGACTTCCCTCTGTGTGTGGGCCTTAGGAGGCTATAGCTTCGTCTGAGCCACAAGATGACAGGAGGCCTTTACAAAACTGTTTTGTTTGTTTGTTTCGGGGTTTTTTTTGGTGGTTTGGCCAAACAGCTGGCCACAGCAAGCAACATTTATGAACTTCCGTACAAATAAACAGCCAAACTCTGAAACATGGACTCTTGTAGCCCTGCTTTTGAAGAGGAGGCCTTGTGATGCAGGCTGTGTTTAACTGTCAGCCTGGCTACCACAAACAATGTCAAATAACCAGGAAAGGTTAATCACAGTAAGCTGGAGAGATGCAGAGTGTTTTACTGTGCTGCCTGCTGGCACTTTTACTTTATTCAGTGTGATATCATCAGAGTGCGTAGTTAGCAGCTCTGTTTAGCTAGAGTTAAAAGACTGCACTGCAGCCAAGCTCAAAAGGTTTAGGAACTGCTCATGAAAGGGACCCTCCTAGCCTGTGACTGGTATGTCCAAGTGTCATTTATGCCACTGGCATGCTTAAAAAGCAGATCATAGTCTGAGATGGAGAGGTGCTAGGTGCTGTTTCTCCTACATAGGCCAATAATTTGCATTTATACTCAGTTTTGCAGCCTCCTGATTGCTTGTTATTGTTTGACTTTCAACTGTCCTGCTACATTATTGCCCAGCTAATCTCTCTCCAGTGACATACAGAAGTTGTATTCCCATTTTACAGGTGTCAGTTGATCTTTCCAGAGTAAATAGAAACAGCTGTCAGAGCCGAGATTGAAACACAGTATTTACTTCTGGATTGCTTCTCTTCACCTTCTACCAATTACAAACTCAAGCAGAAAGTCAAATTATTTTTTTCCTTTCACTTTTCAAAGGAACAAGAGCAAAGTACGTAAACTGAATTGGCGTGCGATAGCATTGCACTTTGTTTTGTGTGTCCACGTCACTTTTCAGCTTGGAATTTAGCCTGGCCTCAGGTTACTTTTCCTCTCTTTTTGCCTATGCATATACTGGCATAAGCTTGTTTAGAGAGAGCAACTGGTGCTTTGTAAATATATTTGTTTAACTTAATCTCTGTACCTGATTTAAATCAGCCTGTGCTGAAGACCGGAGTATGTTGTTTAATTTAGATCCCCATCCTTTTATTGAAACTCTCCTGTAATCTGTATATAATAAAGAGAGCCATATATGAAAGAAAATGTGGGATGAGATAGCTGGGATTGTTTGTTGGTCTTTTTTCATGAATTCTAAAATACCCTAATTCATTCCTGTGCAACCTGTTTGCTATCTCAGGAAGTAACAAGTAACTAACAAGAATTCATTTGTTCACTTAATAGCTTTGTAATGGGGATATTGTGCTGGTGGTGTGACTATTTTTGCATTGCCTTTATCAGGCTATTTTAACCACTGTTAAATTTCTTCTAGAGCATAGAAAATGAAGTTAAAGGAAATTGAGCGAACAGCTGTCCAGGCATGGAGTCCAGCAAACAACCACCCCATTTATCTAGCAGCAGGTAAAATTCTTGACAATTTGTGGAAATCAAAGTAGGAGAATGAATTAACTGGCATTAACTGTCAACAATTCTCACCTTAATAATCTCTGGAAAACTTACAAGCAATACACCAAAAATGTTACAGCCTTAACATCTGGGTCTTTTAAGTGACTTGTAGAGAGTTACTTGGCAAAGCAGGGCAGCTTGCTTTGCCAGGCATTTTTTTCAGAGGGTGAATACATGGCATTTGTGATCTGACTTTGAATTCAGTCTTTATGAACTCCCACACCTGCTTGCTATAAAAATTAAAACAAGGTTACTTGCTTGGTATATCCATGGAAAAAATAATTCATTCTAATAATTTTCATTTAAGGTCACTTTCACTAGTTATTCTTCAGACATTATCACGGTGTTTGGTAATTAAATAATAGAAACCTCTTCTCCCTGAAGGTCCATGTTTTAATTATCATTCAATTTTCAGTATTTCTGCAAAACGCTAAATTTGTATTTTGTTGATATTATATTTTATTCATTATTGTTTGTTTGCTTTCATTTTGTTTCCTGAAGGGCAGAGTCTGACTGTTCACTGGCAGTGGATGAGTTTAGTGTCTGTAGAAGCAACACCTTGGGTTGTCTGTCCAACATGACAACTAGTCAGCTCTGTCTCTTGCCTGAATTGTGCAGTGCTGCCATTTTTTATGTTTTGTGGTTTTTCTTTCAGGGATGAAAGTCACAAAAATTCTTTTTAAGGCTGCTGCCTTAAAAGCAACATTACCATGTTCAGTGTAGATAAACTTATTTTGTGTTTTTCAAAAAAGGATGGATTTTTTGTTGGACTGAAGATCTTGGCTTCAGTCTACTTTAGATCAGAAACTGCATAGTTTTGAAATTTGTACTGCTTTTTAATAGTCTCCTGGGCACTGTCCATGCCATAGGCAGTTACAAAGCTCCTCTGTGGTAAAGGGGGACTATTTTCCTGGCAGTGTTCTGTTAGGCAATGCTAAAACTATTTTAAACTTTTATTCTGTAAGCAAGGGAGAAGGAAAGAGGCCACAACTGTAGGACTGCTAGCTCTCTCTGGGTCATTGGGGAACGTTTAGTTGGCTAAGGTTGAGGAAGTTTTGCTGTAAACCATGTTTAGAAGGTTTGATCAAGATGTACAGTCATGGTTAAAGAGCCGTTACAGAAGTATTTGGGATCATCCTTGTAGCAGGTTTCATGGTGTGACAGCATTTCTAATTTAGATAAGGACTTAATATCAGAATCTGTGGCTTCTTGGAAGAGGGTGTATGAATTGTGTTTATCCCAAGAAAGAGAGATATCTGTGCAACAGTGATCCTGGTATCCAGAATTTCTTGAAGAAGTTCTAATTTGTTTCAGTCTTTGTCATAATTGTTGGTGGCTCTTTCTGAAGTATTCAGGTAGACAGCTCCTGAAGCAGACATAGCCAAGTTTGTGTCAACTATCAGAACTAGGTTCCAATGCATTGCTTTTTAAAATCTTGTGCTCTTGAAAAAAAGTGTCCACTTGTTTTGTCCTTTTATTTCTGCTAGGAACATCTGCCCAACAGCTGGATGCTTCCTTCAGTACAAATGCCACCTTGGAGATATTCGAGGTTGACTTCAGGGATCCCTCTCTGGACATGAAGCAGAAAGGAACACTTCCTGCCTCAAACAGGTGCTAGAGGATCATGCTGATATATCAATGAGTGGAACCGAAAAGGCTTTTCTGGCACAAGAAATGAGAGGAGATCATATTATGGGGATATGAAGTGATCTTTGGACACATTGACCTCTGTCTTCAAAAACTGAACATTTTTTTAAAATAGCGTAAAACTATAGCAGCAGTTAGATCATTCTGGAAGTCCAAAAGCATTTATATGGTACTTAGAAGAATCATTTTGTGTCCCTGGAATCTGAGGGGGCTAATGATTTGCATTAAAGGGACTAGAGGCAGAGTGAAACTCTTCTGTTTTTTTAAAGAAAAGATGATTTCTTAGGCTTATGAGTGTGGGTGACGTTTGCAACGAATGCAAAACACAGCCTGGATTTGTTCCTCAGCTTTTACAGTCAGTAAACATATTTTTTCAGATAATAGTTCTAGAAAAGAAGACAAATAGTTCTGTAATCTTATTTTCTATGTAGTGTGGATTAGAGGAGACTCACATATCACACTGAATCACATATGAAGTCCTAAGCCTTTGTGGTGTAGGGTGGCGAGGAGGAGGGAAAAAATAGAAGAAACAAACCCAGGGAGACAGACTACCTCTTCTTCTGTCAGTTCCCAGTTCCCTTTAAAAAACCTTGAAAGGAAGCTCATTTATTTAAGGTGCAGACTGATGGTTACGTTTGACAGATTTGAACATGTGTGTGGTTTGCAGTATTGCAGAGGGTGTCTTGACTTCCACCAAATATTGTAGCCTGTACCAACTTTATCTTCTTCCTTTTCAGGTTTCATAAGCTGATCTGGGGTAACTTTGGAAATGGGTCCCCGGAGTCTTCTGGAGTCATCATTGGTGGAGGGGATAATGGTGTGTTGACAATGTACAGTGCGCACCGCATCTTGGCATCGAAGAGCGAGCCTGTCATTGGGCAGACAGAGAAGCATTCAGGTCCTGTTCGAGCTCTTGACTTCAACCCTTTCCAGGTATGCTACTTAAGATATAACCAAGTGAACATCAACCTCCATATTAAAAATACCTGTTTTTCCCTAAGGTGTGTTTTTTAACTGGAAAGAAGCACAGTAGTTGTAACAAAAGACTGACCTGGGATTCAAATCTGGGTTCTGTTCACAGCTTTGCCACTGACTTCCCCTGTAACCGTGATCAGGTCTCTTACCTCTCTGTAAAAACATGACCTGTAATACTGTTATATGTTAGAATTTTTTAATTTGCTCACTTGATGTCTAATTCATTTGGGCCTCTGATCACACTTGAAGGGACTGCAATATAAATGAGTATTGAACAGAACACACAAGTTCTTATGGTATCACTAAGGCAAATTGATAGTTGTCTGCAGACTCTTGTGAGAAGCTTGCATCTTCTCAGAAGAAACATCCACGGTGCTGGGATACAGGGTGAATGTTTTGCTAGCCAAAGACAGCAGCTTCTGGGCTCGTGGCAGAGATTCATGATGAGTAACACCACCTGCACCTATAACTTGCTAGACTGATTTTAAACAGGTCTGTACCATGGTCCAGCTGAAGGCAGGAAGGCCCGAAACGTGCTGTTTATAATCTAGTTAGTATCTTCATGTTTACCAAAGGCTGAGAAATGCAGCTGTCATCTGACTTCAGAAGCTTTTTGGTTTGTTGCTTACATTTAGTTTTTAAAAAATCTGTCCTTTTTCCCTGTGAAACTCAGGTGAGCTTTTCTTTTTCCTATAGAGTAACCTTTTGGCTTCTGGAGCAAATGATTCTGAAATTTTCATCTGGGACTTGAATAACTTCAGCGTGCCTATGACTCCAGGGACTAAATCACAGGTAAATGAGTTTTCCTGAGGGTAATACTTCTGCAGTTTTACATGTCAGTAGGCAAAGTAAAAATATATGAGTATGTGGAGTTATCCTGGTGTCATCTGTATGTGAGGAGGGAATGACCTTGACATCTATTAGGATAAAGATGAATCAGAACCAACTGATCAGCTTCATTCTGGGAAGGTGGAAAAAGTGTTATAAGGAGAGGGGAGGTAGGCTGCAAGCTCTGGAGGGATGCACTTTGCATGGGTGGGTAAGCTTTTTGTGGATTTGAATCAAGTAACATACCAGTTTATCTTGTGATCCAGCTGGGGCATGTGTGATGGATTAAAGAGGCTTATTGGACCTTCTCCGAGGAATGAATTTACTTCAGGCATCAGCTGAAGCTTTTCATATCTCATGAAAGTAATATCCCTAGCAAAGCCAGTGAGCCATTTAATGCATCTTGGCTATTACTCCCAGATAATGTTTTCTAAGTTTGAAGAGAAAGAAGCTTCTGATCTTCTAATGCTGATTATGTTATTCAGGGCAATCAACACTTGAAAGTGAAAACATCATAGTAAACTTGCCTGACAACAGGCTGAGTTTTTCCTCCAGTGAGCCTCCCATTTGTCTCCGTGCTTATCTCCTGCATTGCAGCAGATACAGTAAAGGCAATTAGCCTTGAATGCTTCATCATTTTCCATCTCACTGCACTCCTGAAATGTTGCACAAGGTCATCTTACTGTTTTAAGTTCATCCCAGGAGTCAAGGTAGAAGCATCTATGTTCTCTCAGCTGCAGATTTATGACATATTTGGCCAATGCAGAACCCAGTACCTGTTCCCAAAATGCCAAGGTGCTTTTCCAGGTGATGTCCCCCTATAGAATTAGACTGCATATTCTGAGTAAAGGGCTTTCTGTGCTTCTGATTGTTTTGTTTTTTTTTTTGGTCAGTGCTGCCATTTCCAGTTAGTTGTTCAGTGATTGAAGAAATGAATCTACCTCAAATCCCTTAGTTAAGCTAGCAATGGAATCTTGTGATTAGTGTTTTCTCAACATGTAAGTAATGGACGTTTGGCCTTTCCTATCTGGCAGCCTCATGAAGACATCAGCGTGGTGTCCTGGAATAGGCAGGTGCAGCACATCCTATCCTCTGCCCACCCCAGTGGCAAGGCTGTGGTTTGGGACCTCAGGAAGAATGAGCCTATCATCAAAGTCAGTGACCACAGCAACAGAGTGAGTGGAGGAAAGACTGATTCTGACTAGCTTACAACATTCCACACATGGCTGCAAAGCAGTGACACAGGCTCTTGGGATCAATTGTTTTTATTGTGGGAGCTGTTTGGGCTGATTCCGTAGGATATGTAGCATCAAAGCACCTTTCTCTCCTTTTTTTCCTCTGATAAAATGGAGAAATGAGACCCTTAGTTGTTCCTAAAATTAGGGCACCCTCGCCTTCATTTTGTTTGTTTACAGCTCATTTATGAGAAGCCTCCTTCATTTTAATCCCAGCTGTCTTCCTAGATCAACTTTGAACTAAGCCTTCAGCTTCTGTATGGTTAGTGGGGTTTTTGCTGTGTAGAGAAGGTAGAAATACTTGCTTCCCATCACAAAACACTGCTAGGCTTGCTTTATGTCAAGCATTTTAGACAAGTTAAGTGCAGAATGATGTGGCTCTGGACCATTTTTGCTGTTTCCAGCTTGCTTTGCTGAATTTTCAGCCTGTGCTATTTTTGTCTCTAGATGCATTGCTCAGGAATGGCCTGGCATCCAGAAGTTGCAACTCAGCTAGTCCTTTCTTCTGAGGATGACCGCTTGCCAGTAATCCAAATATGGGACTTACGTTTTGCTACCTCTCCTTTGAGCCAGCTGGAAGGGCACACAAGGTGAGAGTCTGCTTGTTGTGTTCGTTTTCCAGAGATCTCTGTCTTTAAAATGCAGACATCTGAGAGACTGGACTTGGGAGAAGTATGACATTTTGATAGGCTTGTTTGTTTCACAGGTGAATCTGGTTGAGGGTAGAGATGAGAATTAAGCAGCATTTCTGGTGCTTTCTTGGCGACAGAGTGGGAGAATGGATTTGGTTTGAAATATGTCTGATTTCTTTCTGATCTATTTTAGGGGAATTCTTTCTGTCTCTTGGTGCCAGGCTGACCCTGAGCTGCTGTTAAGTAGCGCCAAAGACAACCGGATCTTGTGCTGGAACCCAAGTATAGGGGAGGTAAATAACCACAGCTAAAAGTACCCATGGTCTGCTGCTGTGCTCTGTATGTGTCCCTTCTCAGTAACCCTGTGGAATGCCAGTGAATTTCCTGTCTGTACATCCCGTGAACAAGAGTGTTGTCCATATCCAGACTGAAAACCACAGACACGGGCAGAAATTTTCTTTGACATGCTTGTCCAGAGATCACAGAGGGAAGAAAGGTTTAACTAAAATTTAATTTCTGCTAATTACGATTACTCTTGCTGTGTTTACACATATAGTGTTCTCTGTGCCAATTTGTCTCTTCTTCCTTCTTCTAGGGTAGTAAGTTAGTTTTCTTTAGGAAAACTTGAAGGAGAATGAGGAGAATTTCCTAGGATCACTGAGAGGGGAACAATGTAATTAAATATGTGTAAAAAATTTATTCACAGTACAGTGGTTTCATGTGTATGTGCTTATCTAGTCAGATATCTTGAAATTACCATCTTTGAAATATTTTGGTGTCACCCAAGTTAAGACAAGGCTGTGTAAAACATTTTTCTGCATGCCTGTTCATTCAGTGCTGAATTTCTGTATGAAATTGAATTTTGAACTTTGAACAAAATTTATGATCTTGATGGGGAAGGTACTCTACCAATGCTGAGCAAAGTACAGGTCGGAGCCCCAGGCTGGATTAATTTCATAGGACAATTTCACTTAGCTGACAAACTTTGCCTTGGAGGCATAGAAAAAAAATCCATTTTCATGAAATGCATGACATGCTGCTGTTGTGGTTTCATGGGATTTGTTGCTCACTCTGTGCAGATGTCTAGTGATTAGAAAAGTATCAGACTCTATAATGGTCCTGAAATCTGTTTTATTTTTTTTTCAACTGTGTCTTTTCACTGTATTTTAGCAGAAAAATTAAACCTCCCCACATTGCTAGTGCACCTGGCTCATCTTTATGCATGCTGCTGTAGATTTGCAGAATCCAAATTCAGCTTGGATGTTTATGCCCCAACTATTATTGGGGAGATCTTTTTGGCTTAGTACCAATGAAGAGAAATTTTTTAGCTGAGACAAAAATTGAGAAGGTTTTCAATAGTAAGGTCAGTACTGGCTAATCTGTTGAGTTTGGCAGGTTAGTTTCTTTGTTTTTCAAGGTATTGGTGTGCTTTTTGGGTTTTTGTTTGTTTGTTTGGGATTTTTGTTTAAATTTAGCAGTTCAGATTTTAATATAAGCAAGTGCAAGGTTTTGTGCTCAGGAACAGAAAACACAGATCATATTCCGACAGAGAAGTAAGCTGGTTCTCTGTGTTTTGTGCCTGTAAAGCATAAAAGAAATATCTGTATTTTACAGGCTGGAGATTCAAAGTCAGGGTTGTGCTATTGTGTTGCCCAATATCAGGCAGGAAGTCTGTGACTGGACCATAAATTGGACTTTGGATTTTTGGATGCTGTACCAGGAAGGTTGTTTGCTACAGTATCATCATAGTTCATCTGCAGCTATTTTGTTGTTCTACCTTTTTCTTTTATTTTCCTTATCAAGTTTGTTATTCCAGACTATTCTCTCTGGTTTTGTGTTCTTGTTCACAACCCATTTTGGCTTCTGATTTTCTTGTGTTGTTTTCTGGTATGTCTCCCTTGGTTAACAGCAGGCATGACAGTACTGACTTACTGCTTTTCCATTTTGCTCTACAGTCAGAATCCTATGGTATCACAGATTTCTCTGGCTTTCTACTCTTCGGCCTCAAAGTGCTGTAACTCAGTTGCAGTGCATCTTTCAAGAAGCAGAAATAAGAGACTTGTGTAATGTAAATAAAGTGTGACATAATTACTGTGGGTGAGTAATTTGGCAAAAACAGGGGGCTACTCATGTCTTACTTTTCTTTCTGTGATAGGTAGTTTATGAGTTGCCCGTTCAGAGTCAGTGGTGCTTTGATGTCCAGTGGTGTCCAAGGAATCCTTCAGTCTTCTCTGTTGCCACTTTTGATGGGTGGATCAACATTTATTCTGTTATGGGTGGGAACTTGGAAGCTCAGCAGAAGACGCAGGCTGACAAGGTAAAGTCCTGGCAGTATGTTGTGGTTTTGGTGATTGGAAATTACTCACCTGACTTCTGAGAGCATTAGAAACACACATTTAACGGTCTGTTGGTCTGTCCCACCCACCAGGGAACATAGCTGTATGGCATGGGAACCAGAAGCTACTGGTATGGAAGCTTAATATCCAACAGATCCCAAACAGACTACAGTACCTCTTGGCAAAGCTGTCTCAGTATTGTAAAGTTCATTAAAGTGTGTAAAGAGAACCAAGACCAAGTGGAGTCTTGATGTTATATATATTTAATGGTTATTTACTACTAGAGTGAAAATAAATAAGAGCACACCTGTTAGAGCAACAAGTTTGTCTTGTTACTAGGTTAAAATCAAATACATTGATACTAATTAATACAATATGTTATTCTTTTTTTAGTTCAAAAGAGAATTCTGGAAAGTAGCTTATAAGCCACTATTTGCAGTTTTCCTCGAGTCAGCTGACTGTAACTTGGAGCATGTTCGTATTTTGATACTGAAACCCATTACTTAGCCAATGAATAGACAGGCAAACTCTGAATGAATTAAATGTCACTACTGTCTCAACTTTTAATTTTAATCTAGTGACTAGTCCTTTAATTCCTTCCTTTTCTCCCAGCCAACAAAAGCTTTATAATACAAGTTTTAAGAGAATACGTATGAGTTGGCTTAAGTGTTATTTATATAGTAATTTACAGCTGACTGGGTTCAGTTTCTTAGGATTTACAAGAGAAAGAAAATACTTTATCAAGCCACAGCTGTAAGAGATTAAGGATTTATTTAACCCATGGAGAATTTTCTTTCTGTGCATTCTTCATGTGCACATTCATGTGCATTCCACTCTCCAAAACTAGAGAGAGCAATTCCTGGATAAATAGAATAACAAATAACAACAAAAATAGAAAGAAATAATGGCAGTTATGAAGGTGAGGAGTTTGTGACCAATAGGTCTCTTTCCACTAGATTCCATTTTACCAGGACACAAACCATTGAAGACCTAGTGGGTGATGTTATTAGTACCCTGCTAGCATGTATTTATTTTTCTAAGGTTTAGGGTGATTTATCTGTTAGGTATAAAATGTTCCTCTTGGAAATGGTCCTTCTTTGAAATTAGTTTCCCCTCGAGAAATGCTTGAAAGACAAAACATGTAGATGTTGCCAGTGACTGCCAACCTTAGCCTGATGAGCCCAGTATCGCTTCTGTTCAGGTATGCTGAAGCTATTGAGCGATGAAATATGATCCAGTCAAGCTTGACCAGGGCTATCTTTAGCAAACAACAAATCTATGCCAACAATGTTAACGACTAAGAATGCTTGTGAATAGCATTGTAAATATGCTCACTGATTTCCTAAATGTCAGAAATCCAGACCAGAGGCCACTTTTGACATTGTCTTGTCTAGGCAAGGAAGTCTGGAGAGATTATTTCACCAGCCTCATCTAAGCTATAAAGGCTTGAGACAGTCTTTAAAACTATCCTGTTTGAGAGATCCCAGCAACAGTGAGGGAGTCAGCATTCCTCTGTGACAAAAACAGTAAATAAACTGGGACAACTTTTGACCATATGTTGTCACCGTCTTGCATAAAACAAGTAATTTTGTAACTCTTCTGTTCATGAGCTGGGTGCTAGTGCAGGCAGTGTTTGTTAGAGAATTTGTGTCTTGCTAAGGAAAACTTTCTTGAAAATAATTTAAGTAACTGTTTGGAAATGCCAAAGGCTTGGTGATAATTCCGGGAAGATGTGCTTTAATAGCCTTTTTCTTCATCAGCAAGAAATGGAACTAATTACTAAGTAGTAGTTTTTTGTATTATTGAGGACAGAGAGGAACTGAATTATATCTTATTTCTTTTTCCATCTGATGCTAGATTTCTTCCTCCTTCAACAACCTGGATCCCTTTGGCACAGGACAGGTTCTTCCACCTCTGCAGGTGCCAGAGCAAGTAGCTCAGACCACTTTGATTCCACCATTAAAAAAGCCACCCAAGTGGATTCGCAGACCTGTGGGGGTTTCATTTGCAGTAAGTGAATGGAACTTCCTTAGCTTAAAAAGCAATAGATGTATTGTCTTGTGACACAATCGTTTTCTTTTGCTAGAGAAACCTTTTTATTTTTCCATTGCTTGACATTTTAATGCCTGTTTAAGTTGTGGTCATGTCCAAAGAAGCAAAATTCTTTTGCTAAACAATCTGGTATGTTTCCAACAAGAAGAGAGTCCTGTATCAGAGAATGGGAGGTTATAAGTAAGAATTATCAAAGCTAAGGAAGACTTCTAAAAGCTAGCCTTGTAGGCTGCAATATGCATTCCCATTATGCTCTTTCTCCTTCCTATCCAGGTATTTAATTTTCTTCACTTTTTCACTCCTAAATTGAAAGACTGAATTTGTCTTTTAGTCTATGGCTTGACTTGTTCTCTGTCTAGTTCTTGCCATTTGGATGATAGTTTTTACCATAGCAGCCAGAAAAGTTCCAAAACAGTTCCAAAAGGCACTTTTTCCTCTGCCTCTCTGTCATTTGCAATTGGCTAGGCTTGATAGCACATACACAAGAGTCATAGTTATCAGTGTTCAGCTGAAGTGCTTGTAAGCTGAACTCCTTCAATGTCCCTACCACCCAAACACATTGTTATCACAGCTGGAGCTTGAGTTCACATTGCTGAATTAAGAACTAAGAGAACTGCCTTTACCTTTATGCGTAAGAATGCTTAATGTGTCTCTCTCTGCTTTTCTCAGTTTGGAGGAAAACTTATTTCCTTTGGTCTTACCAAAGCTCCTGGACAGCAAATGCAGCAGACCTACCAGCATCAAGTATTCATCAGTCAAGTCACCACTGAAACTGAATTCCTGCTCCGATCCAGAGAACTGCAGATGGCATTGCAGTCAGGGAATCTAATTGATTACTGTCAAGGCAAGATCCAGACAGCCAAATTACCATTTGATGAGAACCTTTGGAAATTCATGAAGGTAGGATGGCTATGTTGAAACACAGAGGCCATTTCTTTTATGGTCCTGGGATGGAATGTGTTCATTATAGTCCTCCTAGCCTTTTACATTCCTTTTCTTAAAGTTACAAAATGGAACTGAACAGGCTAGTTAGCTACTTGTCTAAAGAAAAGTTTTTGCAGTCAAGGTCTTGGAGGTTGCCTTATTTTTCAGTAGAAATAGTCTTTTCAGTGGATTTGCTTGGGCTTCCTGTCAAGGTGCTAAACAGGATTTTCTCATCTCAGCCCATTGCCAAGCTTTGTCTGCCAGTTACCTGTGGAGTTCTATTATTATTATTTCTCAAGGCAAAGTTGGAATGGATGGTGGGATTCCCTAATAAGTAATAAGGGAGAGCTTTGGTGTCATGGGGCTACAGCCAGTCCTTACATAGGATGATGGTTTCATTGACAATTTGATAGTATAAATGGATTTGCTAATGAGAACAGTCAAGACTTAGTCTTGGTAGTGTTTTACAGACCCTCGCAGGCAGACTGTATGAGGGGTGAAATCTTGGGATTGTCTCCATAGTACTACATCTGCTTAAGAAATCATGTCTTTTGAATTGGATTGCCCAATAGGGGACAGTAGTCACCATTGCATGTGTCATTGCAACAGTGTCTTCAGCTGCATTGGATGAGATATGATACACTATCATTCTACTGAGTTTTTATAATCCAGCTGACCCATGATCCTGTGAGACCACTTGAGGACACAGATTTTTTACCACTGATTGTCTTAAACTACAGACCAAGCTTTGGTACAAAAGGTGGTCCTGCATGACCATTTCTGCATCTGAAAGAACAGTTTCTGGTATTTACAAGTACATTATCCATGTACAATTTGCTCAGTTCTGTGGTAAAAACTGGGACTTACTGACACAAAGAGATTCTTCTTGCAGAATGTTAATCACACATTGAAGCATACAAATAGCACCAATCAGTTAGGCTGCATGCAGCCAATGGCAGTGTCTGGGACTGTGAAATACCCACCCAGGGAGCTTCTGTAATAATTAGTGAACTAATTTTTGTGAAGCCAGCTAGGAGTTCAGGCAACCACCTTGTCTCCATTTCATCTGGGCTCAAATCAGTCCATTGTCTCTGAGAAAAGATTATGAGTTATCTATAAACTGACCTCTTAACTTTGCTGCTGCCAGAAGCAGACAACTGTTGGTAGCATGTAGATGTCTAAGATTGTACATATTTTCATGTCTTTTTCAATATCTTTTGGGAATCAGGTGAATCTGGAGAAAGAATCCAGGACAAAACTCCTCAAGCTGCTGGGCTACAGTAAAGAAGATCTGAAAAAAAAGGTAAGGGGTTTATCCAACAGAAAGGAACCTTTACAGGACTAAAACTGCTGCAGAATTGTAGGGTCCCTATTGGAAATGAGTGAATCTTCTCACAGCACACGAAGAGCAAACTGTACAAAATTTCAGCTGAGAAGCAGCTCAAGTGCCCCCCATTAAAAAAGCAAAGATGAACACTTCTAAGGATGTAACTGTAGCTGTACTGGATCGTACTGAAAGGGTCTTGAGCCCAGTTATGTTGCTAATGCTTGTTTGTGCTCTGGGAAGTACCCAACAACAGCGAAGGTGTGAGACCTTCTTCCAGCATACAGCTCTGCATCTCAGGGAATTCCTCAGACAGGAAGAAGGTGACAGATAAATTTAAGTCTGATGTAGTACTAATGAAGCTGCAGGAGAGGAAACTCTTGCACCCACAGGAACAGTGCCCTGAAAAGGATTAAGTGACCTCTGATAGGCAGCCAGCCAGGAATAGGGAGAGGTAGAGCTTTTCAAACCAGTGAAAGAGACAGGATAATTGCACCAGTTGCTTGGTGACTTCATTGCCGAGATATTTAACTTCAACAAGGGCTTCACTCTATGAACATTTGTTGCTTTTCTAGATTGCCTCATGTTTGAGCAATGGCATACCAGATAAACAGCCCCTTCCTGAGGCAGAAGAGACAGATGCAGCACAGCCAGATCAGGTATGTCCTCTATGTCTTACTGGAGCAGCGGAGCGCAGAATGAACAGGAAGGTTTAATTCCAAATACAGAATTTTAGGCTCAATTCAGGTATTGAGAGAGCATTTCAGACCCACACAGGGTCCTGCTAAATGATCATAGCAATCTCTTCTGTCTTTAAAACAAAACAGCAACTAATGAAGGTGGATTCCTGGCTGTTAACACTGTGAGATGTTTTGCTTTGCCAGCGCTCATTTCTTCAGTGATAGAATTATCCTCACCTGATCTTTATGTTACAGTTCTGTATTTCCTCTGTGAAGCTTCTGCTGTGGCACTTCTTTTGCATTTATTCCTTTTTTCACCTCTATCCTAAGAAAAGTATTCTGACATAATTTTTGGCATGTCCATCTTCACACGCTTACCAAGGCCTGGTTCACATGCCCTGTAAATTTGCTCCTCTAAGGTATCTAAAACCCCAGTCCTCAAATTAGTAATCTTCTTCAGAAACCTTGAAGACTTGGTGAGATATTCTAGAATGTCATGGTTTGAGATATGGGGGTGTCTTTAAGAAACCATAGAGTTCCTTAAGGTCCTCCAGAAAGGCTCAGAAAGATCCAGGAGTTGTAACAGAAAGTGTAATCTTTGTATTTCATACCCATAATCCTGCATTCCTTATAAAATCTGGCTGCAAAGTCAGTATCTTCCGTTTTTCCCTCATTTCTCTCCTCCCAGGAAGGATGTCTAGGTTATCTCCTGCAGAGGAGAGAAGCCTGGCTGTCAGCCTCAGCAGTGCTGCCAGTTAGGCTCAAAAACAGCTGGGGCTGCCAAGCTGGACTTTTGTGCAGGGCGGTGGGGTGGGTGGGGGTTGGGGAAGAGGCATTTGGAAGGCCTGTGAAATTGAGGCATGGTTGGGGGAATGCGTTGGAAGGTTCTAGCCTTACGAGGTTGTTGTTAAGCCTTTCAGGGCTGGGCTAAGGCTGAACATGAATTTGTTTATTTTGTGTGCTTTGCTATGCTCACCGCTCTGTAGAGTTGTAACATTGTAGCTTGTGAATTGCTTCTTCATTTAAACTTTCCAATATTCTCCAATCCTGTCTGTGAGTGATTTTCTTTTACCCCTACTGCAAGAGGTACAAGAGTAATCTGTCCCACGTAAAACCACAACATAGGCATAGTGATTCTCTCCTGCATTTCAATAGAGCACCAAGAATGGCTGTGATCCTACCTGGTAGTTACAGATACCACTTGCTGGGCTTGTCCCTATTCTGTCCTTTGTTGCTCAGGGGCTGGCAATTGAGTTGATGAATGCAGGCCAGTGATATTCTTGGTGTTACATGTCGTACCATCGATCTTGTAAGTTTTGTCAGTAACAGCACTGCTATTGTTGCTGCCTTGGTGGAAATGTGCAGGTTGATAGAGCAGTGATAGGAAGCATGATAGGTTTCCAAGATTTATACAAGCATGCTCAACCAAATGGAGAGCACCCTCATCCCACTCAATAATCCATTAAACTATTTGAGGCAAAATCTGTATGTTCAATGAATTAATTAACCTCTTGCACTCTTTGCACAGCTTTTGATAAATCCTGGCAATGATGTAGCTACTGCTTCCTCTTCTTCATCCTTTTTTGACAACCTCATCCCACAGAATATGAGCACATTGGAGATTCCTGTTACAGAAGGTATGTTACATGAAATGTATTTCTGCCTTTTTAAGAAAATGGGAGAGGAAGGAAAATCTAAAACTCCCAAACAAAATAGAGATATCAGAAAGAATCTGGTCCACTCCAGCAGATGGATACTTTTAAAGCACATGACCCCTCCCAGTGTCATGCAATGTATATCAGCACCGTGCTCCTCAGATAAGAGACACATTTAAAGTATTAGAATAATCTTTTGTATGATAGAAGACTTACTGTCAAGTCAGTGGGGGGGTTTTGAGGTGCAAAGCTTATTTTGAGTTTCAATATCTTTTTAACTGGCTTTCCATGCACTTTTTTTTTGTTTGTTTGTTTAATGCCTGCTCTTTTAAAAATGAGCATCACCAGTGCATCTGGATGATGCCCTCCTGTTGGTTAACTTTGTGTCTCACATTTGTAGATACAGATGGACTCATCAGCCAGGCCCTTTTGTTGGGGAATTTTGAGGGTGCAGTGGAGCTGTGCATGCGAGCAGAGCGCTTTGCTGATGCCATCATCTTGGCTATAGCTGGGGGGGAGAACCTACTAAAGGAGACTCAGAAACGCTACTTTGCAAAGCGTAAGACAAAGCTCTCTCTGGTAAGTGCCAGTTCTGTATGCCTGCTGAGCAGGGGAAGGTGTGCAGTATCTTGGCAGATATTGTCTGAATATATGTAAAATTGCTTTGCTAGAAAGTCAGCATAAGCTGTATCTCCTCTTGGCTAGGCACTTTAATTTCTCATTAGTTTTATGACAGCTTCATATTATCTACGTAGAATGTCTGTGTTCCATTTTTTAAAATTGACTGGTTTCTTCCTCAGCTCCCCATGCTTTTAACTTGTGAAGCATACTGCCCCTTTACAGGTCAGCTAGGAAGATGCTAGGTTATTAATTGACAACTGGGGAAGAATAATAGGAGTTGGGATATCCCAACACTGCATTGCCAGTCATGGATATAGCTGCTCTGAAGCAAGGTTTATGCTGACTAGATCTTTAGTCTTGCTTGGGGCAGCTGTTGCCGTATTCTCTTAAGTGCTTTTTTGGGCTTTTAAACTTTCTTTAGAGGCATCAGGTTCCAGTTACGGTTAATACTGGGATGCTGGGACTAGTGGATTTTAATGTACTTTGAGGTAGTTGCTGCATAGTGGGAAGTGTGCTTGAAAGTGAGCTATCCCTGTGGCTGCACTCATTTGAGCAGTAATATTTGTCTTTGGTGACTGAGAGACCTTCTGCTTTCCTTGCAGTTGCTTTCCTCCATTGTGCAGCAGAACTGGCAAGACATTGTTTGCACATGTGATCTCCAGAGCTGGAAGGAGGCACTGGCTATCTTGCTAACATATTCAAAGCATGAAGACTATACCCAGCTCTGTGGTATGCAGTGTGATATTCTTTGATACAATCTCTTTTAGGGGAGGGCAACTCTGCACTGCTTACAGAATGAAGCAGATACTGTTGAAAGAGAGCACTCCTTATTCAGTGCAGCTCTCTGGAATATTAAATAAGTCTGGATTGTTGAGTTAGGAGAATGACAGGCACACTGCAGGTGAGCATCATAGTGTACAGTTTTATATGCTGATGTTTCCTGTAAACTCTACTGGTAGAAGGGAGAAAAAACCCAGCATGATAGGCACTAAGAGGATCATACTTATTATTTTATTCTGAGGATAATTAGATTTCCTTGACAGTAAAAGCTCAGGTAGCTTCACTCTTTCAGATAGAGATTTACTATTTCAGTGCATTGCCCTCCCTTTAAACTCAGAAACGGGGGTTAATGAAAGTTAGATGGTTCCAGTAGTTTCATTCATCTTGTTAATAGTCCAACACACTCAGCAATAGTTTCTTGTGAGAGTCAGATTTCAGGAAAAAAAATCTAGTGGGTGAATCTGATTAAGTTACTCATGTTGCTTAGTTGGGAACTAGCTCCTGGCTGATAGGAACAGCTAAGTTCTGTTGGAGAAATGCCCACACTTTATACAAGTAAGATGACACAACTTGAGATGCAGGAAAACATGACAGACCATATTGCAAGGGTGGAAAGTGGTGGTGGTAGTGAGATGGGTCCTTGTAGTGGTTCGGGAGTTATTCGCACCTCCCCACACACTTTTGAAATCACCCAGACTAGACTCAACCAAGTGGAAGTTAATGAATGAAGCTTTATATTTACAGCTCAGCACAATATACGAACAGATATTTAAAATGTTTTACAAATATGTACAACTATATGCAGTAAAAAGGTAGTACAGAAGTACCACACCCCTCCCAGAGATCAGAGTCCCCAAGTGGAGGTTCCCAACCACTCTTCCACCTTCCCCCCACCACCTGATCTTATCTCACTATCTGTCTGATGTGCCAGGTAAACAGGGAAGATCGGCCAGGGGGAGGTTAGAAGCAGGAATTGATTAGTTGGGTTACACAGATTGAGCTGGAATGCAAGGAGAAGGGAGGCCAACAGACACAGCTCAGACTTGATAGGCTCTGTCTTATCTATGTTTGTATTCTTACTTTTTGTATCTATCAGCAGACCTATGAGTGAAGGAGACATCACCAATGGTTTCCTCTCTCAGCCTATAATCTAATTTCTTTTATTAAAATATTCCAGTTAACCTCAAACCAGCACAGTCTTGCTCACATCTATTGCCTAGCATTTGTTAAAGATTGACATCTGCCAGATTGCTAGTTGTCCCTGCTACTGGGCACTGCTGTTGCCTGGAGATCCCCACACCTCTTTGAGGAAAAAAAAAAAAGACTTTTTCAGTGAAATATTCTGATACTTTTAAGGGGTTTTCTTTCATTTCTATGTCTGGGCAGGCATAAAAAATTGCAAATACATTAAATATTACTTCTTTTCTTAACTAAGTTGGCTTTGGGATTCTTAATGATTCCCCTTTCTGTATTTTATTTACGAACTAGGTGCAAAGCCAAAGCTGTCAATGCTTTTCAATTCTGAGTCAGAATAGGATTGCTAAGAGATGAATGTTGGGATGAATAACCTCTTCAAAAGTGAGTGTATTAAATGTTGGCTGTATTTCTTCCTCTCTAGACATGCTGGGGGCCCGTCTGGAGTCAGAGGGAGATGCAGCCCTGTCCAATGATGCCTGCCTTTGTTACATCTCATCAGGCAATGTGGAGAGGTTGGTGGAATGCTGGGTAAAAAACCATGAGACTTCATCACCCCTTGCCCTGCAGGTACAGGTGTTATAATGGTGGTTTGACACCTCTTTAGGCCAATCTGGTAGCCCTGATCTGTTTATGTTACTCTGTCAGAGTATCTGGAGACCAGTTTGTAGTCACCTTCTAGCCTGGGTTATGGGCTTGTATCAAAAGGAGACCTGCACTTTTAAATGTTAAGGTTTTGTATGTGCAGAGGGTACTGATGACATTGCAGATGAATCCAGACACAGACAGGAGTTACAGCTTACCTGCCTGTCTTTGTATTCTGATATCATCTCTGCGCTTTCTTTTAATCAGGCAAGTTTAGACTGCACCAATTTTTGTACTGGAAGTTGCCTGGAAGTACATTTGCTTGTGTGCTTTGATGTCTAATTGGAATGCTTCAGTTACCTGGCTGTACCTTCAGAACAGCCTTTGGCAACTTAAAACAAAGCCTATGCTGTATTGTTTCCCCTGCAAGTAGAATGATCGTGTATGGGAATACACAGTGTGCATGTGAATCAGGGCTTCTACATCAGTGTTGTTACCTACCTGTTACACTTAAAGCAGTCCTGGCTGAGTTGCTAACCCCTATTATGTCCACCAGTTGCTAGAATGAACTAGACAAGTCTTCCACTTGACTGTTTGCAGATGATGTTGTCTACTACAGAGTTCCCCAAGTTTTGAACTCTGCTAGTAAGAGCAAGAAAAAGGCAGATTGAGTGTTCTTAGTAATGGCAGAAACTGACCTCTACCCAGTTATCAGCCAATGATGCTTGTATCATTCTGAAGATACAAATGTCACTTTGGTTTCTAGGAGTTGAAAGAGCATCAAATAAGTAAAAACCTGGTCTGTCAGCACTAGTAGCTTTTCCTAGTGAATTTCTTCTGTTACAGTTTTAATCCTTCCTCTTCCAGGCTGAAAGCTTCTAAATCCTAGAGATAGAGTAGTAACTTCCTAATAAACAAGATCACAGTTGATTGGAATGTCTTTCAGACTTCTGATTTTCTTTTTTTTCTCTTACCATAAAAGTAGCAGTGTAAGGATGTGCTTCGTGGTTTCTGTTTTTCTCCACCAAGTGCACTGGAGGAAACAGTGATAGTATCTGGTGTGGAGTGGAATAGCTTCTGTTCTCATTAGATCTGATGTCAGCTGAAAATAGAGAAAGCCATCTGGTGTTGTCTTATCATGGGATGGAACAGTAAAATAAGTCAGATTCTGAATGGTCTGTTTCTTCCCTCCTCTGGCATATGCAGGATCTCATAGAGAAGGTGATGGTGCTAAGCAGGTCCATTGAGATGCTCCGAGGCACAGCAGGACAAGCACCAGGCCCTGTCTTGGCAGAGCAGATCACCCAATATGCTAGTCTTCTGGCATCACAAGGATGCTTGGCAGCTGCAATGAATTACCTACCCAGCAGCTCTAAAGAGGTAAGAAATGAGTTGCTATGGGGAAAGTAGTGTGTGTGTGGAAAAATGTATGATTTGGGATTTGACACGCATCAGGACTTAAAGTTTTGCCTTTGTTGTAGTAACTTGAGAGGACAGGTGTTGATTTTTTCCTAGGACATGGCTTCTGGCCTTCATTTGATTTTTCTTTGTAGTGCCTTTGATTCAGGGAAAAGCAAGGGAGCTATAGAACTGTAAAATGATTCCTGGGAAGCAGCTCTCCAGAGAAGCTGCATCCATTCCTGAAACTGCCTGGTAAAGGAGAGAAATAGGGAGGCCACCTTCTAGTTTGAAATAAATCTGTCTAGTGCCCCAATGTGGGTAGAGGCTGGGGAGGGAAGAGTCTGAAGACTGGGGGAAGGATCAGTGAGATTTCTTCTGCACAGGAGTACAGCAGGTGATATCCCAGACTGTCACTTATGGTTTGGTGGGGTTTTTTTTGCTACTGGGGAAATGGTTAGTTTTGCAGGTTTTTGCTCAGTGTTTTGGGTCAGAGTCAATTCTGAATGCATTCTTGGCACCTTCCATCAGAGGCTTTCAAGGTAGATCTCCTAAAGCATAGTCTTTGTTTCAGATCCTGATAGAACAGCTCCGAGACCGGCTTTTCCATGCTCAAGGAGAGAATGTGGGTGACCAGCAGCCACCTCCTTTTCCTTACACTCGTGTCAATGTAGGTGTGGTTAAACACACATCTGCAGCAGCCACACCTGAAGGATCAGCCCACAAAACAGGGCGCAGACATCCAGAGAAGGTAGGCTTTAAAAACTCAGGCATTCTGTTACAGGTGTAGTGATTCATTGATCTTATGTACTGAGGGAAAATATGGCTGTAGTTTACTCTCCTATGCCCACCTCACCTTCATATCTCAGTAAAATTAGTGTAATATGGATTAATCACAGATCTTGTTTAATTTCTTGTCAGGAGAATGTTAAGGAAATCTTGCTTCTAGCTGCTTCATTTTTGTCCCTTCATTATGTCCTCTGGTTATGCTTCCAGAAGTCACTGTATAGGAATTGGTTTCTGAGGACTGATCCTTGTGAGAGCTGGAAAATACTCTGAAGGGTGTGGTGCCCAGCTTCTTGAGCAAGTTATGTGGTTGGAAAGGACTTTGATCTGATCCATCCATGGCACGAAGAGCAGCAGCAGCATCTCTTGCCTAAGAAGTGACAGGGATAGAAAGTGCATCTGCTTGTGTGTTTGTGCATGTGACTCTGTCATCCATTTGAAAGTTCTTTGTTTATTGATTGCAGCCCAACTATCAGTCATCGTTTGCTCCTTCAGCACCTTCTCAGCCTTCAGTGCCTTCCCTCTTCACACCTCAGCCAGTGCCAGCAATGTCTATGACACCACACCAGGTTGCTCCTCCTCAGGCCAGCACAGGTCCACAAACAAGTGTCTATTCCAGAGGGCCTCCTTACCCACAGTACAACTTGGGCTTGGTTCCAGAAACTGTTTCAGGGCCAGGTAAGCAGTTTTATCAGACTAAAGCCTTGGACATGTATGATTGCGCTACTTTCTTCCTCACTGGCCTATTGTACTTTGCAAAGAACAAGTCACCTGTCTGAAAGGCTTCTCAATGCTTGTGACACACTTAGTTCTAGCAACAGTTGTCATATGTCCACTGATATTGAGCATATATGGGGTGAAGAAACCACAGCTAAAGTAGCCTGAGTTGTGAGGGATATGCCTAGCATAGATATTGTAGAGTATGGCTTGAAGAAGGGAAGGCTTAACTAGCATGAAGGAGAGCATCAGAAGTAGTTTTCAGATGTAACAAATGATGCTGATACATTCTCTTATTTGTAGCTGTGTCGCAGTCTCTGCCATTTGGACCAGCAGGAGTCAGACCAGTTGCTCCTGCTCCCTTCCCCAGCCAACCTTCTGTGCCAGGACAGCCCTTGCCTATGACATCTCCTGGTGTTCCACCACCTGGACCTGCCCTCTTCACTCCAACTTCAGTCCCAGCATCTCAGCTTCCTGCAGCTTGTCCTCTCCCTGTGGCAAGCCAGTCTCCTCTAGGTTTCTCTTCAGCACCTTTCAATTGCCCCATGAACATGGGGTACCCTCAGGGAGGTCCTGGAGCTCCATCTACTAAGCCCCTGCCAGCAACCAGCATTCCTCCTCCTCCCAGAGGTAAGTATTGTTTGTGTGATTTGTGTGTTCAGGACATTTCTGGATGGGGTTTGCAGTACCTTCTGAGGCCTGGTCAGTCACCATAAAGTCTGGATGTGGTGCTGAGGCTAACCTTACAGGCACATTGTGTTTAACCTTACTGTGATGATGAAACATAGCAACAATGACAGTTTTATTCAACCTGTTCAGCTGCTCTGTCCCCTGGTCATGGTTACAAGATACTCTCTTCAAGTTCCCAGTACACCCTGAGTAGTCATCTGCTCCAGAAGCATCTGCTGTGTCTGAAAAGAGGGTATTTCCTAGGGAATGTCTAGTGCAAGCCTTACTCACCTTAATCTTGCTTGTGTAACTTACGTAAGAGGTACATTTGAAATGCTGGGAGAGCAGGGTGCTGCTTCTCTGGCCATGGGATACCTCTTGCTTAGCTTTAGGATAAAATTCTTTTGAACGCTATGTTCTAGTTCTCCCCACTGTTGCCATAAAATGCTTACCTGGGCATCACTTCTGGATTCCTCTATGCAGTGCTCTAGACCTAAGCCTTTCTCCTCTGGGTCTGTAGTTTGAAGCCAGCCCAGCCTGCAAATACCGTCAAGTTCTTGATGGTATGAGAGAGTGTTGGTCCTAGCTGCCACTGGATGAGCATTTCCTCTCTATTTCTCACAATACCATCACATCTGGTGCTTGTTAATTTTTGTTTGCTATCTCAGGAGAAAGGCCAGGCTATGGAGATTCCTAACAAGGCTGATGATACTTGAATTTTTCACCAGATGCTTCTCCATCCATGTGTATTCTGAGAGTGAGGGATTTGAGCCTTTGAGTTTTTTTGCCTCCACCCAGAATTCTTTGCTGAGCTGGTTTTAACAAAGGATAGCAAATCCTGCTGTGTGAAGCTTATGGAGACTACATACAAAGTCTCTAAATGAGGGATGGACAAATTGCTTCTGAAAATCTATTACGGAGAGTAGTCCAGGGACATTACTTACTAAGTAAAAGCTATCGGTGATGATGACTCTTCCACCCTGCCTTGATTTACAGGTTTCTTCCCTTGGCTAGATCCCCACATGGATCATGCAGGTAGTACCTATAGAAGCCTCCGTAGCTGTGGAGGAGGAAATGTTGCTGCTTCCAGTGAAATGTGCAGTGTTTGCTCATGTTTTACTGTGTGTGATTATATGCATGCTCATTGCTATTTGTTATTTTCTTGCATGCCTGGGGAGTTACATAGCTGGGATAGTGGATATTCTGTCCTGGGGACTAGTTAGTGACAGGGAAGTTGGAAGTTAAATCAAAGCACTGTACTCTTACTGATGGTTTTGGAAGAAGCTGGAGTTCTTGCTTTCTGTACCCTTCTCTACTTTCCTCTATTTTCCAATTGCTGGAGGAATTGGAGCATTCTCAGTCTCTGTGTCTCTTCAGGCAATTGCTGGGCCAGCAGGGCAGGGAAGTAGCCTCTTTTCCTTTCTTGGTTCTCTAGGCAAGGAACAGGCCATGGTCGTAACCCCTGTCTTGTATTCTTCCTCTTAGACTCCTGGACTAATGCATGGCCTTACTTGTGCTTGTGCTTTCCCCAGGTGGTTTGGAAGAGGTGGGTCCTCTTCCATAAGCAGTGGTGCAGCAGAGCTTCCAAAGTAGAATTTGGAGGCTATATTCCAAAAGGAACTAGAAAGCCATTTTGGCCTTAGTTACAAGGCAAGGTTTGGCTTTAAATCTCAATCCACCTTCTGGGGAGAATTTGGACTGTTGAGATTTTCTGACTGATGGTCTGTACTGAGTTCTGTCCTTAGGATTCACTGATGACAGAGATTCAGTATCTTCCAGTGTGTTTTCAGTGGAGTGAGGCTCAATGTTTTAGTGGGCTATCTCTGCACAGACTGCTGCTTGTACCAAAGACCATCAGCCAGGCACAAAAGATTATTTAGGGAGTCTTAGCTTTATTGAAGAAATGTGAGTACTAGATAACCACATATCCCACCAAATAAGGTTAGCTGTGTGGAGTGAGTCTCTAGAAGAGGAATTGTCTCTTCAGCAGAGAAACAAAAGACCCTAATTTTTACTGTTGAACAAGACGATTCCATGGCAAGGATTTCAAGTACTTCCTCAGGCTGAAGATGTCCTGTCAGAATTCACTGCTAAGAAGTTCCCTTCACCTGGCAGCATTTACCCCTAGTTTTTATGGCATAATATGGCATGCCCAGATCAGCATGGTGTCCTTGAGAACGTTGTCTTCCTTGCTATTATTGTTCTGGTTTTGATGAGTGCTTTTCTTCAGCATGGAAAGGGACTGCAAGATCGCTCAATCTGACACACTGAATTTGCTTGCGTGGAAATTCCTGAGCGTGACCTGAACAGTTCATGAACAAATTCTCTCTAGTGCAATGAAGAGAGATCTCCACTTCTAGAAATCCCAGGCTTACTGGGAAGCATCAAGGACAGGGTGAAGGACAGCACCATGTTGTCTGGTGGCAGGGATAATCCCTGACTCCAGCCCATGATGGTCTTGGTGTTTCCTAGGACAAATATTGCTGGAGACTGCTCCCATGGGGAACTCCTTTCAGTGTTGGTGAGAAACCCTCTTTCACAAGTAGCATAGACAAGAGTTTCATCCCAGCAAAATGCAGCAAGGTCCTGTTGTCTCATGTCTGATGATTAAGTGCCTGGCTTAAAGGCTGTAATTTAAATAGCTGTTTCCTGCAAAGATTCAAATTGCCACTGAGTTGGAATAGTGCCAGGGACTCTAGGCCACAGGCTCGGTGGGGGCCAGCAGTGTTCTAGGGCACAGAATCCCTAAGGTAGAAATAAGTGCCAACTTAATTAAACTACTGATCCAAACTCATCAGAGAGAGAGTCTTGAAATCATGGGAAAAGGGAGGGCAAGAAGAGGCTGCCAGAATTTTAATAATAAAGGTAATTAAAGTAATGAAGCACCTTTTGCATCTTTCCCCTGTGATTTTTTAAAGCTCAGTTCAGGATCAGTAGCTCATTAAGCGTGCCACTGAGCTCCAGCAATTCTGATATTGCCCCTTAGAATTATGCCACTTTCTCACAGATTATTCCTGTCTTGTGGGTTTGGGGTTATTAATACTGGGGTGACAAAGGAAGCACTGAGGTTTTGTCTAGATGCAGGTACCCTTATAGGACAGCAGCAGCAAAGGTAGTTGGAATTTGACCTTTGTGAAATGCAGTGTGGTCACAAGTCTGTTGATGTCATGTTATTTGATGGATTTTTAATTACCTGGAGTGAGGTTAGAGCCTGGATACCATAGAAGCATCTGCTGAGACGCCTTTCTGCTCCCAAGGCATTTACTAGTTAAGTCTGTTACCTTCTGTTTGGGAAGCCAGCAAATTCTTCTAAGCTTTGGTTTTGATTTTAGAAGGGGAAAATTCAACCCATTCCTAGGTTTTCCTCTGTTTATCACAGCAACCTGCATGTCTGTGCACTGCCATGAGGCACTCCTGCAAGTGTTGGTGCAAAGCCCTGTGTCAGCCCTAACATAGGCCTTGCTGTGGTACCACAGTACTAGATTCACTGTTTGGAGAATCCTAGAAACTCCCTGAACCCTGATGTGCACACGCATGCAGGTTCCAACCAAAGTTCAGGCCTGATGCTGAGCCTGACTTTTGCAGCCCACACAGAAAGTTTCAGGTAGGTGCAAACCAGCTTTCAGTGTAGGAGTGTGTGTGTGGCAGTTCAGTCTCATCAGACATCACCTTGTGAAGCCCGTGCACATACGTCATTGCTAAGAATGTAATTAAGAAAGAAAAAGGGAAGCAAAAGCAGTTCTTTGCAACCATGAGCTGAGCCTGCAGTTCCTTGGTTAAAATGGTCTGAATGTGTGATGATGAAGGAATTGGAGCTGTAGCCTCTTTTGCTGAGGGAAGTTCCAAACCATGTAAGCAACTATGAATTGTTGCTGTGGTCACCTTCTCAAGTCTGACATTTGTGCCTTGTCTCTCTCCCGGCAGCTCAGGAATCTTGGACTGATCCTTCTGCTGTAAGAGGAGGCCCTCAAAAGAAAAAGGTAAGCTTCACCTGCATATGTATTGGTTGTGTTTTAGCCAAGGAGGTCTGTGCAACTGATACATTCCTGTATCCCTGTCACGCTCAGCAGGTCTAGACATTCCATGTTGGTCTGTCTACTTATGCATTGTAGGCATAGCTAGGGCTGGAATCTAAGTTACTGTGACCCTTTGCCATCCCAACTAGCATGCTGTTCTTCAGGGTGGCTGTTTTGTGTCACGATTATCATCTGTGATGCTGCACCCTCTGTCAGTACTACTAAGGCTAACTACAGACACTTGTTGCTACAAAATCGCCTTGCCCACACAACCTTGATAGTGGCTGGGGAAATTGTTCTCACTTCACACCTGACAGCTGGGGGCAGTATTTCCCCTCAGCATAGCGAGACCCACAGTGCTTTTCCTCAGATGTTGACACCAACTGTTAGGGCACTTCTGCTGAAAGAAGCTGGGACAGGTCTAGCTGTGAGCTACTCTGCTGCTCTCTGCCTTGTAGTAGTTACATGTGAGGTGAGCTGTTTTGTGAAAGGTGTTCTCGGTACCCCATTTCTATCACTGCTTCTTTGGCACCATTCCCACCTCCTGCTCCTCTTCTGTAGCTTGGAATAGACTTCTCGCCCTTTTTCTGGCAACGTGGCTGGGAACCTGCTTCAGGCTGTGCTCACTACAACAGGATTAGCCTCTTGTTAAAACCATCTCCTTTTGATCTAGCCCTGTCAAAGTGAATCTGTCCTGACTCTGTGGCTTAGCAGGGGCACGATGAAGTGTTTGCAAGAGGCTTCTCCCCCCATGTCGTGGGATTTTCCCCGACACTTGCTCTGTTGACACTTTACTGCTACTAATCTCTACATTCAGGACTCGTGCCGTTGCAGAGCCAAGGCGGCTTTCTGAGGACTGTTGCTTTCAGGGGCAAGAGGTCTGTCTGAACAATTCCAGAGGAGTTTTCTTGCTGCTGCTTTGACTGTTCATCTAGGGTGCAAGAGGAAGGGCCTCATGCTTTGAGTCAGGGGGCTGAAAGAAGAGGGACGTGTTACATATCACCTTGAGAACTGGGCACTCTCAAAGTTAGAAAGGAATTTTAATTTGACTGTGTAGTGTAACCAACGCTCCTTCCTTGGACTTGTTTTTCTTGGGGGGTTCTTGTTTGTTTGTTTGTTTTTAATAATTAACATTTCTTTTTTGCTGACAGTTGCCTGAGAAATTTACTCCTCTAGCCCCCATCACAGCTCCAGTAATGAGTCCACCATCTGACCCTCAAGGAATCCATCCTCAGCTATCCAGGTTGCAAGAATCTGGCCAGTCACCCCCAGGAGCACCTAAGGAAGACAGCCTGCAGGTACCCAGGAACAGTGAGACGTTCCCCAGCCAGTTTAGTTGACTCCTTGTCAACAAGGAAAACAACTCAGCTTTTGAGATTCTTATTACTTGGCAGCTACAGGGCTTATGGTGCTCTATAGCACTTATAAGACATTTCTGCCTCGGTATACAGGCACATGTGGGAGCGAGGGAGGGAGGCCTGGCAGAATTATCAGCCTGCTGTAAGTTGGGAATTCATAGAGGCATGAAGATGTACCAGAGTCTGAAGATGAGAATCTAACTCTGTGTTTCCTGATATTCTCTGAGTTTGCGAAGAAGTGAGAATCTTTCTGTTCAGGAGAGGCATCTGCCAGCCTTTCATATTCCTGTTGCATTCATTCAGCTGCATCTCTTTCTGTCAGTATCATCAGCTACCTGTGGAGAGGGTTGAGAGGAAGAAGGTGCCCCCTGAGCACCAGACTCTGAAGGACACATTTGAAGGGTTGGTGCAACGCTGCTCTGCTGTCGCCACTGATCCAGTAAGTTGTCCCTTCTCTAGCTTTTTTTCTCTTCTACGTGTTTGACTGGTGATTCCTTCTTTTGTTTGGGAAAAGAGAGGAAGAGTCTTGTCCCTGTAACCAAGTTAATCTCCATCTGCCTTCTTCCTTTAGAGCTTAGGCTTGTCTGTCTCTCGGGAACTGAAATGTGTCCTCTAGCATTTATCCACTGTTGCCCTTTGCCTGTCGGGAGCAGTGGTTCTGTCCTGGCTTTTGTTTCTGACTAAAGAAGAAATGACACAGTTAATTAATTTTCCTTTTTCACTGGTTTGATCTATAGATAGTTCTTGCATATCTGCCTTTACCAGTTATCATCAGAGCTCAGAGGGAAAGGCTGAGATATCCTGGCTGGAAGAGAAATCCAGACAATCTTTGTATCTAAGTCACTGTAATTTTTCCACCCTGGTTCTTGGAAGGCCATCGGCATCCATACTGTGTTGTGTGAGTGTATCAGGCTGTGTCTAAGCAGAAAAGCAGTGTCTGCAGCATTGTGTTCAGTTGCTGAGTCTTCCCAGAGCCTGGGGATGCTGTGAAGCCTTCCAGAATACCTCTGTTTAGTGGGTGTCGTTATGAACACTGAGACCAAACTGCTATCCCACAGTTAAACAATTTGTATGTAGCAGTAGCCTCATCATGTTTGCTCTGTGTTTTCTGAGAGTGCAGCATAGCAATTTCTAGGAGATATCCTAAAGATTGCCTCTATGTACAGAAAGCCTGTTGGTTTTGGCTTAAATACTTGACTGGTGGGGAGGATGAAGAGCTGGGTTGGTACCACAGTGCAGTGTCCCTGAGCATCTGAGGCTGCCAGGCCTGTCCCAGCATTGCCCAAAGCCAGGCAGTTTTACCCACAGTATAACTTACCTGTGAGTGGCTTATCCAAGGTGGGATTATTGAGATCAGTCCCAGCAGAGCTTCAGTACTCAGGCTTATTCCTTGGTGGTTACCTGGAATGGGAAGGATATTCCCTCTTTCCCTCAAGGAGACCAGGAACGATCTGTTGCTTAGTTCAGACAGCATGAGGCTATCTAAATGCCCCATGGGTCAACCAGTGGATGTTCCTTAAGCTTTAGAAGTCATTACTCTGTCCTGTGGTCTGCAAGCACTGGCAGAAGGGAGAAAAGCCTACAGTAGGAGATGGCAAAGAGGGCCAGTCCAGCTTCCTGCCTTGTGGAGAGAATGCGCGCATGTTTGTGTGCACAGTGAGGGCATAGCTGGCTTCTGTCACTGTCCCTGGCTGGCACAGGCACAGATGCAGCTGAATTGTAGGGTGTTGTGGGAAGAACAGAGGAGGGGAGGGACTGAGCAAGAACAACTTGGTTCTGGGAGAGGTGGCTTTGAAATTCAACAGAGTTAGCACTGCCTCTTTCCTTCAGAAAACCCGAAGGAAGCTGGAAGATGCATTGCAGAGGCTGGAGTGCTTGTATGAGAAGCTCCGTGAGCAGGCAGTAAGTAGATGTCACCATTCCTTCTGGTCCAGATGGGTTCCTGGTTCCACATTTGCACTGGGTTGTGGGTTTTGCTGTCTGTCCCAGTGTCACCAGCACATACCTACTTGAGAAAGAGAAGTGACAGATGACTGGATTCAACATACCTTGAGTACCTTGATTCCAGCCAACTTTATCTCTTCTTGTTAACCTTGGTCCAGACATAGTGTAAGGAAAAGCTGGAATGGCATTTGCAGAGTGCTCTTACCCTCAGAAGGCATGTAGACAGCTTCCAACTGGGAAAGGAGAGCTGGGGGTAGGTGCTAAGTATGATAAGTATGTTTCCTCTGGATTAGAAAACTCTGAAGCTGCTGATACCAGTTGCTAAAGGGTTATCTATCAAGGGGAGAATCATTTTAACATAGACCCTTACCTAGAGTATCCATATTAGACTTGAACAGAGACAGGATTCTGTCTCAATACATCACACATTCAATTAATGCTGAAATGTCATTACTTGGGACCTGCATTCACTGTAACCTAACCTGGGTTAGATTAATGTTTGCTGTAGGCTGAGAAATGGAGGGAGGAAGCAGGCTATCCCTCCTGATAGTGCTTGATGGTGCAGGTGGTGTTTGGATAGGGTGAGGAGAATAGGAGGAAAGGGTGTGGAGGGAGGGGGATCTATGTTGCAGTGCTGAGCATACTGACTCATTTCTGCTCCCTCCCCACAGCTCTCTCCAACCATCCTCATGGGCCTTCATGAAATTGCCCACTGTGTTGAGGCTAGGAACTACCAACAGGGTCTCCTGGTTCACACCCAAGTAGTGAGCAGCAGCAGTTTCAGTGAGGTGTCTGGTTTCATGCCCATCCTGAAAGTCCTCATGACCATTGCTGGCAAGCTGAACGTGTAAAGTGTGGAGCAGCTGTAACAGTGCACATGAAGAGCTGGTGGACTCCCTCACCAGGGATGTGCAGCAAGTTGTGGACTCTTCTGACTCTGGAGAAATAAGTCTGTGGCAGTGTCTTGAGTTGTGCTGGGCCAGCACATCTGATCCCATCCACTCTCTAGACAGCCCACTGATGCCTGGAACTCCTGAAGATTTCTTTCTCTCTTGTTTCTTACTAGCCTGAGGCTGCTTCCCAGCCCAGAGATCTCAATTTCAGGCTGTCCAGATTGCACAGAGATCTCTCTTCCCTGTATCCCCATCACAAAGGGGAAAATTCATCCCTCCCAGGTGGTGTTCTTTCTTTTTAAGGGTACAAATAGGCACCTGCAGTGCCACTAGAGAGAAGAGACTTGGGTTTTGTTCTCTACTGCAGTGTAAACCGCTAGAATGATAACTGGGCTCCCTTGGTAGCTGGGGTATCCTTGCTTTGTTGGGCTGCAGTTGAGGATCTGCCCTGATTCCTTCTTTTCATTCTCATCTTCAGTTCACCTTCCCACCCCTCTGCACACACATCCTGCTACAACAAGGGATAACTATCCCAGGCTAGTTTTGAATCTCTCACTCTTCATCACCCAGCTCTCTCGTTTCACAGTCAGCTCCCCCATTTATCCTATATCCCCCTCTCTTCTTTGTCTTTTCTCCCATAAGCTGTGGGCTTGAGTCCTTTTATGTTTCAGGATCAGAGCTGATTCCCATTCCAACTCCTAGGGCTTTTCCATTCAGGAACACTAGCAGAGTGGACTGCTCTGTGTGCTGCTCCCCACAGCCAATTGCATTCTAGTTTTGGTTTAAAAGCCACCCCCTCTAGCCTCTGCCCTTTTTCACTTCCTTTATGTTAGCACAGTTGACCTTTTGCCCACTAGGGTCATCTAAAGGCTTTCCACATTGAGCCTTTCAAACCGTCTGGGGCTTTTAAGAGAAACAGAGATTGTTCAGGTTCTATAAAGAAGCCCCTCAAGCTACTCTGACTAGTCCAGACTTGAGCAGGAGGAGACAGCTCTTTGCTCCTAGTACATGAATTCTTCCTACACTAATGCATAGAAAGGTAGTTCTCAAAGACTCCTTGGCACTGTGGTGGTAAGAATATGCTGCGGGAGGTGACACTGTCACGTTGAGGATATGGCTGTGCTGAGGCTTTTTATTACTGTGGCATTTTCTCTGGGGTAAAATAGGTGAATGAAGCATATCTGTTCTGAGGAAGAAGTCTGGGAGGGCAGATGGGACTTTAGGGCACATCTATGTATGTGTCTTTCCCTCTCTTCCTCTCTCCTTACCTTCCTCTCTTTCATGCTAACATGGCAGCATGATCCTTGGGCACTATCTGGGAACAAGACTTCTTCCCAACCTTTGGCTGCAGACAGGCCCTGCTTCCCTTGCTTGCTGCTTGAGTGATAATGCCATCGTGAGCCTCCGGTTCGGTGACTTATCTGGATCAGCCTGCTCTACCGTGAGACTTAGGAGGGAAGAGAATCAAGAAAGGGGAGGGAGAGGACATGTCTCATTCTCTCCTTTCCAGGTCAAAGTGCCTCCTTGTTGCTGCTGTGATGTTTCTATTGCTGCGGTTTGATGCACTGAGATTACAGAACAGTGAAATAAAAGCTGTGTTTTGTGATGCTGCTAGCTTTTTTCTGTTGGCTTCTCACCTCTGGCTACAGGGGACTTCCCTCATTCTGCAGGGCCACCCACTGAGAGCTGAGTTGTCGGCTTTGGTGAGCGGGCAGTTGAGAACAGGGTAGGACAAACCTGATTCCAAACACTGCTGGTATGGGCAGCAACTGACCCAGTGTGGTAAGACCTCAGGTTTTACCCACTCTATAAGACTGCAGGGTCAAAGAACTAATCTCCAGATCACCTGCCTCAGTTGTGACTGTTCATCTGCATCAAATGCAAGAGGGTCCCTAGGACGGCTGAAGTTCTCATGGAGAATCACAGCAGTGTTGGTAATTTTACACTTCTTATCAGGAGTTGGCAGTATGTCAGCAAGCCCTTGATGAAATCTTGTCCTGTTGGAAATCAACTTTATACCCCTGAAGCTTTGCCACTTAAACTAAGGATGAGGATCTGACCTGTGTGAAAATCAGATTCATACACTGAATTGTCAGTTCCTACCATTAGTTAATAGCTTCTGAATTTGTAGGCTGATTTCATTTGAGCTTTTAAGGAGGTAAGAAGGCTGAAGTGAAATGTGAGTACTGAGATAGAGCTAGGGAGGAAGCAAAACAGCTTCTGCAAATATCCCCAAAAATGTTTTGTTTACTTTTTCTGTCAGCTGGCTAGCCAGTATGTAATATGTACAGGCCAGCCAGTAAGCACACATGAAACTTTTGTCATATGCAGGACTGTATTACCTGGCACATGGCTGGGCGACTTGGGAGGAAGTAAAGGCTGTGAAAGATTGTTTGGATAGGGAAGATTTGAAGGCACGTTGCTGGGAAAGGGCCAGGATTCATGAGACTTCTGGGGTGTTACTGGCACAGCAAACCAGCCTTTGTCAACCTAAACCATTCTATGATTCTATGAATTCTGATGCTGGCAGAGGCAACACCAAGTGCAGGATGGGCTTGCAAAGCTTTAGCAGCCCTGTCTGGGAGCAGTTAGCAATCGGTCTGGCCTTCCAACTCTCCACCATCATGGAGAAATGCAAACTCATTTTCAAAGGCATCAGAAAGAGTTACAAAACAAGTGAGGAGGTAAGCCCCGGAGGCATATATTTGCTCAATGAGTATATAAGGAAAGTCCTAACTTTCTGAAATAATTTAATAAACCTGCTATTTCTTAGATTCTACCTTAACATCCAATTACAGCAGGTTGTGCAGGCCAGCCTCTTTCTTTAACTTGGACTGCTTGTACCGTCGAGAAATAAGCATGGATTTTCCATGTATTTCTCAGGCTCATTTTGACCTTAGTTCCCTCCAGCACAAACAGCTCCCACTACCCATGGACTTGTGCAGAGTCTGACTGTTTATCCTGCCTTTGCTATGAGTCTTTCTTGCTTGTTCTTTTGTCTCATTGTCCTACTGTTGCTCAATTTTGCTTCAGATTTACCACAGTGAGCACCATCCCTAAAACTCTTGGCAGGGGGAAGTGAGGTGACCCACTTGATGGTGTTTTAGAGGCTTGTGGTAAAAGGCCTGTCTGTGGGGGCCCTGGTGTGATGTGCGTATGCATGTGTATATATATGTATAGGTATGTATATGTCTATCTTATGTATGTGTATATATACGTATAGGTATGTACATATCTGTGCAAGCCCCACTAGAAAGTGTTTCTCCATTTATAGCACTATTTCGGCTGGCTGGTAACAGCTTCTGGTCTACGGAGAGTGGCTCCTTGGTGTTCCCTCCTCCCATATGAGCACATGCCACCACAGCATCCCTGCGCCACTCGACAGAGAAAACATTTTCTGTTGGGTGCAAAGGTCTCCGGGTTGACAAAGAATTTGGGGGAGTTGGAGGAAAGGGTCTCTGGGCAGAGGGAATAGAGCTCTAATCCTGTTGCAGATAACATCATGTCTGCAGGCTAGGTTTGTGTGTGTTTGGGGGAGCTGGAGGGGCAGAGATTGTTAGGCAGTATTTGTTTGTAAAGCCACTTGCTCTGAAGATAATGCTTGCACTAACTTCTATTGAAGGAGCAGTGTGAGTCCCCACAAAGTCCTTTCCCAAAGTGTCTTTGAAGCCAAGAACCCATTGAAAGGAAGAAAGGCCAAGAGAGGGGATTAGTTTGTTCAGCAGCTGTGAATTTCAGTGGGAGGCTGATGAACTCCAAAGTCTTTGTTGAGATTTTTTTTGTAAGGAGCCCTGCTGGAGGGAGAGACCCACACGGGGGCCGTGGCCTTAGACAAGAAGGAATCCGAAGCGGCAGGGAGCTGTAAACGGGCCACAAGGACTTTTCCCAAACACTTTTCGGAAAAGGTGTTGTGAAGAGAGCGGAGGGGGATTAGCATGTGAAATGACACTTTCCATTGACTCCACAGAGGGGAGGGGAAAAGGGCTGGCTGGCTGATTTATTAACATTTTGTTCCCTTCTCTATTCTGCTCCCTCCGCAGCCCCCTCCCCTTGCTCCCCTCCTCCCCGAGCCCTCTAAAGAGATTTGGATTGGAAAAGGGAGCGGGGGGCTGCCTGTTTGTGTGTCATCTGGGCGAAGGTGACCACCTGGGAAGCTGAATGTAAATATTTCTCCTCTGAGGAATGCGCCTTCATTAAACCGAAATGAATACATGGAAGCATCCAATCCTGCCGCACAATGGCAGCAGCGCCTTTACCGCCGAGGGCTCCTTGCGCCGGGGAGGGGGACCCCTCCGCCCCGACCTGCTGCTGAGGTCAGCACATTTTGCAGCTGTGGTGTCGCCATTTTCTCCCAGTGAAAGAAGCATTGGGGTGAGTNGCGTCGTTGTGCCCAGTGGGCACTTCCTGAGCTGTGCCTGGGCCTTCACAGGGCAACTATGGGAGGCAGTAGGGGAAGGATGGGGCCCTGCAGCCTGCCGTGTGCTGAGGAGGGGAAGGAAATGCGAAACAGCTTCCACATCATCTTTTCTTGTGTCTCTAGCTGGCTGTGGAATCGGGTGTCGAGGGGCAAGAGGGTAGAGGTTGTCAGTGGTTCTCAAGCCAGCCTGTGCTGAAGCCTTCCCTGCTGGGTGAGAGGCTCTTGCCACCTCTTTGCCCAAGGATGCGTTTCCATCCCAGGGCCATGAGGGATTGCTGACAGAGATGCAAGGGAGGCCAAAGGGAGGGGCACTATTAACAACTGTTTTTGCACTAACTGCTGATGGTTTGTGTGTGAAGTGAAAGTGCTTCAGGTTTCCCTGAAAATGGGTCACCATGGGGTTTTTTGCACTCTTTGAAGAGACAGATTAGTGCTTGGCATGAAGGCTCTCACTCTGGTGAGATCTCAGGTCCAAATTCTCACCCCCAACAAAGCAGTCCTAGGACTGAGGTGGGTGTATTTGGCTACTAAGAGACACATACAGACTGTGAAATATCACATAATTGTCAGGGTCGGAATCTTCAGTATATCATCTCCAAAGTGGGCAGCTGAGTCTCAGGCAGCTCCACTCCCATCTTTGTTTTTCCTGACAGCTGCATTGTGGTTGGATGCAACCTCAAGAAAACTCAAGCTGTGAGCAGCGCCTTTCACCTTCTAGTAGGGCCCAAGTTTGTGTTGCATGGAGGCGTTATGCTTAACAGATGGGTAAGCATCTGAATTTTAGTCTCCAGAACTGTAATTACATGCACCCACACATGCAATTGGATGAAAAAAACCCCACCCAACGCAACAGCATTTTACAAGCACTTGGCTACTGATTTTATTGCATTGGCTATTGTTTACAAATATTGGCTACAAGACAAGTCTAATGGCCAGTAGCTTAGCTCTGCTGGCTTCTCATCTGGTTGAAGGACACTTCAAACAGCAAAGTAGACAATAACCTCACAGCTCAGGGGAGATCACTGTGATGGTGCAGTGAGCTTCCCCCAGGTCCTGCAGCTGATGGCTTCTTATCTCCCTACCTCAACTGCAGTAAGGGAACAGATGCATCAACTGAATCTTCCTGCTGCTTGCTTAGCCTATAGAATATATACAATAAGCAGTAGAGGAAAATCTTATGTATACATCACAGTAACTGTGCAATAAATTAAACTTCAAAGTGCTTCACTTTCCTATTTACAACAGCGTTAAATAGTAACTGACATTATTTTCTCAGACTAGGAGGAAGTATGTAATTAGTTAGCTGACAGGTTAAGAGTGCTTGGCAGGTACACCAGGAGGTGGGGAATGGGCTTGGCTGGCAGCTTCACTCTGGAAGAGATTTGGGAGAAAAGAGGGTCCCAGGAAGTTTGAGGGTGTCTTTATGGCATCAATCAGGGGCTTTGGCAGGGATGCTGGAGTGAAAAGGGAGACAAGACCTGGAGGGTTACAAAATACAGAGAATGTAAAAATCAAGTCATGGGACTACTGTTTTGAACAGCTGTTTCATGGGCTAGTCAGGCAGTAGCTTCAGCCTTGCTGCTGCCATCTCAAATGCAAAGTAAAGCACTACAGAGCTCAGCAAAGCTGTCAAAGGATGGGGAGTGATGCTGTGTGGTCCTCCTGGAGGCTTACTGCAGGAAGGTCACATGCCTGTTCTATTCGCTCATAGTGTAGGACTTATTAACAACTTTATTTTAGTGCTCTTATTTTTTTAAGGTACTAGAAGCCTCTTCTATTTTAGGGATTACCACTCTCAGTTGCCCATCTCTGCTGGTGCCATCTCAGTTTCCTTGTGTTTTCTTAAGTGTTGATCTCACTTACTCAAAAGCCTAGAGCAGGTGCTTGCTTAGGCAACAGACTAACTCAAAAGATCAGGAACCACCAAGACTACCTGCATTTGCAGTGATAAACCATCATCACTGGATAGAGCGTCTGAGGTGAAGGGACCAAATCTCATCTTGTTTTGTCAATACCAGAAGCCATCACCCATTGCAGTAATGGGAAATGCCTTACATGGCCAAAGCTCTTTTGCCTTGCCCAAGACCCAGTGAAGCGGCACTGGGAATGAGATCAAACTAAGCCAAAGGGCAATGATACCAGGGGTTGGTGGGGAGGGCAGGAGAGGAGAGGGGCAGATAGGACTATGGAGAAGCAGAGGAAAATCAGAGCTTTCTCTTGAGCTTGCGGCTGGCTCCGCCACCCCCGCTCCGCTCCCGCTTCTCCTTGCGGACGCAGAAGTACTTGGTGACCCTCTTGCGGCACTGCTCGCAGCGCACGGCACAGCACCAGTGGAACTTGCAGTTGCAGCTGGACACCATCTCGGCTCGCCTCTCCTCCACTGCCAGCCCACAGTCTCCACACAGCCGCCGACAGCTCCGCTTCTCCCACTTGCTGAGCGCCTTGCCCCTCTTCAGGCACTCTCTGCCCTCTGTGCCCAGCAGCCCCAGTGTCTTGTTCTCCAGGCAGTAGTCAGGAGAGTCTTCTAAATGGACCAGCTCCTTCTTGGAGATGGAGCTGAAGGTCTCAGCAATGGCACCCCGGCTGGCAGCACTGTTCCCTGCTCCCTGCAGCAAGTCCACTTTCAGGGCTTTGTGGTATCTCTCCTTCAGGTAAGTGCCCACCTCCCGAAACTCAGGCAGCTGTAGCCAGCAGGTCTGTGTTGTGCAGCTCCCTGACACGCCATGGCATTTGCAGGTCCGCTTCATGGTCCCTTTCACAGCCTACAGGGTGAGGAGAGAGAGGGGATTCAGGAAAGAGCCCAGAGGTGTCATTTCTGTGCTACAGTGCAGGGAGAAACACAGCTCCAGGCCTGCAAAGGGGTTTTCCAACAATGCTCCCTGCACAGTGGTCCTGCTCAGGGGTTGTTGGCTTAAAGCTTGCAGTTTTGCTTCTCTGTGATGCTGCCTTACTTGAGCTGAGAGAAAGAGGACAGTAGAATGCCATTAACAGTATAATCACTGAAGATTTTCTACCTTAGGAAAAACACCACTGATCATATCAATACTGCTTCCATACCCTTCTCCTCAGCAAGGTAGTTATTTCTTCTGGGCGTGTGCTCTCAGCCACAGCAAGTTGTGACTCTCCACGGTCAATGGCCAGAGTCAATCTGGTATGCGCTGTCAGGTCTTGAGGGAGAGTGAGGCTTACCTTTCTACCTGCCTCATTGTTATGCAGGTTCATAGCAGCTCTGGCATCCTGTCCAGTCTCCAGGGCATCCACAAACTGCTTGGAAATGGCTTCCCCAAATCCCACGTTGTCGCTGCAGCCTCCCCATAGCCAGCCTTGTCCCCCTAGGAAAGGAGATGAGATATGTGCTGTCAGGGAACTAGCCCCTCACCTGCCTGGCTTGTAGCCCTGGGGCCAAGAAAGGGTCTCAGAAGTCGTGGAAGTGAGCAGAGGCTGTGGGGCAAATCCAGCCTTTTTACTCATGATGCTCCACAATTCCCTCCCCTCGGGATCATGCCAGGCAACAGAGGGGTATATCTTGTGTGGCAATTCCAGCAATTTCCAGGCTTTCTGTGGGGCAGGATTCAAAAGCTGTTAATTCTCATGTATTACAGATGTATACATATAAGGGTTTGGGTCTGTAATCACCTTCTCTCAAACCCTGACTTGAATTGATTCAGTCTAATTCACAAGGACAGCATCTTGTTAACATGGATTAGCAAACTGGTGCAGACATCCTGTTCAGAAGGAATGTGTTCCACTCTTCCAGGCAACAGCCCAAGCCTGGCATGCATGTATTGAGGAGGCCCTCTTTTTGGTACACTCAGAATCCTGGGAGGATGTTTGGCATCTCAGAATGTTCTGGTTTCCCAATTATCATAAAGAAACAAAGGAGTCAGCACAGAACTGGGAAACTGCACAGAAAGATGTGGGGGGTACTTTTCTTAACTGCATGGGAGCTCAGTTACTTAGCTCAGTTGACTGGAAACATATCATAAAATTTGCTTCTTTTCCTCCTAGAGAAAAATGCCACATTCTTTATGAATCTGGAACTTTCTGACCCTCAAATGCCTTTGCAGTGCATCTTGGTAGTGGTTTAATAGCCTTATGCTTGTCTTGAAAGGCCTGGCCCCAAGAACATGATGTGCCCTCTCTCAGGGAAAGGCAGGAGTGTCTCACAAGAGGTAGGCAATTGGTGATGAAGTCCAAATCAAGAAATGGGACCAGAGGGAAAATGGAAGCCTTTCACCAACTTGGATTCAGCACAACAGTGTCTAGAATTGAATCACACTGTTTAGGACAATCCCAAAAGTTTCCTTTGCCTTCTAATGTGGAAAGTTTTTTTGTGGAAAACAGGTATATTTTGAGGAAGGAAGTGGAGCATGACTAACTTAGTTTTCCAGAGGACATAAAATTTGGTGTGTCATTGGCCAGAAGCCTTGCTCTGCTAAAGGTGGGCTATCCTGTGCCTCAGACACATAAGCAGCAGCAGCTGTTATAAAAGCTGTTAGTCAACACACCAAATTATTGAATGTTGGATGCTCCAGAGGAGTCTGTCAGAACTACCAACAGCCCAGAGTGGCTGTCTGGAGAATGGCTTTTAGAAGATTTTTGTAATTTGAAATTCAGCCTCTTTCCATTCAAAAGAAAAGACTGAAATGTCAATGTTTTCTATGGAAGCTGAGTGGAGAGCTGGAGCAGTACAGTCAGGGGTTCCCCACCTAGGGGTACTTTAGCAGCTGCAGGCCAGGGTACCTCTGCAGCAACAATGGGATGAAGACTGTGCTATCACAGCAGTTCTCTTGGTTGTGGTCTCTTGTGCCTGTCAATCTGACAAACACTGGAAGGGTCTATGAATGCCACCCTGCTTTCCCTTCTGATAACTCTGCTCTGTGGCTATTCTGATCCCACAGACCCTGGGTGCCTCAAGGTCCCTGGTCAGCACTGCTCTAACCAGACTTGCCTATTAGATGCATGGCGTCAGATCCTCTCCTCTGCCTGCATGACATAGCTATTCTCTCTAGCAGCTTAAGGAGAGTTGTCTTGATTTGAACCAGGGAAAAGTGCAACTTTCTAATTTTCTGCTCACTCAGAAAGTACTGGAAAACCTCAATAGCCTGGTCTCAGCTGGTCTAATCTGGAGGTGGACTCATTAGCTTTTATAGGAGCTACTTTGGTTTGAGCCAAGCAAGCTGTGCTCTTTGCACTATTTGTAGGTGCAGGGACCAGGAGAAGGAGTTGTTTCTGTAGGCCTCGGGAGAGAAGAGCTGTCTCCTGCTGCCTGGGAAGTGAGAGAGAGGTGGCAGCTGGTCTCTCTTTACCCAGCTGTCCGTTGCGGGAGTCGTCACAGCCACAGTTGTCAAAATCCCCCAGGCTGCAGTTCCGGGTCAGCGTGTACATGACACCTGCAGAGCTGATGGCGTGGACAAAAGCGGTTTCTCTGTTTGCTGTCAAGTGGGAATACAAGGAAAGCAGATGTGAGGAAGAATTCATGGCAAGACCAATGTTAGAAACTACTCATACCATGCAGGAGACTGTAGGAAGAGATCTGCAATGGGCAGTGTTTTGTGGAGTGGAGAAGAGGCCCTAGGTGTCAGATTAGCTTAGTTTTGGTTTGAACTGCATGAAGACTGAATCATCTCAAATCAGCTCAGTCTGACTCATGCTGCTTCCAAAAGTGTCAATGAGTTTAGCACTTGGCTGTCTTGTGGGAGCTCAGTTGTGGGGATAGAGCACACAGAGCTGGATCCCACCTCTGTCTCACTATCACACCCCAGAGGAGACAGAGTCCTCTCTAAGGATCAAACAGGTCCTTCTCCACAGCCACCTTCAACTTTACCTTCTGCTGAATACTGTCCAGGTCTCAGAGCAGTGCCCATACCTACCCACCAGCATCAGTCTGGTGATCACCAGTTGACTTCCCTGAGCCTTTGGCTTTCATTTGATACCAGTAAGGTCTGGATACAAGCAGATAAGTTTGACAGGAAAAATTCAGGGTCCTGCTCCTAGTCCCAGAGTATTACTTTATTCTGTAATTGCTTCCTCAAGCCCCCACTTTGAAACCTCTGTCCACCTCTGTCTGGGATTCTGGTTTCTCATCTGCTGCTAGTCCCCACCAGAGGTCTGAGACTCTCCTCCACACCCTGCTGCTCTGCTGACAGAGCAGTTATGAGCTTGGCCCAGCATCATGCATGTGTCTAGAGAAACAGCTATAAACTGAAATATTTCCTAGTTCCTGCAAACAGGGATGGAATGGGAAACAGTGACAATGACCACAGCATAATGCCCTGCAGTAGCACATATCATGGATGCTAGATTTCTGACCAAGGTAATTCTGACATCTGGAAGCCTGCCTCTTAGAACACAATCACTGATGAACTCTTTCCTTCTCCATTTAGCCGTATCCCTCTGCTTGCCACCACACCACCCCGTGTTGGATCTCTGGGATGCCCTGAGGAGAGACTCCACCTAGGCATGGTGTGTCTGGTAGACCATGCCACAGGCAGGGAGCCAGTTGTATGAGGGTTGGTGGGACACTTCTGTGCTGCACAACCTGGGGGTTGGTGGGTCCACAGGTGATTGCTGGCATTGTGAAGCTGCCGTGTCTTGAAGCTAGATCCCAGCATGTGGGTGAAGGGAGCTTCCTAGAAAGATCCTTCTGAGACATTCCTGGGAGAGGCACATCTCAGGTGGGGATGGGTAAGACGGCACTTAGGAAGAGAGGAGGAGCCTGTGGGCTCTAAGCTGTGACAAGGGGGTGCCAATAGCGATATCCAAGTGCTTTCCTTACCACTGCGCAGCCCTCCATGGCTGGAGAGCTGCAGTGCTCTCTCGGGGCAGTTCCAGCGGTCCCAGGCAAACTGGAACTTGCACTCCTCGATGCCACTCTGTGCCCCGGCTGCTACGCTGCTGGAGTAGATGAGATAAGCCTAGGAGCAGAGCAGTGGGTCAGGAGAGGGGATGGACTGTGTCCTGCTTCAGCCCTCCCCAGCATGAACTTTGAAATGAGTCAGGACGTAGTGGGCAGCATGCAGGGACAGCGCTGTGGGTGGCACGGGGTTGGGTGTCCCCGGGCTACTTTCAGGGACCACAAGAGTCACTTCGCAGCTCTGATATCCATTGCAGGCAGCACAAAGGTGCTGCAGCCCCAGCTGCTTCCCGTGCAGTGATGGGACTGATGCAGTTGTAGGTTTCCCACCCTGTGCTGTGTATTGTGGGTCCTGCTGCTTTGGGGTGTAGAGGGTTGGAGAAGCATAGTGCAAACAGCATGAAGAAGATGGCTCCAGGGTCCCCAGGCTGTTCAACTGAAAACAACTTTCACGCTATCTCACAGAGACAAGAGGTGCAGAGCTGAGGAGGCCTTTCAGGCCCAGATGCCCCTTGAGAGTGGAGCTCACCAGTAGCAGCAGCAGCAAATGCATTTTCTGCTGTGCTGGGTCAGTCTGAGCCTCCCATAGGGAGAAAGCTGAGCTGCTGACTGTCAGCAACATTAGGAGATCTGCAAGCCAGTTCCTGCAATGGAGAACCCCTTATATCTCCAGTATGAGAGGAGGCAGAGACTTCTCCTCAGAGACCAGGGAGCTCAGGCCAGCAGATGTCTCCTCCTTCACCAGCCTCCCAGGGGGACACTCAGCTCTTTGAGCTAAAGGTTACTTCACCATCGTACTGAGAGATGAAGAGAGAGCTAGATGGGCTTGGAGGTGTTCCTGGGGAATAGCCAGAACAAAAGTAGATGATCCCAGCTAGGAAAAAAAAGCCTCCGAAAGAGGTGAAAAGAGGCAGGGGGGGTCAAAGGTGCTGAACCAGGTCCTGACAATTCCAGGACCTGTGCTCCTCAAGGAAGTATGATTTTCAGGGCCTAAAGAAAGTACTTTTCCAACTAGATGAATGTAGATCTTGATGCTAACCTGATCATCAAGAGATAATAGTTGACAGGTGAGAGCTTCAGCTGGTGCCAGTGGACAAAACTCCAAAATCTGGCCCCAAACAGTTTTAAAGAACCCTAGGCTATCTTTGCTGAGGGCTGAGGTGGCCCAAGGAGTTGCAGCTCATAGCAGGTCATTCCTCGTCCTCCTCTGCCTTGTTACTGGAAACCTGGGGGCAAGGGGGCCTCTGGCCAAGGCTGGACAGAGAGCAGTGGGAAGGAGGAGCCCCTCCCTCCCTCCCTCCCTGAGTTCAGTGGAATCAGGAACAGAGATCAAAAGGATTTCTCTTACCTTGGGGCCCGTCATCAGGAAATTATTCACTGACCTGGAAGACAGAGATGGTGTCAGCGGGGAGGGGTTGATGGTGGAGCTGCCTGGGGAATGCCTGGCATCCCAGGGCTCTCTTCTCACCCCCTGCCGCCTGCCTGTCTCCTGGCTGCAGCCACCTTTGGTCCCTTACCCTGTCTCCCCTTCTTATTCCCTGTGAGTCAGGATGGTGCCTTCTCTTTCCACCCATCCTGCTCCCCCACCCAGGCTGTACTGAGATGCAACCCCCTCACTGCTCCCTCGTTTTCCTTCCCATTTGTACCAATCCACCTGTTTTTTAAAGAAGTACTTTCCTGTTCTCTCAGTCTTACTTTTTACTTTACCAAACTGCTGCTTGGCTTAACTCAAAGTAGTGTTGCCTCTAGCCCCACGAGCACAACCATGTTCCTGCGCTACTCTCCCTGTGGGACCAAGCCCATTAGGAGGTCACAGCACTGCTGCATCACAGTGTGTATCCCAGCAGCATCTCCCCAGATTGTGGTCCCTTTTTTTTCCTGCAGTGCCAGCTCTGGTCACCCACCCTCTCTTCTTGGTCACATTATGGTGATGAATGCAAACACACTTGTCCTCCCCATCCTGCTGGCCACTGCACAGGGTGGGTGTGGGGGCATGAAGGTGGTCTGAGCCAGAATTAACCATTTTAGTGCTGCCACTGAAGGTGTAAAGTGATCATCTCTAAGGGCTGAAAGGCAGCATAGCCAGTGCCCATCATTCTCGCCAGATGGCCTTTGCAGAGCAGCGTTGAATCTGGGTGGTCCAAGTTTTCCTTCTCCAGCAAGAAAGACTCTTTCAGTGCAAATGGTCAGTCTCAGGCCTCTGTGTGGTGCAGTGGCCACCATTAGGAATGTGGAGGATGGCTGGGTGAGTTTAGTTTAGCTGTGTTACAGCAGAAAGGACTGAGGCTTTAAAAAGGCCTGATAACCAACCCCACATATCCCTAGCCAGGAATAAATCAAGAAGAGGGAGGTTTCTCCTGCAAACAGCCCATTCCAGTGTCTCAAGGTTTGCAAAATAGTTCTCATCACTTCTTCTGGTGAGTCTTCTGAACATCTATTCTGTCAAAACCCAGCACTTCAGAGAGGTGAGTGAGTGCTGTTATCTTCAGGGGAGAACACTTAGGCCAGAGAGGTGCAAGGAGCAGGTTGAGACCTTGTAGTGAGTGATCAGGAAAATGCTACAGCATGTATCCAGAGAAATTGTGTGCTTCAGTTTCCTGAGATGATGTTCTGCTTCAAATACTGCATGTCTCCCAGTGCAGATGCCTCTCCTTTCCAACTAGCCTTCTCAGAGCCTTAACCCACAGTCTGTCCTTTCAGCAGACCAGCATGATCCACTCTGCAGATGGGCTACCTGGCATGCACTGATACTTGCTGCTTTTCTAGTTCCTCTCCATTCCCTGAAAATCCCAGTAGCTGGGCAGACTGGCTGGATGCAGGGGAGAAAGGCACAGGTTAGGATATAGATTTTGCTTCCTGTATATTTTCAGGCAATGCTATCTGGAGCCAAAGGTACCTCTGGTATGGGAAAGAAAGGCACTGTCCTGTTGTGCTACAAATCCAGCACAGATGGTGTCCCAGGGTGGGCTCAAGTATAGGCAGAAGCAGGCACTGCTGTCCTAAGCTTAGGGACAAAGTGTCGTCATGCAGCAGCTCTGCCATGGGGGCAGACAGGGTGGCAGGACTGGTGCACAGATATCAGACATAAGAGATTTAGAGAGGAAGTTTCCCTGTGCTGGAAAACTCTTTGGTCTCTGTTTCACCTCTGCTAGAACTGCCCTCACAGAGATCTTTGAGATATACCACAAGAAGGAAGTCTTGTTATGTTACCTTGGTCAAAATCACAAGAAATTTGATCTTTGCTGTACTTTGCAGTTCAGAAAGAGTTGAGAGTTTGCTAATTTTTACTCTGGCAGGTCTAATATTGGGATTTTTCTTTTGTTTTGTTTTGTTTGTGGGAATGTGCCCATATTGATGAAGCTTGCTTTGGGAAAGAGTCCTCTGGGTCAAAATAGGAGAGAGAGGGCTCTGTCAGGGTGTTATGAGAGCAGGAGATCCTTTCCCTTTGTTCCAGGCCTGGGATTCAGAGCTGACTGTGCTCCAGCCCCCGCGAGTACTTTAGCATGAAGTTGATGGCTGTTCTGCAGAGGAATTTTCCTTTGGGAACTGCTTCTGCATTGTACAGCTAATTAAATATTTCCTGGGACTTGGAGAGACGGCATCTGTAGCCAAGTGATTAGAGCATTGGGTGACCTGAATCACACAGGGCCATGAACCTGGGGCTATTCAGACTGTGTAAGCTCCATGGGTCCCCATCCTAATGCAACTGGATAGCAGCATGAACAAGTCATTTTTCCATCTGGTTTCCCTCCTATCCTTTTCCTTGACCTTAAGTGCTTTGCTGTGGGGACCACACTCAGGATGGTGTCGGTATGAATGTAAGCCCCTAGTAGCAGCTGTGAGAAAACTTTGGTAAAATGCCCTGGTGTAGACAAGATCTAGGGAACTGCAAGCCCTTATATTGCTTCTGTGGCCAAAGCAAGATACATCCCCTCGTTATTGCTTCCAACCTGTGTAGGAAAAGCTGAATTCACAGCGTGCAAGAATGATGTGCTTCAAACCTTTGCCAGTCTTATCTCCGGTTAGGAACATCTGAGCAGCTGCAAGGGTGGCTTTAGGAGAAAGACAGTAACACACAAGTCCAGGATTTATGGAAAACCAGCCTGTTAGTAGGTGTCAACTGACATGAGTGCTTTGAAGCAGAGGATCTGGTCTTCCTGGGATAAACCTCAAGGTTCACAAAAAGGTCATGTTCAGGATATGCCAATTCACCATCTGCAGCTGAGCAAAGGGCACGGTAGCAATTTCCCAGCAGGGTAATTCTAAACATTTTTATTAAGTTGGAGCGACAGAAGGCATTTTCCCTGGGCTCTCTGATCAGCAGGCAGGTACACTGCTGGGCAGGTTTGTGGGACTTAGACAAGTGAAGGATTCATTTAGACTGGTACGCTTGAACCCCCGCATTTAGCTCTTGCAGCTGCAAATAGGTTCAGAAGATGGGGAGACAGGACTGTCATGTGGCTGGAGGCTAGCTGAAATTTTTCTTATTTACACTGTGAGCGAAGGAAATACAATAATGGAGACAAAATCTGTGTGCTTTGTCTTTGCTTATATGATCTATCTAAGAAAAATGCATCTCTATTTGGAATATAGTCTCCAGCAGAGAGTAAGTACACTTGTTCCACACATGTAGCGCAATACTGACAATACCACGAGAGTCAACCTCTGTGCTGCAAACAGGAATCACTACGAAAATGAATCTATCTTCCTTTTTGTCTCTGTAGTGTGATTTTCATGGATTTATTTCCACAAATTTTACACACCACTGTAAAGGAAATGGGAATGTAGTCCTAAACTAACTGGCTAGCTGCACCCACAATGGGTGTAAACCAGACCAATTCCCCTGACTTCAGTGTCACCACACTGATTTAAAACTTTCTGAAATCACACACATGAAAGGAAATGATTTCTCTTCTCTGAGAGAGCTTACAGGCCTTCTAGCTGTCTATACCCCTTCACCTTCAAACTGCAGAATGACATTGCACAGACTGAAGCATAGCACAGAGAGACCTCAGCAGGTAGAGGTGCCCCGCTGAGATCTTCAGCCCTCTCCCCAGGCCACGTAGGGCTGTTGGCAGGGCATGCTGCTTCCCTCACAACGACTCTATGTATCCAGGTAAAAAACAAACCTAGGGCAGATGATCTTTATTGCATCCAATATTAGGATATTGTCTTGAAGCTAGTGAAAACCTGTAGCAGGAATTCTGTCATTGTTTTATTGAACCCAAAAGCAAATAACCCTGCCAGACAGATGCCCCATTATACTGTACACGTATCAAACACTAATAAGCCTCTGATAATTTCTGCTCAGTCACAACTTTAATCAATAACAGCACCCTACTCCTCAGTTTAATATGCCTTATCAAATTTGCCATTAAATTATTTGTTTGATGTCCTATCACCCATTCATGCTACTGTGCTGTTGGTTCAGTTCTTAAAAGAACTATAAAGCTGTAAAGCTGTATTTAGGTCTCTACTTTTGTTATTTTAAATACAGAAAATGGATACCTTTCACTTTGGACCTGAATTTTGTTCTCAGGTACAAGGCTTTCTCAAGTTACTAGAAAGCCAGACACTGGAAGCTAAGGGCAATTGCACAGCCAAAGTGTAATAAAATAAAATAAAATAAAATAAATTAGAAATAAGGTGCTGCATTAGAGATTGTTACATTATTCTCACAAGAGACTGGGAAGCAACTCATGGACTTTGGGATCTTCCCCCCCACCACCACCTTTCTCTCTATGTTGTTATATTTATTTGGGGTTTAGTTCCTAAATACAACCTTGACATTTTACTCATCTAGAAACACACTGACTATTCAACCCAGCTGACATGGCAGAGTCTAATGCACACTGAGAGGAGGGAAGTGACCGTATATATGTAAAAATAATTACTATTGATCTATATTGTGTTGTCCCCTACCTCCCAGATCTTACGAACAAATCACAGGGGGGAAAAAAAGGCATTTTGTTGCAGTTTAAGCTATTGGATCTGATAAAAAGGACAGGCGAAAAATGCAGGCAGGGTTACTGTATGATTCCCATAAACCTTGCTTTTTCCTCATCAAGAGTTGAGGGACAGTGTCTGCATTACAATAATTTGGAATAAGTTTGCAATTTTCCTTTCTCTCAGGAAATCATCACCTACGAGCCACATCCAGCGAGACGCGGGGTTATCTTGAGCTCTAAACTTCTCTTAGGTAAAAACTTGTGACAGGCAGAGAGAGAATTTAGGCATCCAGCTTTCACTGAAAATGCCTGGGGTTTCTATATTTAACTCTGTGCTCTGAAATTTCTCCCCTTTAAACTGTTTACATTAAGTGTTGGGGTTTTTTTTGGTTAATATTTTAATGTATGCTAAGCCTGTTTATACTGAGGAAAGTAAGAAACATATCCAGGTAGAGCACAAAAATAAAATTTAAAGCAGCATGAGTTCTTGCCTAGCCTCTCTGCATAACACGTATTGCTCTTGTTCCAGAAGGGACATTTATCTTGAGTTTGGTACTGTGTAACACTTAGATATACACAAATTGTTGCACATTATTTTGATGGACTGGAAAAACTCTGAAACATCATAAATTTCACTCCCAACCTAACGGGAATGAGTTCTTCTTTCTGTAGTTTTGATTTCTTCATCCGTGCTGACAACCCTAGGGATCTTCTATAGAGGAGGAAGGGAATTCTAGTAATTGAATGGGAAAAGTCTTTCCTTGCTGCTAGAGATAAGTCTGTAATCCACTGACCAGATTCCTCATGGGGTCATTGAACTGGAGAATAATATTTGAGTACTTGGTAAAAAATCACGTAGAAAAAAAAATACCTACAAAGCCAGGTTATTTGAGTCCATCCAGTTTGGGAATGAGATAGATACATTCCACAAGGACTGATAAGAGATTTGATGCAAGTGTACTCTCCTCCTGTTCACCCTTATCAAACATTTTTGTAAACAAATGTAAAGCTAGACTTAAGATAGAGCAGGAGGCCTATAAGAGATGACCACAGGACTGACAGGACCCAAGTGGTTGGGAACCAAGCTGTAACAATCTCTACACCAAAAGCTTCCCCCCAGGAAATCTTCATACACGAATTTCAGAGATATAATCCTCATCCTGTGCCTGCCAAGGAGCCTGAGTCTCAGGCAGCTCATCTAAAGTGATGCTTCTGTGGATCTAACTCACCCCTGCTGTCTTTGAGCTCTTAATCAGGGAATGTCTTCTCCAGCGAGTGCAGGAGAAGCCTGACTTGATTTGATTAAGAGAGGAGACAAGCTGATTGGGAGCCTTTGGAAAACAGAAATCCTTCACTCTCCTGTTGGATTATCTTCCCACTTAGATGAGAGGGGCTGGATCCAATGCATCCGCTGTCCTGTATTCTACCTTACTCCAGCTGAAGATTTGGCTGTGTAGCTAGTTATTGTTAGGAGGGGCAGGGGGAAAAGACAACTTTCTTAGATCTAGTCTTTCTTAATTAGATACTTGGTCCCATTAAAGACCATAACTGAGCTAAGTGGGAAAGAGGGGACATTTAGGAAAGTGGAGAGGAATTTCCTTAGGGTTTCCGGGAAGGGCACCTGCCTGTGGCACAGACTCAGATGCTTTTGATACTCACCAGGCACTGCAGAATTGGAAGAAGGGAGCGAGGAAGAAGATGCCCAGATAAGGGTCCATGTGAAATATAAAATCCAAATAAAGAGAGAGAAAGGAAATCCTAAAAAAAAAATAAAATAAAAAAATCCGGGGTACCACCATGAAATGAGAAGGTAAAAAAGGAAAAATTTAAAAAGAAAATTAAAATTNCGATGGAGTTATTTTCCACCCGGCTGTCCTGGTATGATGAAGAGGTGCATGCCCCCTGAATCCAAATTTCTGCAAAGGGTAACCAATCCTAAAGTAAGAGCTAAAGGGGGTTGGTGAAATGGAGCCACAGAACTTCCTAAGAAGAGATTATCTACTTAATGAAAGATTTTTTTTTTTTTCCTAAGTCCTTCAGCCAATCAGGACTCAAGTGCCAGAGAGATTGAACTGATGAAAAGAACACCCCAGGTTCCTTGAAGACAAATGCACCACGAAAGGGATAAGAGGGAGGGAAAGGAGAAAGAAAGAAAAAAAAAAAAAAAAAAAGAGAGAGAGAGAGGGATAAAGAAAGACACAGCAAATCCCTTAAAGTAATCACTAGATTCAATCTCCACCAGCACTGCCTTGCCTTGCCATCCCCTGCAAAGGCAACTGGAAGGGGCTGCTTTTGATGTGCCTTCAACTCCTCCTGCCTTGGAGACATTTCTAGGGCTGGGGTGCACTGAGTGCTTTGGGGTGAAGGGTTTGGGCTGCCTGTGCTTGCTGCCTGGAGGCCATGCAGTCTGCTTCAGGGAGAAGGCTCAAAAATAGATATATAAATATATGCCTCAGTTTCCCCCAGAGTTTAAGAGGGATTGTGACCAGTTCCTACCTCCATCTACTCCTCATCATGGTGATGGCTTTCTTCCAGCCTTCTGTCTACAACATACCACTCTCAGCCCAAGAGAAAGGCCTCTGACTTCCCATTCCCCCTTAATTTTGTGCTTTGAGGATTTCTCATTAAGTCCATGGGAGATTGTCTTTGGCTTGAAAAGGTCAGTAGTCCCCAAGTGAGGGCTTTTCCCAGACCTAGACCTTCTGGAGCTGCTTAGAAATTCAACCAGCCTGTCCCTCTTGGACATACATGACATTCCAGTTACTGCCACACACCTCCACAACCACTCTGACTGGCCCTAGGTCTACAGGACCATCTGTCCCACTCTGTTCCAGAGCTGGAGGAACATTTTCTCTATGCTGCACAGATGATTTTTGTGCTGTGGATGTAATCAGCTAAAAAACATGGGCTGAGATCAGTCAAACTCCTTTCATCCCAGTGGACAAGAGCAAAATATGATGGGCTGTGAGACCCCATTGCTGAGCCATGAAGCAGTGCTGTCTGGAGGCTGAACTTTGCTTAGTGCCACCTCAGATGGACAAAAGTCCCTCCAGAGCCACATAGTCTCATGGATGGAAACCTGTCCAGCCAGAGACATTCTCAGCCAGCCTTAGGCCATCCCACAAGAAGACAGGCTTTGCCTAAGCCAGGGAGCTCTGGATCAGTATGAGCAAGGCATAACACACGGAGCACCACTGGCAAAAGGTTTCCATTGCTGGAGCGCTGCCCACCCAGCCAGCAGGGCCACCTGCCCTGGGTAGTGCCTGGGCCATTTGCAAGCCCCTAGGTAAGGACAAAATGCAGCCACCAGCAGCTGATTCCAGGTCCAGCTGTGCCTCCCAGCTGCACACTATTACAGCTAGGCTGATAGTATTTACTCTAATTAATGCCCCAGCTCCTAGAGCATTGAGCATTTAAAAAACAAGCAATTTTGTACACTGAGAAAAATCTATTTTGTACACTTGAAAATCTAGCTAGTAGGAGATGAAACCCCATAAAGAGAAGAATAAGGGAAGCAAGCCCTTTATCCATTTTTCAGTTTTTTCCTCCTCTTTATTATGTTGAACTAAAATTTAAATGCTGTGAAATTTAGCACTATTTAATGGTTTTGGTGGCTTAATTTAAGCACAAGGGCTGACCCAGGCCTGGTGTGTAGGAAAAAGCTGCAGAAGCTGATGCTGCCCCAGGGGAGCTGAGGGGCTGCTGACCCCGTGGAGGCTCTTCCTCACCAAGACAGTGCCGGTGGGTTGCAGCAGATGCTGCCAACCTGCACTTGCCATTTATTTCCAGTGATGTGAAGAAGAATAATTTCCCTGCTGATTCTTGCTAAGCCTCCAAATGTCTATTTCAGGATTCTTGAACTGGAGTTTTCTCATTCCTCAGGTCCACCAGCAACATAATTTTAAAATCATGCAACACTTCAGACATGCCTTGACCGACTGGAAAGGAAGAACACCATGGGGTTCACTGGGGTGAGCTATTTTTGTTTCCTTCACAACAAATTAAGTAAAGCGATTGCAAAATGAGGAACAAAATAATTGTAGGCAGATCCAAAATAAAAATGAGTTATGTTTTTCATTAGTGACTACAGCAAGCAGCCAAGCCATCCTCCAAGCCCACAGAAGCACCAGCAGTACCAGGGTGCTTCCGGGTCAAGCAGCATCCCCAGTCAACTTCTAATTTCAATGACATGCAATAGTCACTTTTTTTGGAAACAAGCACAATTTTCAAGCCAAAGAAGTTGGATGTGAAGTCTGAAACAAAACCATCCCCAACATCTTTCAAAGAATTTAATTACAGCTCTCAAAGGCTGTTTAATAGACTGTATAAAATGCAGAATTGTTCTGTAACGTTCCTCAAATTCTGTTATTATTGACAACAAAAGCTCTGTAAATTTTCTAAAATGGGCAGGGGCAGCATTAAAATATATTTTATGGCCAGGACCGGGACATTATCCCATCTGACCTGTTAGCCAATACTGATCTCCACTGACCTTTGCACTGAGTGCTCTAATGCGTGTTTGACTGTTTGTTCATCTCCCAAAACAGAAGACAAGGTTTGAGGACAACAGGAGATAGAGAGCTGTGATAATTTGTTCCAGTTTGTTACAGCAACATCAATGCAAAACATTAATATAAGATATCTAGGTTCAGTTTCCAGAGTATGGAGATGATGTGAACTGTTCTTGAAGAGCTCGTACAAGTAATCATAGGTCTGGCTCAAGGGTATTTCAACATTTTCTTGATGTCAAGGCAAAGTGCCCAAAAGAAAGGCAAAGAGGGAACCTGAAGTCTCTTGTTTGAAATGGTATGCAGAAGGTAAGCGACCAAAATAAAAAGAAATTAAATTTGTCTATGGAGCAGACAGAGTTCAGCCCTGAAAGCTCCGAAAACCTCTGAGGAAGGTTCAGCTTCTCTGTGCAATAAGCAGCTTTCAACTGAATTGGCTAAAATTTTGCCTTTTTGCACCAACTAAGTATGTTTTCAATAGTATATAATACCTGTCGAAACATCCCCCAGCACCCCAAGAAAGTGCAAAGATTGCTCGCAACCCTGTAGTGAGCCTGTCCTATGCTATTCTGCTCTTACAGTCAAGTGGTTCCAGAAACAAAAAAAGGCTGAGGAAATGTAACAGCTTTTATTAGACTGGCTGATGTGTAATAGAAGCAGCAAATAGGCATTTTGAGCATTTTGCCTCTGAAAAGATAGGAAGGTGCTGGTGTGCCCAGAAGCCTGTTTGTTTCTTTATTTTATAAGATATATCAATCTGAGATTGTGTTCTTAAAGATGGTATTGACACACCAGGACTCGCAAACAGCTGTGTGACCTCTGTAAACTTGACTTTGTAACCTTTGCATTCCATGATGCTGCTTTCTGCGTGGGTGACACATGCTGAGCATTATCCCATGAGGCCTGCTTGTGCTTTACCAGTATTGAATAGTCTGACCATATGCAAGTCCTCCCTACAGTTCAAGCAGGGACAGCTGAGGGGATCCTTGCCTACTGCAGCAAACCATGTGACTGGGCACATCTATCACACATCTCACAGAAAGTGACTTCTGCCAAACTGTGGGGAAAGGCAGGAGGCTCAGATATTTAGGCTGCTTGCCAGTTGCTGGAAAAAAAAGTTTAAGGTGGGCAGAAGAAATCAAGAAAATTATTCCACATCAGAAGAGACAGAAATTTTGCAATGGTTATAGGTGGTCGATCCAAGGCATGATTTCCACATGAAGCTCTCCACCTCAGTGAAACAGCTTCCTTACTTTTCCCATTTTACAGAATGCAGCACTGGGGCCTGGTGCTGGGCAGCAGTTTGGGAATAGATCTAGTCTCCTATACTCAAAGCTGGCCATTGACTTCAGTCAACCAGTCTGACACTCGAACCAGTAAGTTTCAAGGGAAAGGCAAAGTTTTTTGAGGAAACATCCTCTCTAGCCATTGCATATAGAAGATGTCCATGGCTTGAAGCAAGTAAGCTTAGAGCACCACTTCATCTTTAGCCTGGGCTACAATGATTCCCTTATCACATATTCTCAGTTACAGTACAAGAGGATATTCCCTCTGAACGGTCTTGATTTGCCATGGCAGTGGCATGTACAGGCTCACACTATGCTGACCAAAAAGAGACTCCAAAACGTCAAGTACAAGTCCAGGACATCTTTTTCTAGCACCAGGCAGCTGGGAAAAGGGACAGAAGTTCTGAGAGGTAGGGTATCTGGGGATGAAAACCAAAGGAAGACATGGAGATAGTGTGCCATTAAAGGACAAGCAGGATCAGCTTGGAGAAAAAGGACTGTGAAGGTGGGAGAGAAATGTTGTATAGCACTCCAGAAAGCTGTAATTAGGAAGGGCGGTACTGAGTGAGTTGAAGCACATCCCTGATTGGCGGCCAGGAGGTGAGATAACCCTGGAGGTGAGAACTATACTGAGCTCTCAGGTCTAGCTACTGTTTCTTCTGTCCCTGTGCACCTTGAAGGACAATCAGGCTACCAGGAAGAGTGGCAGCTACAGTACTCCACAGCACAGTCCTTCAGGGACCAGGATGTTGCTGCTCCTCATCCTGACCAAGATCATCCTTCAGAAAGACTGGCTTGGGCCACCACAGAGAAGCTCAGGGTCATGAGGAGTAAATGTCACAAGTGTCAGTGCAAGTGGCTCTGCTAAAGGAGCCACGAAGGCTTTGCCTTCTCAAGAGGGAAACATGCTTGACCCCTGCACATACAAGATTTGAATCACGACAAGAAAAGATTAAAAAAAAAACCCCAAACAAAAAAACCCAAACAAAAAAAACCACCCACAAATGAACATACCAAACCCAAACCAACCAATAAAAACCACAAACAAACCAAACCACACATACACACACACACACACACAAAAGAAAACAAAACCAAAAAAACAAGCACCAAAACCCCAAACAAACAAGCAGAGATACCCTTCTGCACACTGGGCCAAAGGGTTTAATAGCTGGAGGGAAAAGTGGTTACGTATTTGAGAGGTGTGTGGAGCTCAGTGGACCAGTGGATGAGGCAGGTAAAGCAGGA
>VWZI01022775.1:338052-379964 GCA_013396835.1 Psilopogon haemacephalus
CAACCATATTTCAAACTGAACAAAATCAAACCCTTTCTTGGAGAAAACTGCCCAGCCACGTGTTTTGATCTTCTTTAGCTGAAAGTGTCCACCAGCTCTGTGGCTGGCTTAGAGCTGGACATCATCCAGGTGATTTCACCCAGCCCTGTTGCAGACAGACTGGTTTGGAGTCCTCTTACAAAGCAGACAGGAGGGTGTTTAGCTGAGAGATTCAGACAATGCTGTGATCTGTTTCCTCTGCAATTTGCTATGCGGTCTAACGCCCGTGCAGCAGCAGCAGCAGCAGCAGCGGCAGCAGCAGCAGCAGCGGCAGCTAGGGCCGGGCGGGGCCGTGCCGTGTGGCTGGCGGTGCGGCAGCCGGCAGGTGGCGCTCCCGGCTCGGCCTGCAGCCAGGCTGGGGCTCAGCGCCTGCTGCACAATATCCTCAGATCCTATGCTGGGCGCTGCTTTGTGCAGACCACAGCATCTGCCAGGGTTCGCGGCCTAACAAAATCTCCTCTCCCCTCTTCTCCAGACCAAGCACCTTGAGCCCTCATCATGCATTAAGTCCAAGTATGGTTGTGAGTGGTTCACTGTTCACAGCAGTGGAGCTGGCAGTTGTGCCCCGGGGGGAGGGCAGCAGAACCCTGATGTGAGCTCTCAGCCACAGTGTGCCATGGTACAGCTGCCACTTGTGTGCTGTGGCACACCTCCCCGTGTGCCAGCTGCCACGGCAGCCAATGAGTGTTCCACTGATGCTTTTAGCTTGGGAATGATCAGATGCTCATCAACCCTCAGCAGAGAGATGGATGTGAATCCATCAGCAGCATGCATAGAAGAGCTGGATCCAGACTTCCTTAGTGGTGTGTCCCCTAACAGATCCTAGAACAAACCTCAAGACTTGCAAATTTGGCTCAGCTCTTTGCCCTAAAACTGTGTCGAAGACTGCTGCCATAAGTCAGTGAGATCCTTTCTCTTTGCCTATGGATGATTAACGTGACTAACCCTCAGCATCTACCCAGAATGAGTCAGGCCTGTAAAATCATGAGACTGGATTGAAAATAATACACGGGGGAAGCTATTTGTGTCCAAGCCTTTAAGGTACTCTTGGGGCTTGTTTCCTGTGGAATTGGCAGGCCTGGGAACATGCTGTTCTCTCGCATGAAAGAGGCTAAGAATCTTGGGCTGCAGGCAATCAAGCTTTCCAATGAACACCGAACAAAAGGCTTCCCATAAATCACAGGTGGTAGTGAGGTTGAGAAGACATGTAGGACCTCTCCATGTTACCCTAAACTTGTTGACTGCAGGTACTGGCTGTTTGCCTGAGAGAGGTTAAGTGTTCCTACTTTAAAACGCTGTATCTTTTTTGCTTCATTCTTGGACAAGAATATCTCTTGGTCTTGAGCATGCTGTTGTTACACTTCACCTTAGGAGTGGCTGCACTTCAGCAGTGAGACATCAGAACAGCCCACGGATGTTGTTGCCCCCAGCGAGCTATAAACCGCATAATTTCCCAGTGAAACCCAGGGCTTGGGATATGGCTCCAGTGCTCCCCAGTGTCATCTGCACTGACTGGGCTCATCTCTTCTGCCTAAACAGTCAGCCCCAATAAATTGTGACAAGGAAACTGGAGGCTGAATCAGACAGACAAGATGAAGAAACAGCTCAAAGATGGGCAGGATAAACTAGCACTACAAAGTCTATCACCAATCCTTTTCAAAAGCCATTGCTGAAAGAGCCAGAATCACAACTTTATTGATGGTTGTTGGAAGAATGTTGTGGACATGCTGTTGTTGGACAACCCTGACCCCTTTTATAAGCGTCTCAAGAAAAAGGCTGCTGCATAATTAAAAAGCAGCATTTCTGTTGGCCTGTTGAGGACAAACCCCTTGTTTTTCATACTGTCAGCCTGTTTCACTACTGATGAGGGTCATCACAAAGAGCTGCTTCATTGAAGCATAACACTCTCTGAAGGAGATGTTTCTTTTGCTTTCTAAAAGGAGTAGACCTCTTGGTTGAAGGCTAAGAACGTGATCTATGGCCTGATTAAAATTTTCCACTGAGCCCTAAAACATGGAGACTGAAGGGAAAAGAAATGTGTCCAGAAATAATAATCCTTTTCTGAGTAACACTGTTGAAGCACAGCAAGAAAAGAGGGCTTCATGCTGGTCAGGTACTGCTGAGGGGATTCAGTGCATGACAGTGAACTTTGTTCTGGACAGTTACATTTGTCACAACTGGTAGCAGTCAAGCTTGATTTTTATGAATGTTTTACAAAGTCATCCTTAGCTGACCTCCATCACTGCAGCATTCCAGGACATGGTCTACTGCAAACCCTCAGTACACTTGTAGAATCAGTAGATCGTTTAGGCTGGAAAAGACTTTCAAGACCATCAGATCCAACCATAACCCAACTACCATGACCACTAAACTGTATCTTGAAGCACATCTACATTCGCCTGCAGTTCCCTCTCTGACTTAAGGATGGCGATGCTGCCTCAGCTCTTACTTCAGCTGATAATGCACACTACTGCACTTTGCAAAGGGCTTTTTATATTAGCACCACAGGGTGTGCTGATAGATGATTGCATATGACAGGAGTCATTCTTACAGCCACACTCCGCCTGCTGTTGCTGCATCTTAAGACTTGCATGCAGCTGCTGCAACAGCCCTCATCCGCCCGTGGTTTGTAACCAGAAAAAGAACAAAGTGTCCTCAGGAATTAAGTGTGACTTGTTTCTGTGAGGCTTTTTATTACGACTATATACAGACTGCATCAGTCATTGGTAGGTGGTGATGCTAGAAAGAGATAGCAGATGCTGTTCGGGACACGGAGGCTTCTAATTCTAGCTCAGCCATTGATCATGGATAAATAACTTCTTTTTCTTGCGCCACAGTCTCCCTCCTCATTCAAGTGTCTACTTAGACTGTAAGCTTTTGGAGATAATGCGTGTCTCCCAGTGTGGGTTTGTACAGCACTCAGTACAATGGAGAACTTGATCTGGATGGTAGCCTTCACTCACTTTCTTAACAGAATTATCAAGGTCTTCACAGAACCCCAGATTTAATCAGGGTGGAAAAGACCTTCAAGATCATGGAAGTCCAACCCATCACCTAACACCTTCTAATTAACTAAACCATGGCACTGAATTGATTTACCTGAACTATCCTTTGGCCATATAGACTCCAGATCACACATGCAATAAGACACAATAGAGGAAAGTGTGTGTGTGTGTAGAAAATAAATTTCTGGGGTTGGAGTGACTTAAGGTGTAACATCTGGGTTGTGAGTGAAGGTGACTGCTCTCCAAGTGGCAGCATGGCTCCTTACACATGATGTGTATACCATATCCACTGCCTCTTAAAAGCCTTCTTCTATGTGGGAAACACAGCTGCTAGTCATGGATTCCAGAGTGGGACTTTGTAGTAATTGAGTTGGTTCTCTCTGGAGAGAACCCCTAGAAAGCAGGACTAATAACACATTGACATTGGACCATGAACTGGTACCTTCATTACAAAGGTGTCCTGTCTGAAGGGAGTGGGGAAACTCAATGGCTTGAGGGGACTACTAGATCCTCTATTTTTAACTGCCCAGTAGAAACACCACAGGAGGGAGCAGGTATCAGTTCAAAAGGGAAACTCCCTTTTGACTAGAAGAAGCTTGACAAGGGACATTTTTAACAGGAAACTTTGTCCTTTTTTTCCCCATAAATCATGTAAGGACGACTAATAGTGATCCACTCATCATTAAGAGAGCAAATTTCCCATCTTGCATACCAGCAGGGCTAATTCCACTGTGCACTTCACCTCCTATGGTATGCCTTTCATCTTTGCTGGGCTGTGAGATCCGTGTGCAGTTTCTACCAGAGACAGATTATTTCATTGGCCTTCTACCTCTCTTGATCAAAATATTAGTTAGTTATACAAAAGACCTGGTGTTGTTTTTCACTGTGTTTCCTCAGGCTGGACTTCTATCTTCAGTGTCTCCTCTGCCCCAGCTACGCAGACCAACATCAACACTGTGCAGGATCTTTCTGGCAACACTAAGCATCCTGAAGCAACAGTGACCTTTTGTTCTTCATCTGCCAACCACTTTCTAATCCAAGCCTTGCTATTTTTGTCTGGTTAGGATTTCTTCACTTCCTTAATAAATATATAACACGGCACTCTATCAAATGTCCAGCCAAAAGCAGAGCAGTTTGCAATAATTTCTGGCCCAGGAAACAAATAACCAAATGACATCTTGTTTGCTAAGTTCTGTCAATAGCAAAGTCTCCTCTCAGAGGATCTGGGTATTAGGACTCTGTTAGCATTTCCACCAAAATGGGGGCCTCTCCTCCTTCTCTCTCAAAGCAATGGCATCGATGATGTAGTAGAGGAGAAGTCAGCAATACCCTATCATGTCCACCATCTTCCCCACACACTGAAGGAGAAAGCACCACTGTGTCCAACATGTGATACCTCTCGTGGAGAGCTAAGTTACTCTTCTGGTTTGCACCACCAGCAAACACTGCTGGGGCTTCCTCCGAGCTCAGATAAAGCACACACACTCAATATGTGCTAAGCCCTATAAAATCAGGGAGAAGGTGACCCCAAATATGTTCTATGTAGCATCAGCTATTTGGATCTGTTTCCTCTTCCTCTTTGTTGGGTTATTTTGAGAGGACAAAAGGCAGAATAGCCAAGGAACTAATGATTACTAGCAAGTTTCTAAGAGCAGAACTCAGAAACTTCTAAGGGCAAAACCTGAGAGTCATCTGTAATGCAGATTTCCACAAAAAGAGAGTCCCTGTCCTCTGAAAACTGGGTGCTCTGACAGGATTTCCAAATATCTTTGACAGGATTTCCAGTGTCACCTTACACATGCATAAACCTTGATCTGGCGTCCTCTATGAAAGGCTAAGAGGGTAGACAGCTCTCTTATGCTTACTCAAATACGTTAATACATTTCTTTGAGGCATACTTAGGCATCTTAGACAGTTTGTACCAAAATTATCATGAGCTTTATGAGGGGCCAGACTGAGCTACAGTCATGCCTGCTCTCCCTTCCAGGTAGGGACATCAATGGGGATAGAGGGCAGGTGAGCAGAGAGGCTTTCCTATAAAAGAAGCCTGCTGGGAGAGTAGCTTCCAGAGGCTTACTTTGGAGATGAGAGTATGTAGGATGTTGCTGATGTTGTGTGCTACAGAAATTCTGCTTGTGGTTTAGGCAGCTGTTTGGTGCTTGTAAAGCAGCTGCTTGAGAAAAGAGGAAACAGATATATTTGGAAACTATTGCAACTGGTATGGTGTAAGGGAAGGGTTGCAAAGCAATGCATCGTCTGCTCTCAGAGGAGAAAGCATACTTTGCTGAGTAGGAAGTTACCTTTTGGCAATTCTCCCTTGTTTCCATCTCTTTTCTAGGATTAAATAGTCTCTGGGATGTGTGAAAGAAGCTTTTAGGGTCTGATATTAGGAAGATGAAAGAATCCTTAGGCTCTGGAGCCTATGTTCTGTCAGTTTAGAGTCCTCACCCTTGAGGAAAGCAATGCCTATGTTCCTGGGTTTACCTGCAAGGAAGGCATGTGGTCTCTTATGATGATGTGGCAGTACAACCTCCTACGTGGTATTTGTCTGTTGCTGGCATGTCATTATGGTCTAGAAGCTTATGAACTAGTTCTGGGGATATAGCTACTGTTGTAAGTGCCTTTGTGCCCTCTTCCAGAGATACAGGAAAAATTAATTTCTGGGACCTCTGAGCAGCTTCATAACTGATCTGTAGGCTCTTTCTTATGCCAAAGCAGCTCTGCTGTGGAGTCTCTTTGGCCAAACCAGGGATATTTATCAAGTGATGAACTTGCAGGTACTGGGGTGGAGGGGTAGAGCTCAGTGTTATCCGAGGGGTTGGAGGCTGAAGCCACCCCTTGATGAGGTTTGTTGCTGGGCTGCTATCTTGATTGGGTGATTTCAGCCTTAGTGGGTGCTTGTGTGCTGGCAGTGCCTGATAAGGTCATTGCACTGAAATAACCCATTGCTCCTCCCATGTCAGAGAGCATGGGGTGTGCATCAATCAGCTGGTTTCCTTGTTGCCTGGCATCAGCCTTATCACCCATGAACTTTACTCTTCTCAGGTTTCTGTGGTCAGCCAAAGATTCAGCAACTCTCTGCTGCTTGCAGACAAACAGAATCTGCCACTTTTGTTGGTGTGCCCATGTTCCTGCAGTGGTTGGCAGCATGTCCTGTCTGAGGTAAAATTACAGACGTTTGATCTTTAAACAGTGTCTTAGGGAATCTTACTAGATCTGAACAGCTGCCATATCTCCCCTGATAGCTGAAAAGCAGATATCCTAGTTGAATGGCTTCCAGTGGCTACATCCTCTGCTTTTTCATCACTAAGCAAATAATCCAGCTGCAAACCTTTGTATTACTTAATGATGTCATTTAAAAAAAACAAAAAACAACAAACATTTTACTCTGGAATTGACTTTCTTCTCCATCTGCAAGAAGATCTTAGGCAAGAATGCAGAATCAAATAGGCCTTAGAATGGTTCAAGACCAACTGAACTAGCAAACCTCTGGCCATCTATGACAGGTCCAACTACTCCTTTATTGGATGCAGCAGTATCACATAAGCTACAGCAGGGGTATGTTGCCAGTGAGGTCAGGATTAGCCCTTGTGAAGGTTGCTCAGCATAGGGGGAATGTGCATCCAAACAATTAATGTTTCATGCACCACATGAAAGAAATTGTGGTTTTTTTGTTTGTTTTTTTTTTTTTTTTAAATCCTCACAAGACTGACAGAGAGAAAGGGAAGTTGGGAATTTCTACCTCATTGGTGGAGGAGCTGGTATGTTCATCTTGCTACATATAGGCCCAGACTGGAGATGGTTCTCTGAGGGAAGGGAGTGAATGTCACTGGAGTCTATCTTAAGTAGGCGTATTGCTTAATTGCCTCATAACAGGTTCCTCCACCCACTCCATCTGCACTGTAATTAAACTCCTGAAGTGATGGGATTTAATCTTAAGGTTCTTGCTAGCTCCTCTCCTGCAAGTCTGGTGATACAGCCTTGGAGAACTCTCACTTGATACCCAGTAGCTTTATCAAAGCGACCTGCCCCAAAAAAAAAAAGCAGCATCTGCTTGGTTTGCTACCAGCAGTTGGTTTGGAAGCTTTAGAAGGAACTGGAGCCATGCCAGCAGCTACTCTGCTTATTGATGCACAGTGGAAGGCGGGGGAAAAGCACATTGCTTTCTGAAGCAGGAAGGCTTCTGCTTGAAGTGTAGGCACTTGACAATGTTTTGGCACTGGCAGAGAAGATTGCAAAAAAGAGTCCCTTTAGCTTTACAGCTGCTGTTATCCCACAGGCTTTCCTTGAACTGTAAGGTAAAGGTGGAATTGTCAAAGCTAAGCAAAGTTCTTAGAATTCTCAGCAGGACTGACATCACCTGTGCTTCACACAGATGAAAGGGAAATGAGAGGAAAAAAGGAAAGCAAGCTTTGAGAACTTCGAATGAGTGAAAATTAACGATTAATATCATTAAAGCATAGCTGAGCCAGCTTACTTTCCCCCCTGTTCTTCAATCACACCCAACTTGGCTTGTTTTTGGCCACTAGACAGATCCAATGGGTGTAGGCAACATGGTGGGCTCAGGAGGTCCCACAAGCTGGGGGACCTTCTCTTATCCTTGGACTGAGGTGCTGGGCACAACAGCAAAGTGCTGCATTGTCTGCCTCAGTGGGCAGGTGACAGTGGGAAGTCAGCTGCTGACTGAAAACGTTTGCTGACCACAGCTTAGCAGGGATGCCAGCTCAAGCTGCCTGAACCTAGAAAGCTCTCAAAGACTAGACCTCATCACTGATGACAATGGTGAGAGGCAGGGAAAAAAAAAAAAAAAAAAAAAAATGCTGGGTAAATTCTGCTCCAGGTCTGATATCAGTGTGCTGGGATTGAAGGAGTTGCTGGAGACAACAGGAAACATGCTCACCAAGCAGAAAGTTTTGCTTGAATGGCTTTTCAGCTAGGCATGTGTTAGCACTGTGCTTGTGTGCTCACAGAGGTCAGGCGTGCATGTGAAATTTCAGTGAGCAATGCTGGAACACCGCCAGAAAATCTGTAAGGAAGTTTAACCTGTCAGATCCTTTCTTTCTTTAGTTTGATAATTTCCATCACGTTTTGAACAGATGGTTTTGAAAATTAAAACCAGTGTCAAGAGACTGCATTTGATTTTCAGCTTTGCCAGGAATGCTTTGGGCTGCCTCTTGCAAGGTAGCTCTGTACCTGCAACTGTCTATGGGGTCTTGCATTATAAACCCTCACTAGGGTAGGAGCTGCAGGACTCTGACCTGGCTCAAGACTTCCAGCACTTAGGTAGGAGAGCTTCAGAGAGGATGAGGCCATTGGTAGTTATTAGAGGTCCAGGTGTAATCTGACTGTTCTATAGGCCTCAAGTATCTGCTAGCTGTGGTTAGCCAGATAACACATTTGGCCTGACTCAACAAAGCTAGTTTTGTTGCAATAGCTGTTCAAACAACCTCATTTTCTTTTTATAGATGGAGAAACGTGGATGTTCCTTAAGTGGAGATACAAACTTGACAGCTCTGCAGAGATGGGAATTCAGGTTACCTGGAGGCAAACTGAGGGGGAGGCTTCCAAGATTAAAATGTTGTGGGTCTCATTTTTTTTCAGCAATTTGATTTGCAACACTTGTTCTTCTGCCTTAGAAGTGCTGGGAATTCACAGCTTCTCTGGACACCAGTGGCAACCACAAGGGACCCACGTGAAGGTGTTTCAGAAAAACAGCAAACCCATCTTTGTAGAGCGACTAGGTGGCAGAGTCGAGTCTGCTAGTTCACAGTCCCCAGCCATGCATTGAAGCATGCAGAGAAGACAGTGCAGTTGATGGAGCAGACGGATGTTATCTGACTCTTATGTGGAACCTTCTCCCTTTGAACAGATCTTGCCCTTACAAACAGGCACATGGGTCCTGTCAAGTCCCTCCACAGGACTAGATTTGACTGAATTTCCTGTAGCACATTTCAAGAGGAGGAACATATTCCCCACAGACACCAAATCTCTCTGGCAGGCAGTGGCAGGATTTCTCACTAGAATTTCATTTCATGGCTAGTTTGGTCAAAGTGGTAATTGGGTCCTAACTGGTTCCCACCATGCAGAGGTATGACTGCACACTGACTTTAGCATGTTTCTCCCAGTCAGGTAGTATAAATTCCTGTTTCCTTCATAGGGGATAGTGTTAGGGGAAAACATAGATCACAATTGCTACTTTAAAAAATGTCTTTTATTCATCAGCTGCTGTCATTAATAGAATCAAGGTGTTATTAGTAATAGCAGATAACTATTCACATAACACCACTCACTCACATTCACACATTAGCTGGAGCAACTGCTGGGAGGCAAGCCCCAATGTGTACATTCAGAAGCAGAAGCTCATCCCAATGCACCACTGGCTTCTAGGTAGGTCCTCAGAAATTCATTCAGAGGGCACTTTGTTTCACCAGCTGTATACATACCTCTGTTTTATTCATCTGTGTATAGCAGCCACTGCCCTCTTGGGTGTGATTCAAGTTATACAACCTGTTGAAGATGCTAATGTGTGCTGGCAGCATTGTGCATTAGGCTCTATTAGTTTCAGTTTATCAGTTCTTGTGAATTTATCAAGATTTTGTCTCCAAAGTTTATCAGTCCTTGTGAAACTTTCAAGTAGTATCTTCATAGCATGCATCTTCCTTGTCTGTGGCATGTGACCACTTCTGGTAACTATTTCTCCATTCAAATCTATAGAAATAACAGAACTTAAACATACAAACTTGTACAAAGTGGGCTTTTATGCTACCAGAAAGTAACACTCTGGAGGGATGGTGGAAGATATACGTTCTTGGCAGATACTATGGCATGAGATGGGCTCAAATTCATAGGGAATAAGAAGGACAGATCAGTACTTGTGCACACCAATAGACAGAGTCAGCATTTATCTACTCCAGCTAGTCTAAGAACCTGTATGTGACACAAAGAAAAGCTCCATGCCACAGCTCTCCTTTGTGTTTTGCTGTCTGGATTTCCCACATCCTTTGCTGTTTCTGGACTCATTTTAATGTGTGTGCTTGGGCTTGTGACCAACCATATGACCAATGTTCATGTCTCCACTTTTGATCAGAGCTATTGCATTATACTGTTTAGAAATACGTAAACATGTAACAAGTTTTGGTAGACCAATTCTGGTTCCTGATTTTTAATAATATCCATGAACTTTTGTGCTGTCTTAGCACTTCTGCCTTCAGGACACTCCTTTTAACCCTTCGTGAAACTGAATCTGCACATGTAGAAATTCTACATGGTGGTCTGATTGTCTTACATATGGTGCAACAACTGCTATTCATAACTGTGTCAGGGTGACAGACTGACTGTTGGTACAGAAGAGTGCTCCTTGCTGAGTCTAGAAGGGTTAACGGAAGCACTAACTGCATGGCACCCAGCAGCTAGCAAAATGCATCTCTGTTGTATATGGGAATGTAGCAGAGTGGGATGGCCCAAACTTTCAAACCAGGAGAAAGATCTCTGGGATCTTAGTCATACAGTATGCTGTGCTGCTTACTTGTGAACAGGTTTGCTTGGGGCTTTTTCTATGCATGTGGTTAAGATAATCTACTTCTTCAGCAGATCTCTATTAGTCTGGCTCGTTGTAAACAGCACTGGCTCAGTCTGGAAGCTTTGCCAGTGCTCTTGGATGGCTTTCCCTGGTTTTGCTCAGACAAGTCTTGGTCTCCTGCTGCTGAAAGAAGCTAGTTGCCCAGCAAGGGTCTCCACAGAAGTCTGGGCTGTAGCTGATAAGCCTGAAATCAACCCCAGCTAGCAAGACTGGAGAAATGAGTGTTTATCATCTTGGGTGTCCACAGTGGAGGAAAGGGGTGAGTGCTCAGAAATTCTTCCTTATTCCAGCCCTGCCTCTTCCTCTCCATGGAGTCTGACCCTCCAAAAAGATTCCTGCCTTGAGCAGCCAAAGTGGCTGGGAATAATGTTTGGGTAAAAGGATACCAACAGGGAAGTCTGTGGGCTCCTGATCACCATTACATGGGCCCTTAAATACTGCAGGATCCTTCAGGTCTTGTTCTCCAGCTTACCAGAAGGGTAGGCTTTCAGTGTAACTGGAGCAGCCAGCAGGGAGACAGGATCCAGTCAGTGTGATTGAAGCTGTGACCCACATCACTGTCAACTGCAGAGGAAGCAGAAGGCATAGGGGTATTTGACTAGTATAATCAAGGAAAGGGAAGGAGTCAGCTATTTAGAAGGAAAGAATGAAGAAAACTGAACTAATAACTTCATTTACCACATGTGGGAAAAACTGAGAGCTATTGTAGCTGTTACCTGTGATAGTAGGGCTGAGGATGGCAAGTGTGTAGGTTAGTACATGTCCTTACATAGCTGGCACTTTCTGTTAGGTTTCAAAAGCATTCAGAAATTCCACACAGTTGTAATTTTAAAACAGGTAGTAGTCTGTGCTTCAAATGACCAAAAAAGTATAAACCAGTGGGGAAGCATGAAAAGACCACACTGACATGTCAATAAAGAAGAGTCACTAGCTGTGAACTGAAGTGCTAAGTGAAGTGCTACTGATTTTCACAAAACCATAGGAAACCAGAGGCACATGCAGCCCCTATTAACAGACTGTGCTCTGCATGGACTTTGGGTGTCAATTACTTTTATGTTTTGGTTCTGTCACTGCGATAGACACCTTAGCATCCGTGGCAACTTTGCCATTTGTGATGTGATGCCATGCCCTTAACTGGAATTACTTCCCAACCCCATTTCCCTGACGGCTGAGTCAAACGGCTCTTAAGCAGCCAGGTTATTTCTCAGTCTCTGCTGCCTGAATCTTAGAGATGTTGCTATTGTAATTGCTGTCTTGCAGTAAGAACATTTTCATGTTAGAGCCCCCATCTCCCCCAACAGGAGATTTCTAACCCTGTCCTCTCAGCCATGGAAAAGCTATTTCTAAATACAGGAATAAGGAGGCACTTTCCCAGTAGTTATAAATTTGAGCTTTTACTGGGAGGTGCTCTGCTTCTGCCAGATAATCTGAAGTGCTTCACTATTTTTCACAGAGGATGGGGAGAACTACCTTTAAGGGAATGGATTATCTTTAAGCAAACTGACTTTCTAAGTGAGTACAGCTCTCTTTTACTGCTTCACTGGGGCCCCCTCATGACCAAGAATGGATTCTATTCTCCTCAGTAGCCTTTTACACAAGGGAAGCAAATGCATTTAATAGGCTAATGTGTTCTGAAGTGGGGTTTGTGGTGAAAGATGCAATGCCCGATCCCAGCTTGACCTTATAAATATTTACTATTTGATAAGCCTTGAGCAGTCCTACGCATTTAAGCATGGCAGTGAACAGCAAACACATTTAAAAGTATGTATGTGGTACTACCCTTTGTGCTAGAGCTGATGCCATGAAGCCAGGAAAGCTACCTGCCCTATCTCTTGGACACCAGAGGAGGCTGGAAGTGACTGACACCATATGCTATGCCCAGGCAAGATTTTGGTTAGAGATATCTACACGTGCCAGCCATGAGGAATGGAGGTGTATCTGGCCTTACCTTAAGGTGTACCTACTTTAGTGTGCAACTAAAGAACAAAGAAACTGTCCTTAGCATTTGCCAAGCTTGGAGTTCACGTGTGCCCCAGCTCTGCAACTCTGCTGCGGGGTGGAAGAGTACAGCTGAGAGGAAGACAGAGAAGGGTTTCCACAGCCAAACCATTTTTTTTTGCAGCACAACATGATACTGGGGCTGAACAAAAGTAACACATTGGAGTAGAGAATATTTTATGAGCTGGTCACTGACAAAGATGTGTCAGGCAATTAGTGATCCTTGTGATATGTCCTGTACCTGCTCATGTAGAAGGAGCTGACAGTAATCATGGTGCTAAGGAACGAAAGCATCCAGTTTCTATGGCAGAAGCAATTATTACCAGTCTGTGCTGTTCTGCCAGCTCAAGGCATCCAGATTGAGAAGCCAGGCATAGAACAAACCAGGTATCAGAGAAGCTGCACCTCAACCCATCAATCATTCAAAAACGCAAAGTATTCAAATGCTCAGTTAGAACTAATTTGAATCTTTGAGAGAAAAACCTGTGCATGCACCTCCTGAGAAAGGGTGCTTTAGTTTCAATGCATTAGTGCCTCTTACTATGCAGAAATTTGATTCTAGCCATGGCTTCTGCAGCAGCAAAGGTTCTGCTTCAGTTTTCATCAAAGGCTGAGGGATAGTCTGAGGACCTGTCTCATGAACTTAATCAAAACAGGAGTGGCTGAACTCTAAATGGAGCAGATAAGACAGAATGTTTCTACTATGGCCATTTGGGTTATAACATCTGTAACCACACTTTGGCTCCCCAGTGCTAAATGTCATCTATATTCCGTGGGAAGGAGGAAAGAGGCACCAGTTCCTGGAGAATGTGAAAAGCTGTGTAGTATCATGTAAGAAGTCAACAGAGTGGGAACAAAACAAATGCATTAGTAGTGGCTCAGATTCCAGGCTAGCCCAGCCCAAGGGTCGCATCATCCTTTTGACCAGCTAAGTTCCACTGTCAGCAGAAAATGTGGTCATCAAAATTACAACATTGCCTGAAACCAAAATATCATCTTAGAGGAGGGAAAAAAAAATGTTCTGGCAATTTTTGCAATGTTCTGGTTTGAGTATTTTCAAAATTAAATGCTTTTAGTTATTGCTTGGAAAAGACTTTCCATCTGTATTTGTGTGAAAAGGTGCTGATTTCTATTATTATGGAAGGAGTCAAATAAAAAAGAAAACACTTTTTTTTAGGAGAGAAGTGCCTCATGAACAGTCAACTAGACAAGGAAGCTCAAAGATGTCAGGTTTTCTTGGTCTGTCTTCAGATAAATATGAAAACACTGGGAAGTTTTTCCTTTGATCTTCCACATTTCTGAATTCAGATGGAAGCTAGTAGATACAGATAATTTCTGTGAAACAAAAAAAAAAAAATCCATTTTTGGTGTTCCTCTAATACAACCCCTTACACTCTGCCTGCACATGACTCAGCTTAATTGGATCTGGAGAGACTAGAGACAAAGAAAAATCTTACAATAAACACAGAAAATAAATCCCACACATATTAAAACAAAGCTAGTGTATTGTTAGCAGTGGTTCTAAAGAGCCTTGATGTTTCCTGAAAACTCCCATGTGTCTGCAATATCTTCCACAACATCAATCCCAGCATGTTATGCGGTCATTAGTCCGAAGAACATACTCATTCATTTATGAGTTTGAGATGGGCTTGATGGGCTTGTTAGTCAGGAGTGGCAAACTGAGTTATGAGCTTCATTTCCAAAGATTCAATATTTATTGTATGGCATCGGACATTTTGATAATTTGATGGCTGGCCTTCTGAGAAGCTTGAAATATTAAAAAACAAACCCTAGGGGAAGCACACTGGAAGATCTGGAAGGAATGACATGCAGGAATGGGACTGCTACCTCCAAAACTGTGTGGGATCCCAGGGGTGTAATTCCAGCCCACTGCGTCCCCATGAGACAGAGTCCATCATGAAAGCAGAATTTAGACCAAGGTGACTACTGCCAACTATTCCTAATCCCACTGTACCTGCCTGACAATGGCATGGAGCTTTCCAGGAGAAGGCTTCATACCAATGATCCATTGCCCCGTATCATGTTCTCTCTCAGTGGCAATCTGAGAGGCTGTCTGAAGCCTACTCCACTCACATCTGTGTCCACAAACCTCTTGTGTTTTCATGTGTTATCAAGGGCACATCTCTGCTTTTACCATCTGATTACGGACCTTGTTTATTGTGAGTCTCTCAAAACCCTTTGTGAACCTCTTGATGGGGTCTGCCACCATGACATCCGAGGGCAACAATTTCCAGAAGTTTATCACCTCCTTTGCTAAAAAACAAAAGTACTCTTATCTACCAAATGCATCTAAAATTTTCCAGTTTCCAGTAATTCTTGGGGCATTTTGAACCTCCTTAGCTCCAAACAAGGAAGCTGAGTCACAGACCAAAGCCACCAAGATGTCTCAGATGACATGTTTCTTCCTCAGCATTCAGAGCCTGCGCATTCAGGGGTCACTGCGGGAGAGTTGAGGTCGCTCCTTATTAAAATGCCGGAGTGGAATTCATTGCACCAAACTGATCATCTAAAAGACAGGCATCCAACAACTAATCCAGGTATCCGTATATAGAAGTTACAGATGCACCACCAGCACATGATTCACCCTTTTCTAAAACAGGTATGTCAGACTGCTGCTGTGAGTCACTGTGGGAACCGCCTCCCCTGTCTCTCTTGACTTGCGGAGGACACTTATTTAACCGGAATGGATTTTATACGTAAGTTTAAAATTGAAGTTGGCTGAAACTTGCCCCCACCATCTTTGCCCTGTGAAAATAGACACCTGAAGGAAAAGTCATCTTGGAAGAATTTTGGCTGAAGCAGGATAGTGGGTGGGTGACTGTAGGGTAGCCTGATGCTCCATCACCTGCTTGAGGTGGGAAAACATCCTGACCTCAGTCACAGTTGTAGTTTTTCAGGACTTAAAAAAAAAATTTTTTTGGGGGGTTTTCTACTGATTCACTTCCCAGTGGTCACTCAAGAACAATTTATCTAAGCATAGTTTTCTTTGGGATTCCGGGACTGCTCAAATCTATTGTGGGTGATAAAATGGCAGTTAAATGCCTGGCATTTAGATCACCAGTATTTAACTAGGCAGCTCAAAAAGCAATGTTATGATGGTGTCAGTCTCTTCCTGTTTCTGAACACTAATAATCACATGGCACATGTTACCAGAATTGGGCCATTAGCTTAAAAATCGTTAATTTTATGTATCTGTGTAAATACGACAGAATGTGAAACTCCTCTGCAGAGGGAGGGACAAGTATTTACAATTGTTTTGTCAAAATGACAAAACATTTAATCAGTTTATAAAGGTCACAGGCATTTTCAAGAGGGAAACGCACTTCTGCATGAGTGCAAAAGACGACGGTTTGGTAAGAAAACTAATTTAAGAGATGTGTTTGTTACAAAGCCAAACTGGCATGCAACAGCTGTCACCATTCTGGTCTCCATTATGAAATACTATTTCTTCTGCAAAGCGTGGTATATTTCCATGTAATTTAAAAAGACATAGAAGACACAGTTCAGCAGGTTGCTTTTTTAGTGAAGAATTCCAAGTAAGATTATTTTTGTGTAATGCCAGCTTTCGACATACATTCACAAAGGGACCAGATTATAACACAACTAAAATTCATGAGTGTGAAAATGCTTGTATTTGTTAAGGCTCTCTCCCAAGCCTGTTTCCTGCTTCATGGTTGGTATTTGAGTGTTGATGTATGTATACGTACAGGTATTTGAGCAGGACCGTGTGTGTCCACATGCGTACAGAATTATAACATTTTGTCCCTGGAATTTTGGTACTGTCTTTTTAAAACTAAAACCAGAGCTCATTTTCAAGTGAAAGCTGAGCTGCGCCTATTTCCCATGGCTCCAGCACCAGATACTTTACATAAAATTATGGAATTGTTTTAGTTGGAACAGACCTCTAAATTATCGAATCCGACTGTCAACCTAAGACCACCACAGCCATTAAACTATGTCCTGAAGTGCCATGTGCACACCCTTCTTGAACACCTCCCGGGATGGTGACTCCTCCACCTCCCTGGGCAGCCTATTCCAATCTACGAGCACGTACGAAGACGGGCTGGAGCTGGGTGTGGTTGTGCTGAATGGGAGGGAGTGATGTTCACGGGGGGGGCAGCAGGAGAGCAAAGGGCATCAGCTACTTTCCTGGCATTCCTCCTGCATCCCGGCAGGCGCTGCAGCCGCTGGAAGCCCACAGGTACGGCTCAATGGGGGGCTTCTGTCACGGCGAGCCCCTGACGGGCTGAGGGCCGAGCCGAGCGGGGCCGTGCCGGGTGGCCCCTTGCCAGGAGGCCCCGGCGGAGGCGCGGCGCAGGCGGCTGGCGCGGATTGGGGCAGGAGGCATCAGACAAGGGCGGCGAGGCGCCGATTGGCCCTGCCCGGGTCAGGCGCTGTGGGCTGCTGTCAACACACGGCCGGCACGCTGTGGGCAACGCGGCCTGACCGGGAGTAACCCTCCGGGAAGCGCGGCCTACCGCGCCTCCTCTGCGCTCTGCGTGCAGCCTGCCGGCGTGGCCGCGACAAATGTGCGTGGCCGCTCCGCGCTCGCCCGGCAGCCGTGCGAGGAGCCGCTCGGGCCAGAGCTGCCTCCGGGCCCTTTGGAGTCCGGATAGGTGGGGCTCAGCTCGCCGGTGGAACACTGCTGCGAAGAAAGGCTGATCGAGTTGGAGTTGTTCGGCCTGGAAAAGAGATGGCTCTGGGGACAAGATGGGGACAGTCTTTTTAGGAGGGCCTGTTGTGACAGGACAAGAAGTGGTTTTAAAGGAGAGAAGATTTCGACTAGTTATAAGACATTTTTTATGGTGAGGTTGGTGAAACACTGGCACAGGTTGCCCAGAGTGGTGGTAGATGTGCATCTCTGCAAAAATTCAAGGTCGGGTCAGAGGAGGCTCTGAGCATCCTGATCTAGTAAAAGGTGTCCCTACTGACTGCAGGAGGGATGGACTAGATGACCACTAAGGGTTCCTTCCAACCCAAACCATCCTATGATTCAGAGCACTGCCCCGTGGGGCAGGGAGGCTGCTTGGTTCTACAGAAGTCTGTCTAGGGCAGGATTTGAGTCTATTTGGCTAGGCATTAAGCAAATGCCACCCACCCTATCCATCTGGTGTGCAGGTCTGCTGTAGTGCTGTCTCTGTGCTCTCTTGGGACATTGCTTCCCCAACCCTACCTATCCCCTGCTCCTCAGGAGGTCCCTTCAGTCCTCCGGGGGTCCTGACCCCTCCTATGAGGGTCAGTAGCAGCTGCTGATTGCTCACTCTGGTGGGAGTCCATGGCCCCATGCTGGCATGCAGTCCTGCTGCTGAGCACTGCCCTCCACAGGGCATCCTCCCTGGTCCAGCTCCAGGGTCCTGGACTGGGTACACTGAGCTCCTCCCAGCTGTGGTCACTGCTCTGGGGAGGGGTTTGCAGCTGGAACCTAACCTCCTCCTCAAAGACCACATTGGCATCTTCGTGTGTTTTGTGTCCAGAGTGAAGATACAGCAAACCCTCCACCTGGCTGCTGGCAGCCAGGAGCTCTGGCATGCAGCTTCCTTGGCTGGGTCTGAACAAGCAGGCACTTGTTTGCCTGTCTTCTCCTACCCGGTGTTGCTGACTGGCACGTTAACTCTTCCTTTCCTTGGCAAGTGGGAGATTTTCAGAGAAGCAAAGCTGGGGGTGTATTGGAATTGCAACCCAAATTCATGGATTGCCTAGGAAACTGGGAATAATGATCTTGTGAAACACTCCAAGGCAATGTGCTCAAACTGCTGAGCTGGTGCTGCTGAAGGGCTGATACTACAGGAAAACATATTTTGGGCAGGGGATTTAATGACAGCCTTTGACAAAGAGGGAGAGGCTGAGATCTGAGTTCCACTCTCATGAAATCAAGAGAGAGGGATCATTAACTTTATTTTTAGGCTTGGCTGAATAATCAGGAGGTTTGAAGGTTTGCCTTCTGTTTCACTTGTTTTAGGAGGGGCTGTGCTCACATAGCTGGGATCAAAATTGCACTTGATTATCAGAAGCAGCACTACTCTGTTGGTTCCAGGGATGATCTGTGGCCAGCTGATGAGTCGGAGCATTTAATCTGCTTTTTTCCCACAGCTCAGGGCAGTCGTACAGCACATTGCCCAGGATGCTCACACACCTCCAGGTGCTGAAGAGTCCAGACCTTCCTTCTGAATAACCTCCTTCTTCGCTCACTCCTGTTCTCTCCCCTGCACTCGTGTTTACAGTGGGCGGCTCTGGCCTTCCCACCCGAAGGGCATTCTGCAGCAGCGGCTGCAAACTGAAGCGTGGGCTGGTTTTGCTGAGGAATTCAGCACGTCAGCTAGAAGGGGCTGGCGGCAGCAGCAAGCACGGGCTGAATGGAGGGTCTCCGAGTGATGCTGGTGGTAGACTCGCTGCAAAGTAGTCCATCCCTTCTACCTGTTCCCACATGGAGCAAACTGGCGTCATGCAGAGATGGCCTTATCCGACGCTAGGACCGAAATGTTCAAAAGGTGGTTGGGTGGGGGAGCCGGGAAGCTGACATCAATAAAAGTGAGAGTTGGGGCGGGGATTTCCCGCTTCTCCTTTCACTTCCCCCGGTTGGGGTGGGGAGAGCAGCGATGCGCACTGTTGCAGCAGGAAAATTCCCCCTGCCGCGGTGGCAGGCAGGCCTGGCTGGGGAGAAGTGCTGCCGGTATTACGTGTTGTGCCGCATGTATATCCGTCAGCCGCAAGGCCCTGGCGAGAGGCCGCGGCGGGAATTAACCTGCAGTAACCCCGCGGCACGGGGGCAGCCGTAGCGGGGCGTGGCCGCCCCGGGCCGTGCTGGAGTATGAAAGCCATTATAATCCGTTCATTCATGGCACTTAAAGAGACAGCGCTTTGGCCCCTGCTTTGTATGGAAGGGAGGAGGGTTTGGAAATGGCAACGCGTAGCACTCTCCATCCAGATGAGGTCTCGCATGCTTTACCATGCAGTGCAGCCTGCTTTGTCATCACTCCAACAAGTTTTAAAGTAATGTTTTTATTATGAACAAATAAAATTTCAGATCAGCACGACCAGGTATCTGTTTCCATATTAGTAGAAATTACTTCAAAAAGTTGTTTTTTTTTTTTTCTTTTCCAGTACACAAACCAGAGATACTACTACGCAGAAATCCTAAGCTGTGAAAAACCGTATCCTACTCACATTTCAACAGTGACAGAGCTTAGACAACGTGCAGATTCAACTTTCCAATCCTTCCCTGAACACCCAACATTTGGACATCTGCTTTTCACAATACCAGTGGGGCTGGGAATGGTTTTGGACAACAAACCAGTCCATGCTTCTGCCAGCAGTGGTGTGCGTGTGCTACCTACACCTTCCTCCTCCGTGCTCGGCCACTCGGCAGTGAGCCTCCCCACGCCCCTGGGAGGCAGGGCATAACTCCCTCTTACAGGTAGGAAAATTGAGGCACAGGGAGTTTTTAAGTCACTTTGTCCCCAATTACGCAGTAAGTGAGTCGCTAAGCTGGGAACAGGTCCCAGGAGAATGGCTGCTCCAGCCATGAGGTCCCACTGCTGCCTTCTCTTGTTCCCACCTCACGGGCTCATTTAAGTTAAACATACAGACGACGCGTCCAGGATACAAACATGCCACCAAAAAAATAATATATATATATTTATAGGTATATATATATCTCAAACAAAGTTCTACTTAAAATGTATCTGTTTCTTAATCTAACAAAATTTCTAACTCAAGTACATTCAAAATCAGCTGCACCCACAGTTTGATGTAGGCAATAAAATAATTAAGAACCCCCTCGAATGTTCATAATGCAGAAAAAAAAAAAGAAAGAAAGAAAAAAAAATACGGCAAATAGCTGTCAATACTCCTATGTATACTAAAGAAAGATTTAAGGCACCCAGAGATATTTGCCAATCTACCTTTAAAGTGACTAGGCAAACACCAGGACTGTTTGGTTACTGCTCCTCAGCTTCCACCCTAATTCCAGATTCTGGACCTGAATCAGCACTTGAAATTTGAAAGGAACCCTTGATGTCAAACTCGGCTTCTCTGCTGCGAGGATGTGAAATATTGCAGCATGTCACAGCATGCTTCTCTACCGTAGGGTATGTCACACAACACTGTAAGGGCACCAGGAGCAAAGAAATCATTCTCCTCACCTTCTTGCCTCTCCACACCCCTTTCAAATTACTGGCTGGAGCAAATTCATCCGCTCTGGAGACTTTTATGACTTCAAAAGGTCTTAGACTAGAGTGAAGTCAGCCTGAAATTACAGAGCTACCAGCATTGCTCTTTTTGGAGGGCTTTTTCTTTTTAACCTAGTGGGATATGACTCTAGCCACAACCCTCTTGGCCCCAGCAAGCCCCCAGGCAGTCACAAGCCTCAGCGTTAAGGATGCTGTCTCCCAACACTGGGAGCTGAGAGGCTCCCATTTCTCCCTGTTGTGCAGCTTGTTTGGAAATGACATTGCTTCTGATAGCTTAAAACCTCAAAGGATCCCATTGCTGAGCAATAACAAGGCCATAGTGGTGTCAGGGAGGAGAAAGGAGAGGAGAAGGACTTCTCTTCAGAGTAACAAGAGCTCTTGTTAATGAGACCATTACAGAGCTGTCCTGGCTCCTGGTGAGTTTCACAGCAGCAGTAGAAAGTGCAGCTGCAGAGACTTGCTCCTGTGAAGCCTGCCTGTCTGCTATGTGGCAGAGCTGAGGCAAGGAAGTTGGCATCTGCTCTGTCTCTGCCCTCCCTGGCCTGCCTGAATAAGGGAGACACTGTGAACCCCATTCCAACACCACCTTGTTCCGGCCATCTCTTGTGCTTTCCTCCAACTCTATCTGATGCATTTAAGCAACAAAACCAATACTATTATACAACTAATAATAGTAATAAAAATTAGTAATAATGGAGAGAGTTATGGGGGAAGAAAAGCACATTTGGTCTAGTGAGGAGTGAGGGGCCATGATGCTTAGAACCTAACTCACTGCCTGAACTCAAGCTGCAGTCTGCAACTTGCAGGAAACAACGCCCACAGGGACCTGCTTCCCCAGCACACACTCAGCTGTGTGCCCACATGGGCTCAGTGATATAAGTGACCTTTCCGCAGGCTCAGCCGCCCTCGCTGCCTGCCTTGCCAGCAAAGAACTGAGATGGCGAGATGGCTTGCTGGGAGGGCTGGGAGACAAGCGAAGGAACTAATGTGGACCTGTTTTCACCTCCCCTTCATGCTCCATCAGAGGAGCAGGGAATGGCAACCACCCAGTGGGCCTCGGACAGTATAAATCATGGAGGCAGCCTACACTGGCAGCAATATCTCCTCTCGGAGGTCTCAACTCCCTTGAGCTTCTGGTTCTGCCTGGCTCTGCCTCGGTGTCTCTCAGGTACTTGTTAATCGCCCGAGTGGAGCCCCTGAGGCTGGAGAGACCTGCTCCTGCAGACTTCCTCACCCTTCCCTATGCCTGCAGGTAGTCCCTTGCTTTGTCCCTGGACTCAGCACAGGATGTGGGTCTAAAGGGCAGGCATGGACATCAGGACATCTGCCTGTCACCCAGCAGGGACCCTCTTCCTCCAGCACATAAAGCAGTTGGTTTACATCTTTCTTCCCCTCTCCATTTTGGCAAAGTCGTGTTTGATGACAAAAATCTCATCAGTGGTGATAAACAAAACCACCCTGGGGTGGGGTGCCCCACACCAGCCAGCGACACATCCCTCCATCTACCCCCTCCTTGCTGTAGCTCTCCAAAGGGGCTATGGAACCTGAAGCTGGGCTCTGCCTTCAGTCCCTGGTGGCAAGGGGCACAGCAGGCCATGCAGGGAAGAAGGCTTTGATACCAGAGGGAGGAGATGGTAAGGCCACCAAGACTCCCCCCTCCGGTATCTGCTGCAACCACCAGACCCTCTTTGGACACCAGTGGGCCTGGCTGGAGTTCTGAGTCTGGGGGTATTCCTCCTCCCAACCAGAGAGGCTGTGTGGTAGAAGAACACTTTCCATTTCGGAAAGAGAAAATGCTCCTTCTGGCTGCTTTTCCTGGAGACAGCATCTTAGCCATGCCACATCTTTCTGCAGCCCTTGAGAAAGTACGAGGGACAGGAGAAGAAATTTTAGGGATAAGGTGGTGAGGCAAGGGTCACTGACTTTGGCTCAACTCTTGAGCCGGCTGGTACAGGCTTCCCTTAACTCCATGGTACATAGTTGGCTACAATGGGCTTCCCTGGTCTGCTTCCTACCAGCTCTGTTGCCAGGAAGAGACTGGGGCAATGTAAAGTGGGAGATGGGGTTGAGCAATGAAAGAACGAACGGAAAGGAAAAGGAGAGGAGGGAAAGGGGTGGCCTTGTGTTATAAAGGCAGAATCCTAGATCTTAAATACATCACATAAAATACAGCATGGGAGGGGAGTTAAAACTCATTATCTTAAGCAAACTGGTAGCATTATTCAGTAGTTAGTAAACAGAACATTACACCTTTGTCCAGCGTGTTCAGAGGGGTAAGGAAGGGAAAAGGAGAAAAAAAGGAGGAAGGAGAGGTGTGGATGTGTGTGTGGAGTGGGAACTCAGCCACTCTTGTGACTTCCATCTCCAGTCCGCAATTTCCGAGCCAGGATGACCTCCTTGGAGACCTTCTTGCGATCGCTGGCCAGGCCCAGGAAGCACATGAGGTCAATGAAGGCTGTGGTTAAGTTGAAGCGCCAGCCAAACTCACTGGTAGAGTAGTCATAGGGAAAGGTGTGGTGGTAGTTGTGGAAGCCTTCTCCTGTAAAACATGATCAGGGAAAGGATGTTGCAGAGCTCTAGGTGATGGTCCCTTTATCTTGGCTGAAAGCACCACATTCTTTAAAGAGGCTCTGAATTGAATCCAGGTTCATCTCTCCTCTTTAGCCCAATGTCACCTCTCTACGATCTATCCCATCTCATCTGAGCATGGTCCAGCATGTCTAGGCTGGCCTAAATGAGGCAATGAGAGTCACAGAGGCCCTATGCTGCTTCAAATGAAAACAAGCATGTGGCAAAGAAATGAGAATGGCCCTGGCCCACTGATTGCACCAGAACACCACGGGAATTGTAACGGGTTTTCCTCTGGCACCATGAGAAACCTTCTAGTACTGGTTGAGCTACCAGCTCAAGTCCCTGACAAGCCAGGCCAATCAGTACTTCTACAACATGGGCAGTCTTAATGTTAAATCCAAAGGGCATTTTCAGGTGGGAAGAATCATAAAATGGTTTTGGTTGGAACAGACCTTAAAGATCACCTAGTTCCAGCACCCTGCCATAGGCAGGGACACCTTCCACTAGTCTAGGTTGCTCAAGGCAGCATCCAACCTGGCCTTGAACACTTCAAGGGAGAGAGTATCTGCTACTTTCCTGCCAGTGTCTCACTGTCCTCACTGTAAAGAATTTCTTCTTAATATCCAGTCTAAATCTACCCTCTTCCAGCTCAAGGACACTCTCCCTCATCCTATCACTGTAAGCCCTTTTGAAAAGTCCCTCCCCAGCTTTCTTGTAGGCCCCCTTCAGCTATTGGAAGGCTGCCATAAAATTTCCCTGGAGCCTTCATTTCTCCAGGCTGAACAGCCCCAACTCTCGCAGCCTGTCCCTACAAAGGACGTAATGCAGACTTCTAGTAAATGATCTACAGCTGTCAGTGACCCTCTGCTCCAGACACTGTCAGTTCTGGATTCAATGCTTAGTCATTCAGTATATCCCCTGGATCCTTCCCAGCACTCCTAGAGAACGGTGCAACCCCCGGGAGGTAGTGATACAAACCAGCTGAGGACTTGGGCTTCAGAGAACAGATCAGGGCAGATGCTCAGTCTAGTGTGTATTTTCCTGGGTTCCCAAAATTTCAGGAAAACACATGAGATGATCTGGCTTGTCTCATCCTCAAGTACCCTCAAAATCACCAGCTGCCCTCAGAACACGTCCATATGTGCATCTGCTAGTTTTCAAGTTGACAAATCTAAGAGAGATAAGCAGAGACTGCCCCATACATTTTCGTCTTGCAACACAGCAGAGAGACCTTTGAGCTGGGCAACTAAAATATGGATATTGAGATAACGAGGTGCTAAGTGTAGCACAGTCCTTTACAGCCTGGAGAGAGGCTGGGGGGACCTGATAACCCTACTGCCCTTATGTACTCACTGGCCAGCCTGGGAAACACCCCTAGATGCAAAGGTTGGAGGGGAAGGTTGCAGGAGCAAATGGGAACACCTGGATTTGCAGAAATTCCTAGAAGCAAATGCAGCCCCAAGGGTGAGTCCCTGCTCTACAATCTACCTGCAGAAAAAGATGTCGATGCTGAACGTACCTAGAGCTCCTAGGCTGACCAGGGGGTTCTCCCGTGGGTTGATGTTCTGATCATACGGCCGGTTGCCAAACATATGAGCAGCACTGTTCACTAGCCAAGTGGCATTGAGCCCTACAGTGTAGCGCAGGATGGCTGGAATGAAGAAGCTGATGATGATGGATTCGTTCCAGAAGTACCAGGGCACTACAGTGGGCAGAGTGAAGCACAGCAACACAACCGAGGGCTTGTAGAATCTAGAAAGGAAGTGGTCATGAGGAAAGCATTCAGTGGCAGAGGCAGGACAGAAAGGGCAGGTTCAGTTCTGCTTTTGGAGGATTCAAGCACAGCTATACAGGGAAAAACCAGGTGCAGAAAGACACCAGCAGCTTTTGCTCTGGATGTGCAGAACCCACACTTGCAGGCTCTCAAGTCTCTTCACCACGCAGAAGACTCAACCTAAAGTCCTGCTCTCCTTGCCTCAATCTCATATGTGCACAAAGCAATCGTGTGCCCAGGAACAAGCTGTTGCTTTTGACTTCATTTGCCATGTGCTTCTCAGTTATATTCGTACCCATAAAGGGAACCCCATGCTTACAGAGTCCCACAGAAGGTCCCTTCTCTGGCTCTGTCCCAGTGCTGCAACCCTTCCTTGCACTCTTGGCCCTGACTACCAATACAGCCCATCAAGAAATGCAAAGAACATTTGTGCCATCAAACGGGTGAGCATGTCTCTTACACTACAGGGATGGGAGTAGTGGAAGCTGAACCACTCCGATGTCCCACAAGCAAAATCCCAGGCACAAAATGGAGGGAAGCCATAAACCTTATTTGGTTGATCTGGCACTGAACTAGGGACCTCTCAAGTGAGGGTGGTTACAATTTGGGTTCAGACCTCCATCCCTGCAGCCCTGATGACAGGCTTACTTCCTCTGGGTATCAGTCCTCACAGAGCCTTAGACAGCTGACAGTAACCCTATCCAAGAAGCACCAGTGAATCAAGACTGTCCTTCCCAGTTACTGCCTTTCCATTTTCAACTGTTTCTGGGAGAACGGTGGGAAAGGAGCAGAGACACAGCCTAGAAGTCTATTCCACGACATCTCCAAAGACAGCCTGAAAGAACCCATGGGTTGGCTCTAGGCCAGCCAAAGCAGCACCTGGGCTATGGGCTGGCAGGTATGAAGGTGTTTTGTGGTGGGACACTCATCCCACCAATAGCTAGATGCTACAAGGCAGATGGGCAAGAAAGGGGTGTGGAAGAGCTGGTAGCACTAGCTCCTGAACACTTCCTATAGAAGAGGCATTAGCTCATTTCTCACCACACTTTTGGTGTTCATTGCACACCAAAGCCTTGGACAGACTGAAGCATCACCACTCTCACACGATGTCCTTCATGCTCCATCAAAGGCATTTGAGGCCCCCAGCCCATTTACAGGATCCATCCTCCCTCCCACGTGGCTCTGCATGGGGCTGACCCCCACCACTCACCTTCGCTGGAACATCACCACTTTGTCAGCCTTTATGTCACTCAGGTCCAGCTTCTGGCCCTTCTCTATGACGTCCGGGTGCTTGCGCACCAGCAGCCAGCCAATGTGGGAGAAGAAGAAGCCTCGCATGGCATTGTGTGGGTCCGCGTCAGTCTCAGAGAATTTGTGATGGACACGGTGGTCCCTGACCCACTCGTAGATATCATTCTGCAAAGCAAACAGAGTGGAGACTTAGGGCCAGGGCTGCAGATGTTCCCTTCAAATTAACAGAAGGGCCTGGACCACTTAAACTACCAAATGTCATAGGCCTGACCTCATATCAGTCATTTTATCTTTCACTCAGTTTTGGCTTTTAAAACAACGGTTGAGGCTTTGCTGAACCATTTCAATTTTCTGTGAAATTTGCTTCTTTGGTAGGCTGTCTTCTCTGTTTTTTTTTAGTTTGGGTTTGGATTTTTTTTTGTTTTGTTTTTAAATTGGCTAACTTTAGGCTTTGGTTTGCACATCATCTACAGTATCACAGGCTCTGATTGCTGAGCCTGTTCCTCTACCCCTGCAATAGCCAGCCCTCATTGGCCAGGCAGTGCCTCCTCCCTCACACTCTCAGCTCCTGTTGGTGTCTTGTCCCCTTCCATACAATGTGCCAGCTAGGATTGATCGAGTTGTCCCTTCCCTCTGCCCTGACCTTTTCCATGGGTCAGCCTGCCTTGCTTTTCCTGGGATTGCCAAATCAGATCTGTTTAACTTGGAGGTGAAGTTTCTTTAATTTTTTTTTTTTTTGTGTTTTGTTGGAAATCAAACAGTTTTAAAATTAAGGCCTCTCTTTAGAAACAGAATAAACACACCATTTCAATGACAGCTATCAAAAATACCTTCCTTCAGTCTGATAACTGTTCTGTTTAAGCTGCAAAATCATTAGTTTGGAAAATATCAAAGGTTTCATCATTTGGATTAAGAAAGGACTGCTTTATCCAGTTTTAAGAATGGATTTTAAAGTCTGTACTCATTCCTTTACACCAAAATTTTATGTATTTAAAGCCACATATTGCACCATCCTAGAAAAAATGGAACAGAGATCCAAGCATGCCTCTACTGCCTGCATTGCACAAGAGATTCCTTAATCATCTAAGTACAGAGGACTTTTCCTGAAAACACCTTGAAGGTAGGGAAGCAGCATAATCATCTCTGTTTCATTCCTGGAAAGCCCAAGTGATTTATCCATAAAGGAAGCCTGTAACAGACACAATTCCTTAAGTCCCTCTCAAGTGCTGTTACCATTGCTCCTTAAAATGAGATAAAAATTATTTACCTACAGGCTATACAATAAGGCAATGATAGAAATGGAAATGGATTCAACTGTCGCTTGCTTCTAAATACTGGGAACTGCTGCCTTCCTTCCAGCTAAATTCTGAGCACCCTGAAATATCAGCAACCATTGTTATCTTAGCTAGCATCCAGTCACTCAGCTTTGCCCGTCAAAGAAGGTGGCCCAGCAGCCTTCCCTATCTAGGAAGCAGAGAAATACAACCAGTACCATGCTATGACCCAAAATCTTTTTCACATTCCTGTGACATAAGAAAGCCCAGCCTGAAAGCTGACAGTCAGCTTGGATCTGCACATCTGGAGGAGCTTTCCTTGTATCCTGGAAATGCTTCTGCTGGAGGCAGGAGGCACACATTTGGAAAGAAACTGTGCACTACATATAGTTGGAAAGCAGTACTACCTCATTCACCACACCCTGTGCACATACACAAATCAGGAGTGTCAAAGCTGAAAAGCTGCCAACATCTTGACCCAAACATTCGCACATTATCGTTTCTACAGGCCCTTTCTTGGGACCACCTGCAGCTCCAATGCTGTTTGAAAACCATGGCTTTCTGCAATCAGCAAGCAAAGGAGAATGCCTCTTTCCTTGGGAGTGTCCAGCTAATGGGATACAACCAGGAGAGCTTCAGCTCTGCTGCAGCTGCCTACTCTTGCACGTGGAGGGGTTGATTAGGGGCAGAATTCCCAGATTCTCTGAAATCACAAACCACAGGTCTCTGAGCTGCTGACAGGCATTTTCTGAATGACATCAGAGAAGACAGTCTCTAGTCATCTCTGCTCTTCAAAGTTACTGGTCTTGCCTTAGAGCTGTTGCCATTAACAGGAGTAACATAAAATGCAAATGAACTTTCTCTTGATCTCATTGAAAAGTAAGTATTAAAAAAAAAAATCCATGGAGAATGTTACTGAATTTTCAGTAGAACTTGGATTAGTTCCTATTGAAGCTGAAATATCTGTCTGTCTCTCATCTTTGTCTATTCCTATCCCCTACAGCAATAGCTCAGCAAATTCTTTCTCTCTCTGCCCTATAACCCTGTAAAAAATGGTCTTTGTATGGCTCTAGTCAATACATAGCACCTCATTCCCTTCCCTCGCCGAGTGCTGGAACAGTAGCTAGAATCTATAACTGGGTCCTTCCCCCTCATCATGAAAGACTGGATTGATACTAATAGAGTACAAGAAAGCAAATAGTGTTTAAAAAAGCTTTTTTCAAGGCTAAAAAAACTCCATCCCCACCCTGTTCTGATTACATGTCAGTTAAGTGATACCTTTTATGGCTACACAGGTGGGGAAAGGAAGATAATGTCTAAAATACCTGGTCTGCTTGGGCTGTACCCTTCCCCACATGTCAGCTGGAAAATTACTGAGGAGCACAACATTGATACTTTTCTGTTCACTTTCTTCTATCAAAGTGCTGCACCCTGCTACCCTTCTGAGGACTTCCTACACATAATCAAGTTTCTTCAAGTACAGGTAGAGTGCTGTTAGAGCTGCCTCACAGAAGCAAACCTGAGGGACCACCAGCATTTTTCAGTGTCGTATCAATCTGGGGTTTCACTCCGACTTCTTCTAAAGGGCCATCTCTGCTATGTTCTACAGTCCCTAAAGGACTTCCTGGTTAGTTTGCTTTGTGGACTGTGAAGTGGTCTCGCGAGTGGTTAGGCAATAACCTGATGTGTTTATCAGCTGCCTGCACTCACTTGTGCCACTCTAAATGGGTCCAACCCTTCCTTCATTGAAACATCACTGACCTGAGATGACTCTCTAGAAGCCAGTGATGTGACTTATAACAGTTATTCCTAAATATCACTCTTAGAAAGCAGAGAAGCATCTCTCTAACTGCATCATTTTGACAAGTTCTTAATCTTTCTGCAGCAGCAAATACAGGCTATAGTCTGGCTTCATAGGCCATGCAGATGTTTCCCCACCTTATCAACCATGCCGCAAAAGGAGGGTGAGGCAGCACCAGGAGAGCACTTAGCACTTCCACACCTCTTTCACAGAACCTCAAGCAAGCACAGGGAGACCACACCTCGAGGGAAATGTACATTCCTGCTTTGGAGAGCTTTCCTGCCCCTGGTCTTGGCCAGCAGTCCTCTACCCACCCAGTTTGTTTCTGCACATGGTGACGACAATGAGATGCACTTCAGCACTGCAATGTTGGACGTAAAGAGCAGGTTGTTTCCTAACAAGATGTAGCGGGACAGAGGAACCTCTCCGTCAGTTTACATGCCATATCTGAGACAGGGACTCAGAGAAACACTTTCTTCTGAGGATCAGTGGTGTCTTGAGGAGATGCTTACCTGGAAGGCCACAGAGTTTGCAATAGTCAGGAAGATCCGCAGGGGCAGCGTGGCTTTGTAGGACCGATGGCTCCAGAGGCGGTGAGATCCAGCTGTTATCCCTAGAGCACTCACCATGAAACACAGAAGGGCTGGAGAGGAAAAGAAGGTGTTGAAACAGTTAGAACAAGTCAGCCTGCGGCAAAGTTTCAGGCAGAGTAGCATGAAGATAGGCCTTATCCCAACACTGAAGAAGCAAGACAGAAACCCATGAAAAGTACATTTTGGGGCAAGAAAAATCAATGTGAGGGTGCCTAAGCTACCACAGGCTTCCTAAGCAATGTGGGGCAAATCACTTTATCTCGGACAAGGGAGGAGGCTCCCCCTTATAAGACTTGTCAAAAGCATGGTATCATGTCATGTGCAAGATTGTCAAAATCATATAAAGCAAATGCTTCCACATAGCCCTGTGATAACAGCTCTACAGGGCTAGGGCTGTTTCCCCTTTCCTCCCACTACAAATAGTCAAGAGTCTTGCTTTCCTGTATCACTTATCCTCACTAAAGCTCTTTTGCATTCTTTTTACCTCTTTTAGAGGTGGTAGAGGATTTTACCATTCTTCAAGAGGACAACTCAAGCCCAAGGTTAGTTTTCTCTTCTGCTCCCTTTCTGAGCAACGTTGTCTAGAAAAAGGTCTAAATGACCATCCCACTGAAGCTTGGGATTCACCTTCAGTTCCACCACTGACTGTAAATCTGCCCAGAGGCCCCCCATCCCAGGGTGCTTTTGATCCTGTCCTCTGCTCAGCTCTTGCACCATGTAAGGAAGGAAACTCCAAAGCCAACAAGTCATTCCCATCTGTGCCCATGGTGGAGGCAGATGTTGCTGGGACAGCTGACTTTCAAGGCTTCTTCATGCATTCCCTCTCCACAGAGGTCAGAAGGAATTCTTACTTCTCTGGTAGCTAGTAAAAAAAACCATCACTCTCCCTCTGCATCATGTATTTATGTCTCCCTTGGTCTGTGTGTTCCTGCATGATCTCCTGGGACCTGTGGAATTTAGGATGGGTTCCAAAATCTTTTTCTAGAACAAAACTAAAATGGAGAAAAATATCTCAATAGGGTCATAGCAGCATAACACTAGGATGCAGGAAATAAGAAGAAAATAGTATCTGAAAAGTAAGTCCTTCTCTAGGAAGAGTTAGCAGAAGTCAGGAAGTCTGGCAGCAAGAAAGGAGGAGTTCAAGAGCTGGTTTGTCCTGCAAGTTCAGATACTGAGAGGGAAGCTGGCATATTTGTGCATAGGTCAATTGATATACCTTCAGACCACTGGGAGAAAGAATACCCTCTTCCAGTTCCCCAGGGGAAACTCTTTCCTTAGTGTGAGTTTGCAGATTTCAGCCCATTGCCTCAGTCATGAAAACAGCTCCTTATCCTTATGTGTAAACCACAATCAGGAATCACTGGTACACTTGACAATACCATTCAACCCAGCCAAATGGCTCTAATCAAGCCTGTCTTGAACCCAGAAAACAGATTCTCTGCCAGAAACCTGTTTGGAATCAGAGATCTGAGACATATACAAGGCATTGTCACACTGTTCTTTCATTCAAAATAATCCAGGTTTTCTCTCTTGTCATCTTCTGTTCCCTCTTCATCATCTTTTTTGGGTTTTTTTGTGCTCTTCTATATTACAAATTTATCTGCTTAAAGCCAGTCTCAGATGATTTAACATCCTCTTCTGGGCCCTTAAACTTGCATGAAGCCTTCTCACTCCCATCTTACTGTATAACAGCAGCCAGCCCTGTCTGCTGATATGACCAGGACTTCCCATCTTCATCTTCTCCCTAAACCTTCCTGCCTGCTCCCATATGCACTGTAAGCCTCTGAGCAGCACACCTCTGCCTCCTGTCTCTCAGGACTTCTGCAGTCTCTTGGAGGAGTCACTGGTCATAGCTGATTTTCAGAGGCATAAAAAGGGATGAAAATGCATGCAAATGCAGCAGGCTTTGGCCTTTGCAAGACACAATGAAGATGAGCAAAGCTCACAGAGCTGGCCAAGCCTGGAAGAGGAGAAGGGAGCAGCTCTGAAACAAGGCATTTGGTTCAGGTTTCTCTTTGGCCTTACTGAAAGAAGAGTACTTATGCTGGACACCCTGAATGTCTCACCTAGCCCCCTGATGCTGACCTGACAGTTAGGAACAAGATTTTAAGACTCATTTCAGATCAGTAATTATTGCCACAGATTTATACAGAAGAGCAAACTTTGAAAAAAAAGCACTTAACGTGACTGATTTGCAGAACCTCTGTGGCTTCAGACACCGCAGTAACAACAAACCCCACTTCTGGGTGTTTCAGACACTTCCTACTAGCAGCAGAGCTGTGACTCACCACCATTCTCCTTTGAATGTAAGCTGCTATACCCTGCAAACCGCATTTCACAAAACTTCTGGGCAACTTCATACCTGTGGTGCACACCTCAGTAGCTGAGGTGGATTTCCAAGGCTGCCAAGCAGTTTGAGGGAGAGCTGAGAGGAGCCTGGATTCAACTACCAGCCTATACATACTCTATGAAAAATACCACATGGAGTCCACAATAAATTTGTAATGGATGTGTGGGGCAACTTCCTAGGGAAGGAGCCTTGCTCCCCACTCTGGGGCAAAGAGTAATGAGCTAATGGTGCACTGAGGACATAAATGATATGTGCAGTCTTTCATGATCTTCAATAACACTAGAAAATAAATGTCAAGTTGAGTGAATATAGATCCTATTTATTGACCTGAGTTTAGGCTTCCCTCTCTGGTGAATCCTTACATGCTGACAGGGATTATTTTGGCTAAAGAGCTTCTAGGAAGGTGACTGTGGCATTTAATCTTTGCAAGAAGGAAGCACATCTGCATCTCTTTTACAGAGGCAGTTCTCAGAATTTGCCTCTGGCTGCTCCCCCCATGAGAAGATGACATCATCAACAAAGACATGTCAGCATGTGCAAGGAATCACCAAAAAGAAATGGTGGGGATACTGACAGACCCAGTAATCAGACAAGCCAGTACTTCCTTTTGAGTAGCTTTGCCTGAAAGGTTTTGTTAAAAATTTGGAAGAGTACCCACTGCTTTTCGCTACCCTGGCACAGAACAGTCACAGCCAAAGCCAAAGAACCTCGGCAGCTCATGTTGACTTCTCTTGGAGCTGCATCCCAGGATGCTATAATGGCCACAAGTCTCTAATTATAATTCCATGCTGCCTTGCCTCTTGCCTGTATGCAGCAGCTGTAGTTTATCTAAGGAGCAGATAATTTCTCTGAGAAAGGAGTCAATTCTTATTCTGTGCATACATGGCACTCAGCTCCACAAAAGCCCAAACCCTGACTGGGGACTAGCAGCTCCATCAGCTATACCTAAGCAATATTGTAACAGTGAGATAATCTGGACAGTAAGATTTAAAGGCCTGATGGAAAACAGAAGAACCCAGCACCCTAGTGATTCTGAAGGTTCATCCCCACAAACAAGTACAATAATGATCATTACATAGGCAGGAAATCAGCATCTCACAGGAAAGAAGGAAAGATCCTCCGACACATCATCCACTAGGAATGAAATTGGAAAGACAGTAGAGAAGGTGAAATAAAGTAGCACAAATTTTCACAGCAGCCCTCTGGTGCTGCCCCAAACTGAAGGATTTAGATGCTCCATCAGCTGAGGTTTCAGAGTCATCTGCCACACTATGCTTTGAAGTATCCAAGATCCAAAAGATTGTCAACTCACAGGTCATGCTCCCAATGACCCATTCAACTGGAATACAAAGAATTATGACCACTGGTAGTAAGTAATGTGCACTCAGTGCTCCAAAAATTAAAAGTCAAAATATTCCGGATTCAGTCATGTCTGTATGACTCGCTAGCCTTTACCTCTTCAGGGCCCAGATTCAGACCTCAAATTATGAAAAGTAGCCAGGAATGTGCTAAGGGCATGTTCACTTGCAGTCAACACAAATGATGTTTACATGAAGAACTGTCCCTGTTCCAGCAGGTGTCCTTGGGCTTCTGCTCATGACAAGGTAAAACTACACCTCTGGACTGTTCCTTCCTTGCCTTCCAGTCTTGCTAGTCAGGTAGGTTCTCTTACTCTCAGGAGAAAGACAGAAAGGGCATGGAAACGTGTAGGCTGCATAAAGGAAGTGTATTTAGGAGAGCAACAGGAGCTACTGTTGCTAAAACATAGCTTCCCACATGGCACCTGCTAGTTAAGCCTGGAGAGGACACTGAGCAGAGAGGTGGTGCCAGCAGTAGTCTCCATGGGAAAGTAACAAAAAACTCCTGCAAATCTTTTGCTGGACACACCCCTGGGAGTACTACTAGATGAGATTGTTTGGCTGTCAGAACTGCTTAAATCCTCCAGCAAAATGCTCTTTGATCCAAAGATGACGCAGCAGCAACAAAGAAATGGTATCTACCCATGTTTCTGCCACTGCTGTCATCGCAGGAAGCTAGGGTATTGTTAGAGCACCATATCAAGAGGAATTTTCACTGTTTATAGACTTTGTTGGCTAGACCAACAGGAATTAACACAAATACTGCCACTCTGCTGTACCTGAGAACCAGGAAGACAACTTGCAAATCATATTTCTAGGGAGGCTTAAAGAAGTTAGAGAAGAAACTGCCAGTCACCTTTGTATCCTGCCCTTTCAGACTCGGTCTCTATGCTGTTTGGCAAATGCTGTGAAAACTGCCTGTGACATCTGAAAAGGCTGTGAAAGACTTCCTCAAGTGCAGTGGAGAACATGGCAGGTAAAAGAGAAGCTGGCTAGAAAGCCATAGTGCTGGAAGGGCTCACATTATGGTGAGCTCTCACCTGATCAACAATCCCAGCTTTTCTGGGAAGCTCTGTACCAGAAAGAGATCAGGGGATACAATGCACACAGCAACGCAGAACAGCAAACAATGATGAAGGCAGGGCTGGAGAGCTTGAGAGACAAAGAGGAATTAGCACACAGAGAAATGAAAACAAAAGAGGAGGCAGTCACCAATATAACTGGTTTCAGAGGGACAGGAACATCAAGGAGACTGTGGCCTGGATGAAGAGGGCATAAGCAGGGGATTGCTCCTCATCATAAAATATAGAATGTAGATCAGCCACCAGGTACCACAACTCCCTGTAGCATCACAGCAGAGAACATCTGGGGTCATATTAATTCTATGTACACAGCCAAAGGAAGGAACGATATGAAAAACAAAGAAACAAGCAAAATCCCCAGCAGCTCTAGAACTACCACAGAGAGTTGTTCTGCCATGAGCCCATGGTGTATTGCTGGGGGCAACTGCTGAGAGTCTCTGCTGCTCTACTGTGTGTACAATAGGAACCGTAGGCCTCTCCTTGCTACCACAGCATCCTGGGAAAATGGTAAGTCACTGAGATGCCTTGGATGTGCTAAAGAAAGGTATGAACTGAGAAATGGGCAATGCAAGAAAGCACAAGGAGCCTTGCTGAGAACCCAGAACTGTGGAGGATCACAATATTCCAGCTCCAGTCAGCACTGAAGGAGAATGGACTACAGGAGAAAGCTCTGACTTGGCTGCAAGGTGCAAGGAAGGGTAGTCCTTTCTCTTAACAAGTGCCAAGGATGCAGGACAGGAAGCAGTGTGGACTGACTCCACACTTCAGCCAGTTCAGAAAAATGCAGTTCTCCCAAACTCCATGTCCTCCCATTCCCAGAGTGTCTGTTACTTTAGAAGCCACCAAGGAATCTCACAGTGCCTTACAGTGGCAGAAAAGCAACCGGCACATCAGAGGACTGAGAGAAAGAAAAGCATGAAGGACTGGCATTGAGTAAAAAGCAAGACAGATTCCCATGAAATGCCATACAGACCTCACAAAAAGACTTGCCTCGGGGACCAGTTTAGGGTAAGGTTTGCAGAATGCAAAGCAGTATTAACCTAGATGAGGCTGCTCGAGCCCAGTTAAGTATCTTAGGGGAACTCAAGGGAGAAGGGTTGGATGTGTCTGGAAATTACAGTGCATCTGAACAGCCTGAAATGAAAACAGTAAACTGGACTCACCTTTTTATTCCTCCTTGCCCCAGTGCTCTGACAGTATCTGGCTGGGGTTGGAAGACCTAGGCTGTCAACTCAGCTAGTGAGAGAAGTCAGCTCCTGCCTAGCAACCTCTGGCTGAGAGCCTTAAGATGGGATACACAAAGAAGGACTGAGAGCCCTGAAGCATTCCTCCAAGGTCATGGCAAGGCTGAATGTTCTGCCCAGCCCTACCACCTTGGATAGTAGCGTAGCCTGTCAAGTTTTCACAGGGCAAAGGTCCAGCAAAATCTTTCTTAATGCCTCTTTGAAAGCTATGCTGACCGCACATGGTACACATCGGTCCTTTTGCTTTTACAGATGCTGTAGCCAAACTTCAATCAAGTAGTGTGGCCTCCAGCGAGGCCTCAATCCCCCAGCCTCTACCTGAGAGACTGAGACGGTCTGTGAGGAAAATATATCAAGTAGCCTTCTCTTTCCCAGTTCAGTTGTGATGCTTGTCACTCACAGCCATCAGGATAGACTTTGAGAGTATGACAGACCCGGTGGATCACTCCAGCCCACAACTGGACTAGCCAGGATGCTGCTCCTGGCTAGCACCTTGCAGGAGCATCACAAAAGCCATGCCAGCAAGTCTCAAGTTAGACTGTCACTTTTCGTTTCAGCCTGCTCTGTTTCACAGGAAGGCAGGAGCTGGATGCAGTCTCTTGACCTCCCCTATGGGAGACATTTGGCTTCTTGACTCCTCCAGGGGTCCACACAAAGGCTTGTGGAAAGTACAGCTCCCCTGCAGCCTGGGCCTCTAGCCCAGCTGCCTTTCAAAGAACTTTGATTTCTACTGAGAGCAAGATCTATGAAAACGGAGAGTTTTGCCTAGCTACCTTCTGCTGGGTTGTGCTTTCCACTGGAATTTGCTGCCTGGAGAGCTGCTTATTTATTTTTTGAAAGTTGTCAGGCTTAGTTCCGGATGACAGGGGCTAATCTGTGCTTTTATAAGAATGATACAAGACCTGAGCTTCAGACTTAATTCTTGACTTTTATCTTTAGTGTAACTGAACTGTTTTGTCTTTTTCATCTAACATACACATGAAGGCTTCATAGGATTTAGTCTCCCTTGGTAAGGACAGGAACAGTGCTTGCACTGGGGCAGCAGCCTCATGTGAAATAATGTTCTGTACCTTGCCTTGCCAGCTATCCCTTAAGGTGCTCTTGATAGCACTTTTCATCCTAATTTCCTGGGACTGTCACAATACTCCATCAAACATTTTCTGTGTTTCACCTTAGAAGTGACTGCACATTCAGGTGTGGGCTACTTCCAAGACTAATGTGCATGATTTGAGTCTGTCCTTTATGCAGCTGGGCAGTCCCTTGCCAAATTTTTCCCTCCCATGCATGACCTTACAAGAGACACTAGCAAGCCCTCCCACAACTTGCTGCAAAGCTGGCTGACTAGCTTCTTCTAACAGAAGACCTCAGCTTCCTTCTTTCTCCACCCTGAATCTGTGGGCCTTGATTAAAAGAAAATACCACCCAGCAAATGTGGGGTTGGAAGATGGCAGAAAACAAATGGAAGAATGTGCTTACCCCATGCCAGTGTCTGGATCTTTGCAGAAGGTATCAGCGTCAATCCAAATATGGCCCCTAGATGCAACAGGCTCATGAGGATGATATTCCTCCAGACATATCTGAAGGGGGGTTTGGGGCCCTCCTTCTCCTTGTAGGTCTCATCGAAGATGTCATCTACCATGCCTCGGTCTCCTGCCAAGTCCTCATGATTGAGTAAGTCCTTCTTCATGGTGGCATCCCCATTCCTGGTCGCTCGGGAGGTGACAGTGTCAACAGTGGTGGCACTGGAAGCGGAGGAGAACTCCTTGGAGAGGCAGCAATGGACGTTTTTGAGAAAGGGAAAAACAAAACAAGAAGTGGTGGTTACCAATGCATGGAATGGAAGCACAAGCAGCTAGGCTGGCAGTACAAAGATTCACAGCCTGAAGTTTCCCTTGCAGGCTCCACTCTTTCAGCTGAGTTCCTGGCACCATGAAGAGCCTGCTCTCTGTCCTCATGGAGTCATGGCCTGAGAAAGAGGAGGCCCTGATCTTTCTGGGGAAAGTAGGTAAGTAATAGATAGAGTACAGAAAGTGACGACAAGGATTTGAAATCCCATCTTTTTTTTCCACCAGCGGCTTTTGTGAGATCATTTGCAGGCTGCAAGGATTTTACTTTCCCTTCTGTTTTATTAGTGGGCATTCATAGGTAAGCTTTTGGTCTGGGCTTGTAATAAGATATAGATGGGAGAGAAATACGGTTTGAAACACAGTTTTATTATAAATCATTGGGCTGCTTCTGATATTCTGGCTCTTTGTGTCACCCCACTGGAGATCACTGAGGGAACATCAGGAAGATCCACAAGAAGATTCCTCTGGAGTGTCTCCTTATCTCACCTTCCAGGCTCAGATGTGGCAAGACTGACATATCTGGAGAGCAGTGTAGAGAAGCAGTTGAGAAATGTGCTACAGACCTACAGCTGCTATCCTGTGCCTCCTGCTAAGCCTCTTATTCCTCTCCTGCTTTACATCCACAAGCAAACTGAGGCACTGGAAGACAATCCTCTGGGCCAAGGCCACCAACATGCAGTGAGGAAGTTTTAGGCAGCAGGGTGGCTCAGCCTGGCTCCCAGCTGACTCCTGTAACTGTGACGTAACAGTCCCTTGCACATGCTTGTTTGCCCTGGCTGAGTGACAGCAAGCCCCATCATGCATGCATGACGAAAGGAACAGGCAGGACTGACCCTGATGAGGCAGGTCACTGAACCCTGAATCACCAATTTCCATTTCCATCACGACAGCCATGTGCTTGCTGGTGTTTGCAGCAGTTTGTCAGGTCTGAGCCCAAGCTCAACCCCAAGAGTGCCAGGGACAAAGGATGTGAATGGTGAGAGGGCATGCTGCCCCATCCCCTTGCCTCCCAGAAGCCTGCCAAAGGACATGTACCTCTGCTGCTCACACCACCGCTTTCATGTGCAAAAGGGCAATAAAGGGTAGCTGGCAGGAATGGTAGGACCAGGAAAACTCTTTTTCCAATAGAAACCTCTCCTGAATTAACAGCAGATTCCCACCCAGGCACACTGGATTCATAAAAGACCACCATTCTGCCATGGCCTAGTTTCCTGAAGGAGGCATTAAAATCAGGCCAGCCAGCTTACGTGGCCACGCCAACTCCTCCCTTTCCCAAGGGTAGAAACTGGAGGGTTATAGACATACCTTCCTTCGGGGAGGAGCTGGCAAAGCTGACAGATTCTCCATGTTTGTGAAGTAAAATGTTCTCTACAGAGGGAATGCTCTAAGTTTTACCTTCTGGAAGCAAAGGTTAGAAAGGAAAAAAAAACTGGCCGCGAAGCATCCTGCTGCTATCTCTGAACCCAGGCAAGTGCTGAGCTCAGGACTGGCTCCCTTTGATGCCAGCTATAGGCTGGCTCTACCTGATTTCCTAATTAATATTTCGAGGGTATCATGCTCTGAGCTGCTGGAGAATTTAAAGGAAATCTCATCAGAAAAGATCTGTGAGAAATGTCTTCTAATCCAGGGATTAGGCACAGAAAAATCCTGCCCATTCCAAAGTGTCGGATAGTCTCGTGTGGCATTTTGGCAGGAAGGCACAATTTTCTTCCTTGGCTGGAAGACAATCTACCAAAAAGACCGAAGACTTGTCTATGCAGGAAGAATTCCCAGCAGAGACCTAGTGGTATAATTAGACGAGTAACGCTCCCCATATGGACATGCTGCTTCCAAAGTAAGAACGTGGGGCCGGAGTTGCATTTTTCTTCTCAGAGACAGCTTATGTCAATATCAGAGTTACACAGAGGCAGAGGATGAAGAGGGCAAGCACAAAGAAAATAAATGAGAAGAAAAAAAACTCTTCTTCCAGAATTGCAGTAGCCACATGAGGAGTTTTTACCGGCATACCTATGAAACTGGAATTACATGGACATAACTGAACTTGTTATTTCTTGCATGCAAACTAACCTTAAATCAAAAGGGCTATATAGCTGCTGTGAAGTATAGCTCCATCAGTACAGATCTGGGAGGGGGACCAAGAGAGAGAATGGACAGCTATTTAGATGGAGACCAGGGAAGTAAGGAGGAAAGAGGACTTATACCCCCTTAAGGTTATAGTGGCTCCAGTGGTTCCTAATGAGGAATATGAGATGGGAATTGATCTTGGGTTCTTGAGAGGCAGAGTAGGCCAGTTAGAACATTTTCATAGGCTCCCCCTCATTTCTGAATGAGTTTACAGCTCTCACCTGCAGAACCCCTACCCACACCCTACCAGCACTGAACATGCCATAGGTGATCCTGGCACCCAGCCATCTTATACAACCAACTGCAGCTCAAAGGCTTGCACTGGGTACAGCTTAGGGGCCCCAGGGCACTGAATCTCAGGTCCACTATATTTGAGTATGCCCAACGTGACCCAGGGACAGGATTTTTCCACCCTCTGGGATGTGCCCTGAAATACACATCAAGATCATGAAACATAGTCTGAGCACACTGCCCTGGGCAGCCATTTCGGTAGGAGAGGAATAAAGTTCTTTACATCATAGCATCCCTGGAAGATCACAGCACCTGTACAAAAGGACCTGGGGAGGCTCCTCATGGTGTTGACAGGCAAGAGAGTGGGTCTGAGATCTAAAAGCCCACTCCTCCACACAGGCAGAAGAGGTAAGCATGAGAAGGTGACAGCAGAATACCAGAATCGGTCCCTGCCTCCCCTCAGGCAAAGGATGTCTGCCAGTATAGAGGCAATTTTTTTTTTAAAAAGACAATCTCTAGGGATTCAGCAGCTGTAGGTATCTTCCAGGTCCTGGGTTGTTACTCAGACCTTCTTACGCCAAAAATGGGCAGTATCCCCATTGTGCGTTTGCTTGGCTCAGGCAATGCAGACACGAACATTCTCCCAACTGGGCTGCTGGCCGCTTTCACCTTGCGTCTGTCCTAGAGACGCTCCCTGCTGCAAAATTTGCTTACAAACGCTGTTAAGTGAAAGCCCTTTCTTATAAAAACACTAATTAAGAGAAAAAAAAAATCACAGCACTACCAAAACCGCCACGAACTCTTGGCACAAAAGCCCTTCCTGAAGAGCCCTAGCAAGCGCGCTGAGACGATGTTTTTCAGAGAAATCTGTGTTTTATGCGCAGTCCATCCGAGGGCTGACTCTGCGGGGAGTCAGTCCCGGTGGCACGATCTGTGCTCATGAGGCTTGGACGGTGTTTTCAGATAGCACCGAAAGAATTCGCCTCCCGACTGAGCTGTCGCACAGCGAAGGCACACACAGCCGTGTGCATACGCGCGTGTGTGCTGCACGGACACGCGTGGATGCCCAGGCCTTTTCCCCCCACGACAGCGGCAGCGCAGCACTGCCGGAGTCGCGGAGATGAAGGAAGAGGGGGCAAGGATCAGACAAAGCACCCGCACCTCAGGGGCTCCTTGGTAGTCCCCCGCTTACCTCCTCCTGCATTAAGTGCGCAGGCATGGCTCGTCCCTGTCTCTGATGCTCGGCGGTGGAAAGCGGGCGCGCAGGTCTCTGGCGGCGACGGCGGGAGGAGGCTGGCTTTTGTCCGACCCCGGGTCGCCGAGTTGTGCGGCTCGGGTGCGGCAGGCGCGAAGATATTTAAGCGGGGCTGCTCGCTTGGCGGCTGGCGGGGCTGGGCTCTCCGCGCCCCGGCCTCCCAGTGACCCCCTGCCCGTGGCTGAGATGAGCAGGGTCAGCGCGGCGGGCGGGCAGTCGCGGCGGGGGCCCCGCTGTCGGCGTGCCCGGGAGGGGAGGCGGGGCGGAGGGCGGGGGGAAGGATGCTGAGGAAGAGGAGGATGGCGAGGGCCAGGCTCTCTCATGAT
>VWZI01022775.1:380192-405405 GCA_013396835.1 Psilopogon haemacephalus
CAGGAGCGTTTCATATATATATATATATGTATATATATATGTATATGTATATTGTATAAATCCTACATCTCTGCAAAGAAAAGCAGACCCGCAACTGCAAGCATGTATGTCTACATAGGTGTTTATCTCGATAGGCAAAGCCAGCCTGGACTGTGTTGACCACAACATTTAAAAATCAATCCTTGCCTTTTCCCACCAGAAAACAGCCCCTTTCGGCAGAGGACGGAAGGAAAAAGGAGCAGCTCAGTCTGCTATCAGCTATTTTCCATCGCAACCTCCTCGGTAGACAGTGATGTCAGCACTAGGAAAATCCAAGCTCTATCCCAAGGAGACCTTCACCCCTAGAAGTGATAAAGTGGGCACTGAGAAATAAAACCTTTGCCGGTGGCGGAGCCTGGGGGCAGCTGTTCCAACCCCACCGTGTGGTCACCGTGCCAGCAACCTTCAGACGCGTAGAGTAGCAGGGCTTGGAATGCCCTAGTGTCATCACCCCAGTCACGACCTGTTTCAGCTCCTTCCCCCACTCACGTTGTGTCCCGTGTGTTCACTTCTGGCCCCCGCTGACACATGAGTCATTCTAGGAGTGGAACAGGGACGTCAAATGCCATTTTGAAGTCTATACCCCCTCACACATATCCTGTTCGGACAGCGCTATCCCGCAACCATGAAGCCAGCCACACGAGGTGCAGATGGACAACCAAGATCTTTCCCAGCCCGTCTCTGAGCTGCTGGTGCCCAGACACAGTAGGACTGATTCACTGGCAGCTGTCAAAAGTGAGCTGCATTGTAATCACGGGGAGGGGAAAGTGACAAGGAAAAATAAGAGTGGCCCAGTTGTTCTCTGTATTTTGAAGTGTCCACCAAAGAAGGAAAAGTATGTCTCTCCTTTTTTCATTTCACTGTGATGGGTGAAGAGATGGAGAGGAGTCTGTGTTTCACTCTTGTATTAGGATCTCAGTCTTTCTGAGTCCCACTATTAAAATAGAGAGCCCACATCAGAAGATGTTCCTAGATAGTGAAAGCTGACATGAGTCAGGAGATGGATTTTTAACCATCCCTTTTAAGAACTGACATTAAACGTTTTGGTTAGCAACACTGAGGGTTACTGAACACTGGGGAGAAATGATATTTTAATTAAAGATTCTGACTACTTTCTACGTGAATACGGAAAGAACCATAAAGTGCTAAAAACTAGCCTAAGGAAATCAGAATCCTGCTATTTCCAAAATAAAAAAGGAAAATAAGTAATTTTTTAAAAGAAAAGAAAAAGTGCTTGTTGATTTAAACAACAATAACTAGGAAAAAAACAAACCAAAACAACAACAGAAAAATGTGCAGCTCATTCCACATGGGAAAAATCTTTTCAGTGCTATGCTGGTGGGTAACAATGAACCTTTTGGCCTGTTTGCCATTTTGCACATACTCAGACCCACCACGCCCCTTTCCTTTCTGACTGGTTTCTTTCCTCAGACATAGAGCACAGCCAGGAGGGAACTTTCAAGGCAGCTAGATTTTGTCATCCTCTAAAATGACCATGTGACAGCTATTACACAATAGGAGCAAATTGTCTCAGATTCCCCTACCATGTTGTCCTGCGAGTTAAACATTACATTTCTTCTTGTGGAGAGGGAGAGATGGATCTTGAACTTTCCTGGGACTGTGCTCACCTGGCAGGTTTCAAGTTAGGCACTAAAGACAGCCCTGAGGAAGGCCCTTCACAGCAGTCAGATTCTCCAGATGCCATTTTGATCACTTTTGAAATAGGCTGATGCTCCTGAATGTGATTCAGGTGTTGTCATTTTGGTGAGGTGAGCAAAGTAGTTTGCTTTCACAGTGTTTAAATTGAAGCAGCTCTAGCCTTGCTTGTCAAAAGCCATTTTGGCCATTTGTGGGCTGGAGAGCTGGCTGCAGTGCACCAGCCAGGCTCCATCCTATGAACTGCTGCTGGCCAGGGCAACAATCAGGAGCTAAGCCCTGCTGCCTCCCATGGAGAGGTGCCAGTTGGGGTGATGGCCAACATCCTGCCCACTCCTAGTCCCCATCACCACGTTCTGCATGTCTGAGTCTCTGTTGCAACTCCTGCCTCAGCTCTCCTTCTCAAGGCTTGAGACCAAAGAGGTATCAGTGGGCAGCCTAGATGGGAACCAAGAAATGTATAGTACAGACACAGTAATGCAGCTTAAATTGGGCTTTATCTGCTCTAGTTTGTATCTCTGCAGACAGAATTTTCCCTCCTTCCATTGACGGCTGTCCAGCCAAATCTTCAGTAGAAGTACGTCACTGGTGGTGTTCATCAATGCTGTTTATCAAAGATTGAGGTTCAGCCATCATCTCCAGGAAAATTATTTAATTCTTCTGCATCTGGTAACTGTTGCCTGAGGTCCTGGTCTTTCATAAAAGAGGTGATGCAATGCCAGGTCCATGTCACAGGACAGTGATGAGCACAGCCATGCCAGCGTAGCACAGGCCATGAACTTCAGCACCAGGTTTCTTTACAAAAGCGTGGTGTAATGTAAGACTGTTTTCACATTCCTTGGAAATCTGCACAGATTCACAACTTGGCCAAGGCACTGTGCTAGTGAAAAGCTCTTCTAGAGTACTTCTTGTTGGACGGTCTCAAAGTTTTTTATCAAGGTTAAGGACAAGAGAGCATCCTTCCCAAGGATGCATTAAGTAAGGATGCAAAAACAAGACTAAGATGTGAATGTTTCATCAAAACGTTTTCCTTTCTACTCTTCCCTTTAAAAAACAAACAAATGAAAACAAAAAACCAAAAACGACCTAACTTTTCTATTTAGCAGTAAGTTTTGTAAGGAGATCTCATCTGGTGTTGACATTTTGGAAATTTTAGTGAATATCCTCAGTTAACCCCTCCAAAAATGTTGAAAGGCACACGCACAAAGTGCTTGCTGCAAGGACTTTCCAAGACTTATTTCAAGTTGTTTGTTTATCTTCTGTAACCCTTTTTCTTCTGTTTCACAATTGGAAGTTGAAAAAAACAAGAGGAGAGTTGAATAAAGAGAGAATAAGCTGAGAACTGGGAAAAGAGCTGACCACTACCCCTTATCCTCTGCCAAAAATAAAAGCTTGAAAAAATTCTCCTAGAGTTATTTTCTACATCTCTTGCATTGTTTTTTTTCTGAAGTAATTCAAGCTTCAGAGCTTTTTTTCTAGGGATAGGAGAATCATGCTATGGTTCTTTCACAGAATGGTTTAGGTTGGAAGGGACTTTTAAAGGTAATCTATTACAAGAGGGATGTGGACATGCTGGAGCATGTCCAGAGAATGGCCACGAGGATGATCAGAGGGCTGCAGCACCTCTGGTATGAGGACAGACTGAAAGAGTTGGGGCTGTTCGGTCTGGAGAAGAGGAGGCACCAAGGTGACCTTATTGTGGCCTTCCAGTATCTGAAGGGGGCCTACAAAAAAAGCTGGGGAGGGACATATTAGAATATTAGGTAGTGACAGGACTAGGAGGAATGGAGCAAAGCTGGAGGTGGAGAGATTCAGACTGGACCTGAGGAGGAATTTCTTCACCATGAGAGTGGTGAGGCCCTGGAATGGCTTGCCCAGGGAGGTGGTTGAGGCCTCATCCCTGGAGGTGTTTAAGGCCAGGCTGGATGAGGCTCTGTCCAGCCTGATCTAGGGTAGGGTGTCCCTGCCCATGGCAGGGGTGTTGGAACTAGATGATCCTTGTGGTCCCTTCTAACCCTGACTGATTCTATGTAAGCTATGTCCCGTGCAGTCAGCAACCAGAGCAGGTTCCTTAGAGCCCCAAACAACCTGACCTGGCATGGTTCCAGGGATGGGGCATCTACCACCTCTTCAGGCAACCTCTCTGGGCAACCTCTCCTTTCCTCCAAGAAGAACTGCAAGGATGATTTTCTATCATTTCACCAATCCTCCTTTCTTTCTCCTCCTTCCCTTCTAAAATAACCCCTCCCCCCCGCCCTTCAAAGGCATGGAAACCTTCGTGCAGAGCAGAGGTCTGAGGTCTGAACCACATCAGTGTGGTTCACCACTGCTGCCAGCAGTTTCAGAAGTTAGTGGTCCTTCTGGTTTTAACAGTATTGTCTTCTGGGGTGCAGAGAAATGCGGTGGTGGCCTATGGCTACTGAATGAGTGGGGACAAGATCCGACTCAGGCTACAGGGGTGCAGAATTAATATCTACTTCAAAGATAAGGCAATGGCAGCTGCAGATTCTTTAGGGATTGTCCAGTCACAGGATTTCATATGCCAGCTCGTGGTGTCAACACCCTTGTTTAATGTTGCTTTCCTTCCCATGATTTCTTTTGGAATCTGGTGATCTTGTGTCATGTTTTCACACATATTTCCTTGGCTAAGAGAGCTAAGAAATGGCTTTCATTTTTTAAATGGAGAGCTAAGACTCCTGTGTAGTCTCCTGGCTCCAGAAACTGTGACTTGAGGAGTCTGATATCATGGCCTTAAGAATGAGATTTATATTTACAAGAAATGGAATCATCTTGCTTGTTTGCTTGCTTCCTCCTTAAAACATCATTTCCACCATTTCAGCTACCTTTAAAGGATGGGTGAATTCTGTAATGGTTACCTGGGTTCTTCAGTTAAGAGCTGTCTGGGGAGCTTCCAGAAGAGCAGTAGTGGGCAAACCCCCCTGCTGCCTTCCCACAGCTGACAACTGCCTGGGGAAGGGCTAGGACTAAAAGAAGCTTGGTGTTCACTTTGCCATCCCACTGCCACTCTGTGGAAAATGTGTGATTAGAGAGAGGCAATAAGGTAGCAGAAATAACTGGTGTCTCATTGCCAGGGTCAGAAGGGAAAGCAGGTAAGTGAGGTGATGTGCCATGCCTCCAGGCTGTGATCAGGATGGCTAAATTCCCTGCCATTGATGCAGTAATCTTATCAGCACTCAGAATTAGCCTGATAACAGGCTGATGATTGGGATAGGGTGCTTATCTCTGCACTTTGCCCCATCCATTGCTGTCTGACTCAGTGCCAGAACCCTTGCCCATCCTCCTCCCTGCGTGTTACCCCAAACAGGCTTTGCTCCCAGTCCTTGTGCTGCCAGCAGCAAGAACCTAGCTGGTATTGTCTAAACATGACTATACAATGAGCAGCATTGTTGACACTGGATTTTTGCCCTCATTAAAGATGACCTCACAGCCCACCCCTTGGCCACTTCAGCCAGCCCCTCGGGACTGTGAGGCTGTCTTTTGAACTCGGGTAAATAAATTGGGAGAGGAGGGGGAGAAAGGGACGGGGGCCAGAGGAACACAGCAGTCTTTGTGTTGCCACCCTCTCCTCAGCACTGGTGATCTCTGGTGTCTTTCTACCCACACCAGACATGGCAGGCCAGGTGCCAACAGCCGGCACACTGCGTGCCCTTCCCCATCCTCCCCAGCCTGCATTTGCTGGGCAGCGACACCCTCTGTGGTTCTGCAGCCCCTCTTATTCCAGATGCAGCTTGGATTTTAGCTGTCCTTTCTCCTCCTCCGGCCTTCTGTGCCTTCCTTTCACACCTGCAGCCCACGCCTCCTGTCCCTTCTCTTCAGGCTGAGACCATCCTCTCAGGCATCCTCTGCTGTCAGCACGGTGCAAGTGCCAAGCGAAGACTGGGGAAATGTCACCTCCTAGTGGCAGATATTGTGACCCAGCTTAGGTGGCGAGGGCAGCACAACACTGCCTCCTGATCCACGGTGTCAAACAGATTTAGATGTAGCTAACACATCTAACGTTGCAGCTGCATCTAAGGATAGATACCCACCTGTGCGGGAAGAGAAGTGATGCTGTGAGTGTGAGTCCGGGAGATAGATTGCCACATACTCAGCACAGGGGCAAACTGCAGTAACAGGAAAGGACGAAGGCACATCCAAGGTCAGTTTGCTGCTGCTTCTGTTTGTCAGAGCATGATGTTCCATGACACTGTGTATCCTCTTCATGCATGTGCTCTGCATCATTGCTTTCTACCCTGTCTCCTTGCTGGAATAGCAGCTTGGGCATTTGGGGGCTGCCGAACACTTAATTCAGAGAACAAAAAATGGTTTCCTAAAGATAAAAATAACCTGCAATCTAGAGATCAGGGAGGCACGTCCCTTCTGAACTGCTGGCTGGATCTCTTCTCCTTAGGGACAGGTTTCTTACAGAGTCCTGTTAACAGAAGCAAGCATACCCTGATAGGGAAAAACTGCTGGTATGAGAAGCAAGAAGGACAAAGGTAAAACCTTGCTGGAACCTCATCCCAACCTTCTCTACTCTAGACTTAGCAGTGGCACAAAAAGGAAAAGCTCAAAAATGAGGTGTGCCTCTTCCTGTCTGACATCCCCAACTTTGCCTACATCTGCACCAGTCTTCTTTAAAGTCAGTGCTTTCTTTCTTCTTGAGCTATGGGTCTAGAGCAGAGAGCTCTCTTTTTTTATTCCTTCAGAGCCTGTCTTGGTTTTCCTCCTTTCCCTCTTTGCTTAGCCTTGTGAAGAGCTGTGTCTTGTGAGCAGTAAGTTTTTTCCCTTTTCTATAAAACAGGAGTAATCACAGAAACACAGAATGTCAGGGGCTGGAAGGAACCTCAAAAGATCATCTAGTCCAACCTCCCTGCCAGAGCAGGATCACCTATACCATGTCACACAGGAATGTGTCCAGGCGGGTCTCCAGCAAGGGAGACTCCACAACGTCCCTGGGCAGCCTGTTCCAGTGTTCTGTCACCCTCACAGTGAAAAAATTCCTCCTCATTTTTCCATGAAACTTCCTATGCCTCAGCTTCCACCCATTGCCCATCATCTTGTCATTGGGCATCACCAAGTGCCTGGCTCCATCCTCCTGGCACTCACCCTTTACACATTTATAAACATTAATGAGGTCACCCCTCAGTCTCCTCCAAGCTAGAGTCCCAGCTTCCTCAGTCTCTTCTCATAAGAGAGATATACTTGTGTCCTTTGTCCAAGTCTACTCACAAGTGAATTCTCACCTGAGCATAATGCTGCTATGATGGGCAGCAGCAATGTGCATGACTGGTCAAGGAAAGGACATTCCGAGTCCTGAAGGAGAGAGACACTACAAGCTGTTGCATTTCTGGCAGAAACTTTGTTCAGTGTCCTTGCTGAGAATTAAGTCCTTACCTGCCTGCCTGGTTTTACTGCCTTTCCAGATTTCTGAAGAACCTGTCTACCCTGTCTTCTTTAAAGAATTAAGTGGGAAACACACTCTTCCCTTTTCGCATTTACTTCCTCACTTAACAAAAAGGCCCGCAGACCTCTGTGTTCATTTTAGTTTTGGTGGCTAAAACACCTTTTGTTCACCTATAGTCTGTGTTTAGAGTGTTAACCCATTGCAAATGTAAAAAACATTTTGAGCAGGTATCACTGAAGGGACCCTGCAGCCCAATATTCAGTTCTTGCTATTTCTCATTGCCTTTTTATAGTGTCCTTATTTTGTCTCTCAAGACTCATGACAGGACTACTATAGAAATGTCATTCAAAAAATCAGTTTATAAAGGCCTCTTGCAAAGTCTGGTCCTCAAGGCACTGAAGAGCTGCAGTAGATGCCTGATTACCACATGCATTCACACATTTATGCATTTACACTGCAGGCATTTGGTGTGAGCTGGAAGATAAAAATTTTACTTCATCCAGTTTGTGTTTTAGGGAGTCATATATTTGCAAGGAATTCAGGTTAAAAAATTAAAAAAAAAAGAAAAAAGAACAGCCCACAATGGCACAGAAGTTACTTCAGCCTTCTCTTGTTGATAATGCATGGGATTTTATTGATGAGACTTTAAGAAAAGAAAGTAAGATAAGGGTGAAGTAGCAAAATTGTATGGCTTTTGGTATAGAGTTACATGACATCATCACAACTGTTCTTACCCTCCTAATTTTACCTGAATGAGAATGGTTGTGTAGGTCTGGGGCAACTGGGCTAAGAGTACCCACTTTGTCTGAGGTTTGCTGGGATGGCTCTGGGATTCCTGCCTCCAGTACAGTTGCTTAGAATTTCCCTACTGATATAAATGACAGAGGGCAGATCAAGCTTCCTACTTCTACAGACTGTATTAGTCTAGGAAGAGTGGAAAACATGTTGGAGGTATCCCTACTTAGATTTCCAATGACATCTTGGCAAATGGGGTACATCGGCTGAAGTAAGTAGGACACAATTCAGCAGATGAGTACAAGGTTGCAGGTTGAGAGGAAGACTTAAGTGTTCAAAGCTACACTGGGAGGGTAACTTGGTGAGATAGCATTTCTGCAGATAAGGGTCTGGGGCAAGAGTAGAGCATGTGCTTACAATGTCATGCTACTGCAAGTGGAGCTGACTGTAGATGTAGAAATAGTAGATTAGGAAAGACACGTGGAGTAGCCATTTGGTTCTGCTTGGCGCTGGGGACACCTTAGCTCTGAGGTTTTGTTTTGTTTGTTCATTGCACCATTCTGCTTTTCAGTCTGTTGGCTCTGTGTTGTGCCTTGGGAATGACCACTCTGTAAAAGGAACTGAGTATATAGATTAGCAACCCTAAAACCTGAACAGCCTCCCCACCCCCCAACCAGCACCCCACCCCCAAGAGAGAAAACAGCACACAGGGAGAACCCAGGCAAACTTACCCTGTCCTACAACAGCAAAACTTTGCTTGTGTGGGCTGTGCAGCTCTGGGGGATGGATGTCTGTCAGGATGGCATCTCTGAAGCCACTGGCAAGTGACTACATGCAATGTTGTTCCCCTGAGGCTGTCCTCACCTGGTCATAGCTTCTGCAATATGCTGACATCACCCCACAGAGACCCCAGGATCCCAGCTAACGTGCCTGAATGCTGAGGTAGGATGAATCTGGAAGGCACTGCAACACACATAAAAGCTAGCTGGTATACAAACATTCAATATTGCTAGTGTCTAGTAGGGTTTCCATTCCTCCTTTATCTCCTCTTTCTCAGTCAGTTTGTCCTTAAAGAGCTGGTTCAACCAGGTGTTTGACTCATCCATGAAAATGAGACATGTGGAAGTTCCAACCTCAAAACTAATGATAGCTTTGGGCTTTTAAAATGGCTACCTGAATGTTTCTTATCTTGTTTTCTTACCAAAAAATGGAGCTTCCAGGGATAATTTGAAATCATGCTCAGGAATGATTAGAGGAACACAAGTAATGTGCAGCACAGGACTGTGTAGATTGAGTTGATGTAATTGCCCTGTGGACAAATTATCTTCATTTAAACAATGATTTAGTTAGAGAAAACTAGTGGACAAAGGTAAAAAATATGTGAATAATTTCCAGCTACTGAGTAATCTGCCCCTCTGCCCTCTAGCCAAGACTTGACCATCACCATCCTGCCTAAAATCAGTGGAATAAGCTCAAGACATGCAGATGTAGGACTAGGGCAGGTCTTTGCTGCCTATAGAGCCCCTGCCTTGGCTTTTAAAGATGTCAGGACTCCTTATCCTGAATTTCCTACCTGGGGCTCATGACTGGATCTCAGGAGGTGCCAAACCCTCAGGTGCAGGGAGTCAGCTCTTCCTCTAGTACTGCTGGATCTATCACAGACATTTGTTTAACCCTTGGGGACCAGGCCTCTCCTTTTCAGCATGTGGGTAGTAATGCAGGTGTCAGACGAGGACTAAGGGGAAAAAAACAGCACCAAAATGTCAGCAGTTGACACCTGAGAGCAAGAGATGCTCCTGCAGTAAGTGTCAGAGATGCTTAAGGTTTTGCTCTGGAGGTCCCTGACCTTATTGTGTCTCATCTCTGAAGTTTGCTCCAGGCATGACAGGAACAGGCAGGGTGAGTTCCCCTGGGTATGAGCTACATGACAGTGAGCCAGTGCTAAGGATGTAAGTTTGAATTGCTGATCCAGTTTTATTCCCCCAGCCCTACCACCTTGAACTTTCCATAAGTTGCTTGCATAGAATATCTGCATTGTCTTCCCCTGCCCTGAGAGGTGGGAGCATTCCCAAGGTCTTTTGCCCAGGACCTCTTTATATGGAATGATTTGAGTGGCAACTTTCAGCAGGTGGCTGCTGGTGGAGACTGGTGTGTCGTCCATGGCACATGTTGCTCCTTCATACTACAGTGATGATAAACAAGAAGGAGTAACCTGCCAGAAAAAGCTTTCCCAAGTGGAATAAATTGCACTGCTGTAATCCCAGGCATCTGCATTGGTCCTCAGGCAGAGTTGATAGCTGAGTACCCTGCTGAGTTCTTGAAGATGACTGTCTGTTTTTTACTTAGTAGTTAGATGTCTCTTCTGCTCTGTCCTGACAATGACAAGATGGACCTTGCTTGGGCAGAGTAGGCAGTAACTGACTGAGTTTGGCAGAAGACACCACCCATCTTGCACGGAGGTGAGTTCTAGTGGAACTGAAATTTGCAGTGCTTGTGGCTGCTGAGGGATGTGGGCTCAATCAGTAGGAGCCAACTGAAGAGGAGGCCATGCAGGCAGGACCAACAGCACAAAGGGAATGAAGTGGCAAGTGCTCAGGCAGTTGTCCTGTGCTGCCTGGCCCAAGAGGCCATGCGGACCACAGCTGAGCCCAAGTTAGCAGTGCCAGGAAGTTGCTAAATAAACTAACACAGCTTGGGCTGTGGCAGCAGAGGTCACTATGTGAAGTCATCCTCACATCATGAAAGCATTGGTTGATGAAATGTGCTCAGCAGTGGGCACCATGCCCTCTGAGAAGGACAGTTCAGAAGGAATGAGGAAAACAGGAAGGAATGAAAGGTGTGTGCTCAGCCTGAAGGAGCTGGTTGGTGTCAAGGACAAGGCTGGAGAAAGACAATAATCTGATCCCTCTCCACACTGAACAAGACGGAATGGTCTTGTGTTGCAGTGAGATTTACTTTGGCCTAACTATGCCTCATAAATGCTTAGCCTGCAGCCATGATGCTCCAGCCAGAGCCTCCCCACTGCTGTCCTCTGGCGTGACGTGGACAGGTGTCTGGGGAAGTCAGCAGATGTGATGGTTTGCCATCACCCAGAAGTATCATTGCCCCTCTGCCCATTACCTGCCTGGGACCCTTGTGGAAAAGGCAGCAGACACTACCCCACATTACTGTGGGGCTCCTGGAACCACAGTAGTAAAGCTTTGGCCTTGTACGTGGGCTGTGCTGCAGGTGCGTGGACGGCACACCCGAAGAGCTGTCTGCAGCGGGCGAGTGGCGCTAGCTGGGCAGCAAGCACAGCACAAGGATCAGGGCAGCTCGTCTGCAGCGGGCGAGTGGCGCTGGCTGGGCAGCAAGCAGAGCACAAGGATCAGGGCAGCTCGTCTGCAGCGGGCGAGTGGCGCTAGCTGGGCAGCAAGCACAGCACAAGGATCAGGGCAGCTCGTCTGCAGCGGGCGAGTGGCGCTAGCTGGGCAGCAAGCACAGCACAAGAATCAGGGCAGCTCGTCTGCAGCGGGAGAGTGGCGCTGGCTGGGCAGCAAGCAGAGCATCTCGCCTGCGGGCGGCGGCGGACGGAGCGCTGCTGCCTCCCGGTGGCGACGGGAGAGATCCCGAGGAAGGTGGGAAGCTCACTGGCTCCCCAGGCGGCCCAAGACAGGGGCGGGAGAGTTGGAGAGGGCAAGGTCCCGCTGCTGTGTCTCGTGTAGGCACTGCTGCTAGCCTGCCCTTGTCCATCCCATCAGGCTGCCACTTTTCTGTTCAGTGTGGTCCTGTGCTGCCACACGGCCCACGTTTGCAGAGCGCTGTTTGTGAAGAGGAATGTCAGACGATGATGCTGCCCTGCAAAGGATGCACCATGGACTCCATGGCCCTTTATTATCCGTTACACCTGTGTTTATATAGACCGAGTACCACACCTACAAATATTAATCTATTAGCATAACCTAGGCAAGCACAAACCCAGTCATTACCATAGATAACTTAGGCCACCTGCATCCATTATCTCATGTGAGGGCTGCTGCTGTGCCATGGGAGCTCAAATCAGGTGGTCTGCGTACCATAGATTGTTTTCCTCAACTGTGTGAACCAAGGCCAGACTGCTCATTATTTCACATTCCCACAAGGGAAAGGGGAGAAATTGAGAGACATATCTGGTTCATTGACTCCTGCAGGGATGCCAAAGTGAAAACTGGAAGTATGGGGCTGCAGCCCTGGAAGCACCCTGCAGAGATCTCAGCGGCTGGATTGCTTCCAGAAAGTCAGAAAAGGTCAGTGATGTTCCCTACAAGCTTTCCCAAACAGGACAGCCTTCTGCCACTTTATAGCCAAGATCACACGCCATAAAATTCCTGGGAGCTTCCCAGTAAACCTAGGTGGTCACAATAGTGAGTTGAAAAGCTTAACTACAAAAGCCTGTAATTGATGAGTAGATGAGAAGCACTGAAGTACAAACAATAGCTGAGGAAACCACACAATACATCAAAGCAAGATTTACTGAACAAACAGAAAAGAGAATAGGCCTTACCTGTGTTTCAGAGACTAAGTGCTTTAAAAAGTGCTGGTGTGTCTAAAGGTGGCAACTCTAGAAGGAACACAAATTCAGGAAGAAAGGAACATCACAACGGAGACTATCTTTATTAGTATTCTTTTATAGGGATTATAGTGTTCCATCAGGAAGTTGAATATAGTGATGCTGTGTTCCATCACACTTGCTTCTCTTAATAAAGCTGATGGAATCTCCCATCTCATCTCTGTTATTTTTGTTTCCTGTTATTTTCGCCTGTGCATTGGCCTATGAATTAGTGCAAAGTTCACCAGTTTAGGCTTGAACCATCTTGTTAGCTTTGTCTCATTTTCAAACCGTTCCTTACACTACTTTATCATAAAAGCATGATGAACATTGCTAGAGAAGGCCTTCTGGGGACTGAATAACCAAGGGATTGAATTCTTGAATATGGACCTCTTTTTGATGGGGCTGAGATATGGAAAGGCAGGATGCAGATATGCCAGAAACCTGGCAGGGTGGGAGTCTGGAGGTTTTCCTTGCTCAGCTCTCTTTGTCTGACATAGAAGAACCAGTTTCTTTACTTCTCTGCCTGCTTTTATTTTCTTTCCTATTGTAGTAGGTTAGGACTGGGCTGAGCTGGGGTTAATTCTCCTCTAATGCTGTGTTTTGCAGTGCTGTAGCTGAGCATTGATAAAACACCAGTGTTGTAGCTACTGCTAAGCTGAGCACTCAGGCTGGTTTGTTTTTTTTTTCAACATCTCCCCACCCCAAGATGCTGAGAGGACACAGCCAAACCAGGTGATCCAGTCTGCCAAAGGGATATTCCATGCCATATGATGTCAGCTCAGATATAAGGACGAGGTAATAGAAGGAAGTTTGGGGAAGATTCATCCATAGCATCTGTTCTCCAGAAGTAATCAGCAAGTGTAGACAGCCCTGCTTCCCAAGACCAAAACATTGTCCAGCTGATGGGAAGTAGACATTAACATCTCTCTCTGCTCCTGCTTCCATGTGGTCTATTGCGTTTGCTTCTTTTCATTATTAAATTGCTTCTATCTTATAACTGACCTTTGTTATATTTTCTCCTCTCCCCTGTCCATTTAAGAAGGGGAGTGAAGGAGTGTCTCTAGCGGGCATTTGGCCCCCAGCTGGGGCAAAACCACCACACCTATTCAGGTAATCTGTAAGGTAATCTAAAGGAATGGGCTATACAGAGGCTAAAGATTCCTGTTACTGGAAAGGCTTCTATGGTGTAAAAAATCATCTCAGTTGTATAATGCACAATTTACTGATTGGGTCTTAATTTTGTGCAGAGATACTGAGGGAAATCAAGTGTTTTGTGCACGTCAGTGGCTAGAGTGAAGGGTTTGGAGGAACAAGGCTTCCAAACAGGTGTTTATAAATCAGCCTATGCCCTTCCAGGAGCAAACCAAGGACGAATTAAAACAATGATCAGCATCTATTCCTTTCATCATATTTATTCAACACAAGCCTGGAGCTTATTGAATTCTCAGTGGTATTACACAGAGACTCACCTGCATCTGGCAGATAGCTGGTTTGAGGAGGAAGTCTGATCCGAGTCCTGCTTTGTCTTTGCTGGTACAATGGCAGGTGTTTGTTTGTGATATGCCACAGGACACAGGCTGAGTGTGTCCTGCACCTTGCTGGCTGTGCTAAACCTAGGTCAAAGAAGCAGCCTGTAACCAAACAAGTTACCACTGGCACTAACAGCAGCCCACCCTACAGGAAGCAGCTCTTTAAGTACCTTGAAGGAAGCTGCTTGACTCTAAGCATAGGTTGCCCGGGAACGAGCAACTGCTGCTTGGTTGCCACCCCAGAGCGGGCTGCATTTCATGGAAGGAAGTACCTTGTGTGTTCAAGCTACACATTTCAGGGAATTTGTGCTTCTTTATATGCTGTGCCCACTTGGGTGTTCATCCTTGCCCATGGTGTTACAAAGACAGACTTTCTCCTCTTGTTAATACCAGTACAACTGGACTGGACAACTCTTAGGGGCATGAATATGCTTGCTGAGGAGATGCAGCATCAGAGTTGTTAGCCATTTCCTGGTTATTCTTTCACTGACATTATGCCATATCAGTGCTTCAAATGGCCTTCCTGGAATTGAGGTTACAGGAGCTGTGCCGCTGCTGGAGAGTCACTGGTGCAGGAATGCCTCCTAGGAGCCAGTGGGTGCCATGGAGCATTGAAGGTTTCATCCTAGAGTCTCTTTGCTTCAGCAAATTGAGACTACCATTCTGAACATCCTGGGTAAAACCAGGTAGGGAAAATGCCCTCATGGCCTTGAGTTTAGAGAGGGAAAGGTGATTGAAAGTGCAGGTTTTTGATGCTTGTTAGCTGATATGGACCTCAAGAGAAAATTCTGTAATAGATGTGTGTACGTAAATGCACGCACACATAGAGGTGCACACCTGCCTGTACTGCAATGATTTAAGATATCTTAAAGAGCAACAATAAAGGCTATTCATCATCTAAGTGAGACTTAGTGATCAAGAACAGTTAGTTATAATGTTCTGAAAAGGGGAAAATTACCACTGTCTTGTAAAGGACCTTGCTGCATCCTCCTACAGCTGCTTCTTTTCACTTAGCCATAGCTGCACATACTATTCACTGTGAGTGTGCAGCCAGACAGTGAAATCCTCACTGAGGGCCACTGTCAAGTAGAGGAATGGCAGAGAGCTCTCCAACCTGTAGGAAAATTTCTAAGTTAGTAAATATATATTTCTAAGTTAGTAAACATATATTTCTACACATACAGCTATTTATGGAGGTTTATTACTAAGCTGTACAACACAGTAAGAAGTTTCTTCTCACAAGGTCAGTTTCAGTTTGCGTTTGTCTAACATGCACTTCCCTCCCTCTCCACCCTTTCTTCATATAGATTTATCTTAATATTTTAGAGACATGTAGGAATGTTTACTAACTATGTCATAATCTGCAGATAGCAACTTTTACCTTTCATGTTGGTTTGCTGGTGAGTCTCTCAGGAGATGATTTGGTATCTTAGCTTCTGCACATTCTCAGAAAAAGAATGGTCTTGAGTAATCAAAATGCAGAGGAAACCCACTTATTTGAAGCAAAAAAAAAAAAAAAAAAAAAAAAAAAAAAAAAGCCAGAGAAGGCTTGGGCTTAAATGAAAAGTGATGAAAATACATCTATGTTAATACACTGTGCTGGGAAAATGTTCAAAATGCAGCAAAAACAGCTCACTCAACACCAAGGTACTCTGCTTGGGAAGTCTAATTTCTTCTTCCGATGTTTAGCAGTTGATTAGGACCAATGCCACCACCTTCCCATCTTCTTGCCCAAGGATAACCTCTAGTTCAGCTCACATTGCCTGGAAGTAGAAACCAAATACTCCCATATGAGTTGTATGGATTATCATCAGGAGAATGAGCATAGCACTAATAAATAAGAAAAAGAGAAGTGGGCATAGAATTACTTATCCATGATTCTCTTTTTTGTTTCAGTTGTAGTAACAATTGGCTGTAGTATGCTGTGCTCTGACTTTGCTGTACAAGTTTTCTCGAGATATCTGGGAAAAACCTCTCTGATGGTTGTTATTACTAAGCACCTGGAAGAAATCTAAAAGGACTGTTAAAAATCCAGATAGGAGCTGGTTGTGTTATAGAGCTGGACACTTCAGTCCTGGTCTTCCAGCAGTGGGGTGTGGTGGAAGGTCCAAATTATACCTAAAATACATATCTCTGCATATCCTAAACACTTACATGAATATCACTCTCCCCTGCCCAGGAGAGTGGACAAAAGCCATGATGCCTCTCCATCTGCCACACAGACACCACATTTAGCCTTGTTTTGCACTCTGCTTTGTTTTTGGTAAACACAGGGCGATGCTAGGCATGTGCATCTCCCTTTTTCAGCAAAATAACCTGGGACTGGTTCTAGGGGTGTTTCCATCTGTTGCTGTTGGTCAAAGACACTCATCAAAATGCTTAAAACCTAGCCAGTTTGTTTGTTTGCTGCTGCCTTTGTTTTTGCCTGCTATCCGTTTGCCTTGTGTGTTTTGCACTGCACGTAGCTGGGGACTTGCCTCCCCCATGAACGGCAGACCTGACCCTACCTGTTTTTGGCACTGAGCTAAGGATCTGAAGCTGCTTGCCCCGCCTGAGCTCAGCTGAACCTGGGTCCATTTAACACTGGCTGAGCCTAGGCAATGTCCTACGACATCAGTAACTGCCATACCACCGCTCCAGCCTGGAGGGCTGACTACTTTGCCATGCACCACACCCAATCGGACTGTTCCAGCCCATAAACCTGGATCCTGCTTCACCAAGGTGGCGGAACACTCCAATGACTTCATGAGAGCCACAGAGGATTTGTCTCAGGTCCGTGGATCTTCTCAGACATTGTGCTCAACTTAAGCTACGGAAGCAGCAAACCCCTGCCTCATCACCACGTGGAAGGCCACCATGTGGCCAGGAGCATATTTTTCCCTCTTTATGCATTTACATATACTTTTGGATCACAAATATTGACACTCTGACCAGTGAGTAAATCATACTCTTTTCTGAAATAGTGGGAGTTTATGTCTAACCTTTAAGCAGCAGTTTATGCTGCAAGACTCTCTCCAGTTATTTACATTTTCTAAAATCTTTCTTAAATTGATTCAAATTAATCTGATTGTATATGTACATTCTGGAAAATTATCTTTACCAACCGCATAACAGAATCTCTGTGTGTTAATTGTAAATAAGTATGGGGAAAATTACTTTATATATTTGATAAAAGTATTTAATAATTTTTATATCAGTCTTATTACAATTAATTTCTAAACCAGATTCAGATTCCTCCTTAACATGGGGTAAGGATGAGGAAGTGAGGACCTTCCAAGCTGAGCTTCCAGTCCTGCTCAATGCAGAATGTTAGTCTATCTGGTGTCCCATCATCATTTCTAACCGATGAAAGAAGTTCCCTTCAGAGCTACATCAGCAGTGGCTGGTAAGCTCCTGGAGAGGCTGTCCTGTCAGGTCTGGCAAGAATAGTTTACCTTCAGTGTTTCAGCAAGTGTTTGCTCTTTATTAACAGATTGAACTTTTTTCTAATCATGGAATTCAAGTGCTTTGTAGTTCTAGTTCAGTGTTTGATACTGCTGTTTTGGAGAATTTAGGAGCTCTTTGGTGCTTTCTTCTCCTTACACTGAGAATTTAAGAGTGAGATGTTGTTTAAAGGTATGTGTTCTTAGCACAGCAAATAGGATTTTTAAAAATGATTTGTGGTGCATTTCATCTCATGTCTTCCCTATTGCAATTACTTCAGCATCTCTGACCATCTTGTCCTTTAGAACACCTTCAGCAGTAGCATGGAAGTGAGCACCTCATATGCAGGAATCAGACATGTTCCAGTTGCCTTTCCCAACTGATGTCTAGAATGTCTTCACCTGGAATGCTGAAGCTGGGGAGAATGAGGCTGGGCTCCACATTGGGGATTCAAGGCAGGTAGAACATTAGAGCAAGGTGGAAAAGAATGGACTGATCCATGTGTGCAGTCTTAACCCCGCATCAGTGTTGGCCTGTGGTGTGCACAGTGTCCATGGGCAGTTAGTGTAGAGTGGATTCTCCAGGAAACCATGAGAGTCTTCACGCAGATGTTAGCAGGAAGAGAAGCTTACTTCATGTAGGTTTTAGACAGTTTATAGTTACCTATCAGGTACGACACAAGGGAGAAAAATTACTTAAGAGTTGTATTTTTTTCAAGTGTTACTGCCATGCCATTAGAAGTAAGAAAGATGCATGAGTTAAAGCAGCAGAAAGGACAGACCTCTAAACTAAGAGGAAATGACACAAAACCTGCCATCTTGTGCTGTCCTGTGACCCCTTGCCTCCCACAGTGATGCAGAACTTGTTTGCTTTCTGGGATACCTACTCCATTGGATATTTTTTGTTTTAGGGAAATGAAGACGCATCTAATCATGTCATTTTACACACTTCAAAATTTGGATTTTTTTTTTTTTAAGGATGGTTATTTTGGCTCTCATAGGCAGTCTGATACTCTATCACAAGGGCATTCTAGCACACTTGTGTATCGTGTGCATTGCGCTACACATCGGCAAAATTAGCTGTGCCTTCTATCTCTCCTGTAAGCCATTTACAGAATCATGGAGAGTCACAGAATTAACCAGGTTGGAAAAGACCTCTAGGATCAATCAAGTCCAACCTATCACCCAATCCTTCTAATTAACTAAACCATGGCACTAAGTGCCTCATCCAGCTTCCTCTTAAACACCTCTAGGAATGGTGATTCCATCAGCTGCCTGGGCAGCCTGTTCCAATGGGCAATCACTCTTTCCATCTAGAACTTCTTCCTAATGTCCAGCCTAAACTTGCCCTGGCAGTTTGAGAATGTGTCCTCTTGTTCTGTCATTGGGTGCCTGGTAGAAGAGACGAACCCTCACCTGGCTACAACCTCCTTTCAGGTAGTTGTAGAGAGCAATAAGGTCTCTCCTGAGCCTCTTCTTCTCCAGGCTGAACAACCCCAGCTCCTCCAGCTGCTCCTTGTAGGGCTGTGCTCCAGCCTCCTCACCAGCCTTGTTGCCTTTCTCTGGACATGTTCCAGTAACTCAACATCTTTCTTAAACTGAGTGGCCCAGAACTGGACACAGTACTCAAGGTGCATACAAGGGCAGAATGACCTCCCTGGTCCTACTGGTCACACTACTCCTGATACAGGCCAGGATGCCATTGGCCTTCTTGGCCACCGAGGCACACTGCTGGCTCATATTCAGTTGCCTGTCCACCAGTACCCACCAGGTCCCTCTCTTCCTGGCTGCTCTCCAGCCACTCTGTCCTCAGCCGGTAGCACTGCATGGGGCACTAAATTTACAAATGTAACTATATAACAATCATGATTATTTAGATGCAATAAAAATCCATACTTTCTTTTATCCTTTGCTATACATGGCAGTTGATTAAAAAAAAAAATTGCAAATTCAATACTTGTTATAAACCAAACTTGTCATCTCTTGTGAAGAAGCAGGGTAAATTTATTTATATAGTATAAGCACCTATAGATTAGCTATATGGAGAAACAGTTGAAAATGAACAAACAAAACAACACAAAATATTGCAAAGGCTCCTGCATACCCACCCTTTAAGTGCTGTGATGTCAATTTTCCTCGGTCTTTTAGCAGATACTCCCATAATTACAAAGAAAATTAAACCATACTGTAGGACACCACTGAGAGAAAAAATCTACATTACCCTGATCAGGTTAGCTCATGAGCCTGGGACACACTGGTGAAAAAGGACAGGTTTGGGTCAGGTCAGGAGACTGATTGTGGGCTCCTGGTAATTACAGGCTATGTAAATTTGTGAATGTTGGCTGTGCAACTGCTAAAGCAGTCAAGAGCACTGGGTGTATAACTAGGACATGAAGTCCTTTTGCCACCGTCATTCTGTCCTGTTTCTGGAGATCTTTTCACAGTGATATTTGAGAACTATTTCTGAAAGATGCAAAGCTTTTAGAGTTGCAATGCCTGCCCAGTTGCTGCTGAGCTATGGGTAAGTGTTGTAGAATTTACATCTGTTACAGCAGTAGTTATAGTGCCTGATTTGGCTTGTTATAATCAAGGAGAAAAGCAATGTATTAGGTCAGAAGACATCACTGTGAAAACGTATTTTTAGAAAAGGAGATCCTAAAAAAAGATTTGCAGGAACACAGCTCCACACAAGGCTAGACATCTGACAGTATGGCCTTGATGGTCTGCCTTTAAGTGAGGAAAGCTGAATACCTTCTCATGACATTTTTCTTCAGGAATGTATCCCAAGGGACACACTTAACAAATGTCATGAAAGTCTGCTCTCTGGGAGTCTGTGGTAGCAGGTTTATTGACCCTCTCTTCTTACTTCACCAAGAATCAAGAATTCTGTCATTTCCTGATCACTAAGCCCAAGAAAGCCTCTAACCACCACATCACCCACCAGTCCTCCCCTGTTTGTAAGTAGTAGGTCTAGTGAGGCACCTCCGCTGGTAGGCTCATTCATCAATTGCATCAGGAAGTTATCTTCCACACACTCCAGGAACTTCTTGTTTTGTTTTTTTTTTTTTTCTGCTGTGTTGTATTTCCAGCAGATGTCTGATAAATTTAAGTCCCCCATGAGAACAAGGGCTGGTGATTTGGAGACTCCTGCCAATCTCTTGTAGAATGCCTGATCAGACTCCTTATCCTGGTTGGATGTATCCCAACAGGATATCTGCCTTACTGGCTTTTCCCCTAGTCCTACCCATAAGCACTTGACCGTACCATCACAGTTGTTGAGTTCTACACAATCAAAACACTCCTTAACACAGAGTGCCACTCCACCACCTCTTCTTCCCTTCTGAAGAGCTTATTCATTGCAATACTCCACTCATGACAGTCACCCCACCACATTTCTGTGACGGCAAATATACGGTAGCTGTCCTGCTGCACAATGGCCTCTAGTTCCTCTTGTTTGTTGCATACATTGGTATAGATGCACTTGAGGTGGGCTATCAATTTCACCCCTGACATGGACATGCCACTCCTAGACTCATCTCTAGTGAGCTTAGTTTTATCCCCTTCCCCCTTCAAACCTAGTTTAAAGCTCTATAAATGAGCCTTGCCAACTGAAGTGCAAGATTCCTTCTTCCCTTTTGAGACAGCTGAACCCAGACGGCAGGCCCAGGGCTGCATAAATGTTCCCATGATCAGAGAAACCAAAATTCTGCCCCTGAGCCACATCAGCTGTGCTTTCCTATTGCTTTCAGTGCTCAGTGCAGTCTTCCCTACCACTGAAAGTATTGAAGAAAATGCTACCTTGTGCTCCTGATCCTTCAACCACTCGCCCCAGTGCCTTGGAGTCCTTCTAAACTGCTTTTGCGCTTCTGTACTCATCCTCATTGCTTCCAACCTGCATGGCCAGTAATAGATCATAATTCATTGGCCCTACCAGATTAGCATGTTTCCTAGTAACACCTCTGACACGGGCCCCAGGGAGCCAGCAGACTTCCTTGCAGGATGGATCTGGCTAGCATATGGTGCCCTATACTCTCCTCAAAAAGGAATCACCTACAACAATTACTGTCCTTTTTTTTTTCTTACCACAAGTAGTTCTAATGCACAATGCACGGGGTGGACTGAGTCACCCCAGGCAACCCTCTGGACCTTCATCTACTTCCTCTGTATCCTTACCTGTTGTGTAGGGGCAACTGGGAAAGTACAGCAAGCTGGGAGGGGATTCGTGTGCCTCCCCGAGCAGGAAACTATATCCACTGCTCCCTATCTTTTAGGTTTCCTCCTATTGCCTGGTGGCAGGAAGGTGATCTGTCTGCTGCCTTTGCTTAATGGCATGGCTCCACCAGTCTGTTTCTCTCTCACATTCCCTGATACCCAACCTTCCGAATTTCTCTTCCAGCTCTGCCTGCCACCCGGCTGAGCAGATCATTGACCATGACACGCAGGCACCCTCTCTGCTGTCCTCCGGTACCAGTCCCGGGCTCGGACACTCCCTGCAACTGGACACTCGGACAGCAACATGCTTGCGGGGGTAATCCCCGTTTGGGTCCGGATATTCCTTCTGGCCATAACGTTTACCCGTGTGGTGACCATGCCGGATCTTCTGGGAAGGGACTGGCTACAATCAAAGGAGCTCTGTGCTCGGCGGGCAGCGGCGGGTCGCTGTGCTCCCTGAGGCTTCTTACCGGTTGTGGTAGTTTCCCCCTGGCGTGGCTGTGCCGCTGGGGGTGTTCGCTTCGCCCACGCCCGCCCGCAGCTGCCCGCCCGTAACACAGACGTGATGATTTCTCCGCTTCAAAACGCCCCCAAAAGAGTTCCTTCTTGGCCCTTTTCGCCGCCATTCCCTCTCCCAGTCCAGACCTAACTGGAGCCAGTCTCCTCGGCGAGATATCAAAGAGAGTGCTGTGGAAACGCTGACCAGGGTCACATTTTCGGACAAGACCCAGCTTCCTCCAGCAGCCTCCTCAGGGCAGCCGCCCGGCTCCTCGGGGCCGCCGCTCACAGAAAGCGTTGATGCCTTTTGGCGCTTCAAGGCTCATTCAGGACCATTCAGGACTTCCCTGACACCCGGAGCAAAGGCTCCCTGTCCGGCCTCTCTCCCTAAAGGCGCTTGCACAGAGCTTCCATCCCTCCCTACATCCCGCCCAAGCTTCATCTGTAGCTACTGCGGGCTGCAACCAGCCTCAGGGGTCCCATTAAATCCCGACCGCCTCCTCCCCTTCCCCTGCAGTCCAGGGGCTGCTTCCGCTTCTCAGGACGGCACCTAGGCTTGTTATCCCCATTGGGAGGCAGAGAAGGGCGTGTTAGTGTTTCCAGGAGTGCTGGAATAATAGAGCTGGTTCCTAACAGGGGCAGTGCCGTCCCTTTGGTAGGTGTTACCAGCTGAGCTGGTATAAAAGAGACAGAGGATGTGTGCGAGCTGTGGGAAGCTGTCGGTGAGCCCTCTCCTGGTTGCTCCGGCAAACAATTTATTTGGCACTCTGCTAGTTTGCAATTCCAGCCCGAACACGCGATCTTTCCAATTCCAGTTCAAAGTGCTTTTGCTGGCAGTGACTAGTCATGAGCTCGTCTCACCTAAACAACAGAGCTGAGAGTCGCTTTACAGCCTCAGAGGAGCATGAACTGGAGGCAGTGGGAAAGAAAGCTTGGGACAATCCCGTTTACAATGGCTCTCCCTCAACATCCTTGAAGATTCGAGCTATCTACAACCCCAAGTCTATCCTGGAGAATCCCTATGAGAACTTTGAAGAGGTGGGGGATCCACTGCCCTACCAGGAAAAAAAGAACAAATGTGTGGACAGGAAGACAAGTCCTTTCCTCAAGTGCTGCTTCTGCATCTTCAAAGGCATCCGAGGTAAAGCTCTGACATCTCACTTAGAAAGGATTTACTAGCCCTAGGGAAGAGTAATGGTATGAGGAACATGCAATGATGGGGATGGAGAAGGTAGAAACTTAGTGGTGTCTCTGTAGCCCATGAACTTGCTCAACACAAACTAGCATTACTCCAAAGGTCATCTTGGCTGACCTGAAAGAAGCACCCTCATTCCATGTGCCTAGCTGTAACTATAGGGTCTGTTGTCTCATCGTCACCACAAGGCAGGAGGTACAGACAGACTTAGTGATGTGTTCAGGGTCATGCAGTGGAGAGCTTTAGACAGAGCTTAAATGTCCTGAATCCATAGAAACCATCACTCTGGTGATTAGATTGCTCTGTCTCTGCTTGTGTTTCTAAATGGAGTGTTACTGGCCCCTGTTGCAGAAACTTCAGAACTGACACAAATATCTATCGGAGCTGTACCCTCTAATAGTATATCCAAGTGACTAACAGCATAGCCTGGTCCTGAACTGCACAGCACCTCTACCATCAGTTCTTTCTTATTTGGCATTGTAATTACAGTCTAATGCTATAAATTCAGGTGGATGGCAGAGCTAAGGCGTTAGAGGCTTCTTCTGGCCAAAGAGCCAGAAACTGTGTGGGCTTGGTGGATAAATAGATTGCTTGGAGGCAGTGTATGAATTAATCAATTACCTGTTTCATTCTGATACCCTTTCTTCTAAGCACTGAGACTTAAAAAAAAAAAAATCCATACTTTAATGATAAAATTCCATTTGGGAGAGGCCAGGGTTGAAACTGGAACATGAAAATGGAAAGAGCTGTCAGTATGCTACAGCATTTCCTCCTTCTATGACTATTGCAGCAATATGTCCTGCCAGCAAGGTTGGCAAATAGGGTGGGAAGATGATATCCAAAGGCCAGTGCAAACAAAAGTCTCTATCAGCCTCACAGAGAGGTGGGCTTTTTCCTTAAAGAATTTTCATCCTTTTTTGCATCTTTACTAGGTGTTTCTTCAGACATTGCTGGTTTTCCCTCTCCCTTTCCATTTAATGACCCTAGTGGCTCATATGGATAATGAAGGTAGTAAAGAAAAGTAATTTAGCCAAGCAGAGTTTGTGTGGGTTGTTTGTTGTTTTGGTTTGGTTTGGGCTTTTGGTTTGTTGGGAGGGTTTGGGGTTTTTTGTGGGTTTGTTTTTTTTTTTTGTGCTTGAAAACGTTTCTTGGGATGCTGTGTCTGTAGCTCTTTGAGGGAATTTGCCATAATTAATTTATGGAGTTCTTTTCTTGTCCTCATTGGCTACTGGGCTCGAGTATCAGTTAATATCTGCTCCTTCTCGTGCCACTGTCCAGGTCTGTTCCTCTCTAAACCATGTCCAAACAACTCTATATCTTCTGCTCCCTTCCTGCCTCCTGCCACTTCATCAATTTCATGGTCAGCCAATCTGAAAGGATGCTAGATCAACCTCATGATCTTCCAGTCATAAATTTGGGCAAGTTTCTGAACCAAGATTTCAAGCATATATGAGTGTCCCTGAATATAGGTGTTTGTGAATATAGTTCTGTTTTCAAAGCAAAGTGTCTGTGCCCAGCATGTGGATAGTAGGGGTTCCCTGTCTCACAGAAAAACAAATAAACCTTCTAAAAGTTTGTGATGTAGGCAAATATAGAGATGAAGGGGCTCATTTAAAAGGGTCCTGAATGGATGGATGAGTTGTTTGCCCTTGTTTTTTTTTCTGTCATGGATATTCCTGTAGACCACATGATACTCTCTCCTGCATATGAGTGCAGGATCTGCTCCAGGCTGTCATTTCTGCTGCTAGCATGGCATATCCACAACAAGCTACTGGTTTGTCTGTCCAGGAGTAAGGGTGCATGCTGCAACAATTGACATGGTAGCTGATGGTGCCAAAACCTCTCTAAAAGCTCTCTAATCTGTTGAGATGCCAAAGAACTATTGAAAGGACAGGATTAAATGTGCACAGATCACTATATTGCTTTTGCTTGCTTTAAAAAAAAAAAATT
>VWZI01022775.1:405424-421594 GCA_013396835.1 Psilopogon haemacephalus
AAAAAAAAAAAAAAAAAGGTGATTTGTCCTGTGCCAGAGAGGACCTCAGATGTGTGGCCTTTGATCAGCTTTGATCCTGGCTTGAACAAAGATTGTTGCATACTACTGGGGATGGGCATCAAGGCTGAGATCTATGGGAGCTGCAGTAAGAAGCAAGACTATGGGTATATTATTGACATGTCTTCCAGCACTATGCTTTCAAGTGGAAGTCCTTATGCCTTTCCACTTCAGGAGCGTTTCAGAAATCAGAACAGAAAGCCATTACTAAAAGAACAAATACACTAATGGTATCAAGTGGTTCATCAAACCCAGAATATCAAGGCTCCTTTTCAAGGAAGTGTTTTTCTTTTTCATCAGCCCTGGTGATGTTTAATGAGTTGCTTGCACTGTGTGAAGAAACTGGATTGCTAGCTGGTGCAGTTGGCATGACTGTATTGAAGTCAGAAAAGCTCCATTGGTAGACATCCTGAATATTATCTGGTTCTGAATCTTATGCTGAAAATATGGATTGGGGTATTTTATTGAGTCTTATGACCTGCAAGAAATTTGCAAGATTTTTTAGGTAAGTAGGGATGAGTATTTTGGGCACAATAGTTAAATATGCACTGAAAAAAAGTAGTTGTAAAGCTGATGTCAGATGCAGTTCTGCTATGGAAGTCCTATCAGAAGGTGAGCTGTTAGCACATGAATGACTGATACTGAATTTTATGGTTTCAGAAGTGATAAACACTAAATTTCTTCAAAAAATAAGATGAAAAAATTAGAAAGGTCATTCAATAACAAATTAGAATTGAAAATTATTTATCAAAACAAGAAAAACAACAAATGTTATTTCTGGTTATGCCTATATCTTTTGTTCTTGCTGGAATGGTTCTTTTTAGGGGTTATTTAATGTATTTTTACAGGTCTTAAATTTTGAAATGGAAAGTAATTTTCTCCTAAGAACGGACATAAGTGCAACCCCCACAGTATTTTTTTGGGACTGTCAGTTTGTGAAAGCCCTCACGTGGCCTTTGAGAATGACCAGCAAAACTCTCCAGTTTCTTCTTCTTCACCCAACAGGTCTGTGGGGCACTACACTTACTGAGAATACAGCTGAAAACAGAGAGCTTTATGTGAAGACCACACTGCGAGAGCTGCTAGTTTATATCATGTTTTTGGTGGACATCTGTCTATGTAAGTAGCTGTCATATCCCATAGGTGTCATTTCTGTGTGCAGAATGAGGGGGATAATGTGAGGTTTTATTGTTAGGCCTCCTCTCTCTGTAGGTGTTAAATTTATTGTATGTACAGTCAGTGCAGCAGACAGGTGTGCTATTAACCTATCAAATAGCTGCTGCACACACCAGGAAAATAACTGATTATTGCCCTAGATCTAATTGATATTAGCTAGGTTTATGCAGTATTTTCTGTTTATTTCTAGCCATTGGCTCCACAATCCTGGGAGAACCTGCCCAGGGTCTTAGTTTCACAACAAATCTTTAAGATTCTTTGACTAACTCTAGAAACTTCCTGGGATGAAAGGCACTGTGAGATTCAGTGAAATTCTCTCCTCCAAGACTGAAGGGGTGGCTGAGGTAATACAGCAGGTGACAGCTCACACTGTGGTTCTTTGGTGGATTTAATTTGTCCCTGTACCGAAGGCTGATGGACTTTGTGTGGGTAGAACAATGGTTGGTGTTTTGTTCTGGGAAGGTTCATTCATTATCACAAGCGAGCACCTGTGGGATGGGACAGTGGAGAGGATTATATTTCACGGACCCTATGGCAGGAGAGAAAGACAGACAATATCACCCTGTTACTATCACACTGGCCCAGGGAGACAGTGCTTCAGTGGCTTTACCTAAAGAACCAAGACACATGCAGAGATGTATGAGTGGTCACACACTGACTCATCCAGAAGGGGGGTTGGGGAGTGGGGTAAATGTCCTCAAATGTCAGACGCTTTATTTTCATGATGCCCTATCAAGAGCAGGAAATCTTCTTAGTGATCACCATGATGGATGTTATTCTGTAGGATGGAGCACCGGAGAGTTGAAACATCCTTGTGGAAGTTAGAGCATGCTCCTGTTTGAGGTTTCTTGGTAGAGAAAAATTTACCTGTAGCTTTCCACTTGGGAAAATGAGGTGGTCTCTATACATTCATGGCTTCATTTTCAGAATTTCAAAATATGGATCATGAACTTTGTCCTGAGAAAGAAAATTTCCCTCAGAAATTTTGCCTCAGCATAAAAGTTGTTACTCAGATGTTACCCAGTTGTATCATCCAGTGGTCTTCTCTGGCTTCTAAAACTTTATAGTCTGTCAGTTGGACAGTTTAAGTTCTGGAAGGTACAACAGATATGTTTGTGAATCTCTAAAAAAGCAGAAAGTAATAGAATTCAGAGTTCCCAAGGCTTCTTCTCTTCTGCCTTGTTCACCTTACCTGTGATTTTATAAGCTCAGGAAGTGAATATATAAGTACCAGAATCTAATATTCAGATTAAGGGATAACTCTTGTCTCTTCTTCTAGTGACATATGGAATGACAAGTTCCAGTGCCTATTACTACACCAAAGTGATGTCTGAGCTCTTCCTACAGACATCATCAGACAGCCGTGTCTCCTTCCAGTCCATCGGCAGCATGGCTGACTTCTGGGTGGTGAGTACAAAACTGGCTCAGCATGGAGAACCATGGAAACCTCAGCTAGAATGGGAGATTCAGTTGCCTCTGAATGTGCTACATACTGATTTCTGCAAGGCATTTTCCTGCCACAAGCTTTTGTCAGCTTCTAGCATCAGTTACAATAGCATTTGCATGCAGAATATACACTGATTTATAATATAATATATCCCTCTGAGTACTGACTTGGCTGTTACCTGAGCCCAGGACAGTCCATTCCCCAGTAACTTAACCAACTAAACAGGGAGGACATAACACAAAGAAATTGCTGTGTGTGCTGGTTTGGGGCTAACTGGAATATTTTAATGAGAGAAATTAGATAATTGGTTGTAAAAAAAAAATGATGAAGTCTGTATCATTCATTGTTTTGCTGAGAGGGATAAAAAGCCAACATCTTAATAATTTGTCCCACTCTGGTCTGGGATGCCGAATCTATTTGCTTCCTCCTAATTCAACTCTAATATATTTTCTTCTAATCTTGGCTGACATAAAACAATGTAAGCTTGTTGGGATGTGGTAGAAGGCAGCCAACCTTGGATCTCATGGCTAGTACAGAGGCCCAGCCTAAGGCCTCTGGTTTCGCATAGCAAGTAGCTTCCTCCTACAGCAACTCAGAGGTGAGGGAAACATCTGGTTTCAGATAACAACTTGTCATGAATATTAATAATGGGATTGTGCTTAATTATACCAACCAATTAGTATGCGTCTGGCGAAGATGGACACCGTCCTGCAGAACTTATGTGGCCGAATCAGAATTGGACACATTTGCCTTCTGCTAATGAGCTAACAGTATCAAAGTGTGATTCTGTCCCTAATAAAGTGAATAATGCATCAATCGTGTTGATTCAGCATATTGATTCCAGCTCCCTCGCAATATAAGCTTTGCTGGGTGTTCTGTTTGTCTGGGAAAGTTTGTAATTTGTGCCTGGGCTGGTCTCATCTTTAGATTCATTTTTACAAAGAAGAAGGATTAAAATTTGCACTGACTTTTATCAAATAAGGAGGCAGAAAGGTGTCTAGGACCTAACACATTTCAGTCAAAGAACTGAACACAGTGAATGCTGTTGAGATATTGCAACCACTTATCTCTGACATTGTCAGTTAGCTTTGTCTTTTTCTGTTGTATTAAAGTACAGCAAACTGTGGCATTATTGTTTTTCCCCCCATGGTTTCCAAGACACTGACTCATGCTCTTTTCATAATTCACACCTCATGCCAAGGCAATTCCTTAACACTTGTGCTCATTGAAGTGGAACAGACAGAGAGACTTGTAGACCTCTTGTCTCTTAATTAATCCAAGGTGCAGCAGCTGTATTACAGGTGTGTGAGGAGCCAACTGCTGCCCAGCATCCCTCTTCAGCCACCAGCCCTGGTCTTGCCCCTCTTTAGCATACATCCAGCACAATCTTCTACTGCTTTTCATCTTGAGGACTAGAGTGGAGTGGATTAGGTCTTACTGTCTCAAGCCCAGACTAAGAAAATTATTCTTCTGTGTAGGCTGTGAAGACATTATTCTCTTCTCCCTCTCTTGCAGTATGCACAAGGCCCCCTTCTGGATAATCTTTACTGGACAAAGTGGTACAACAATGAATCCCTAGCAGCACACAGCACCCAATCATACATCTATTATGAGAACCTGCTGCTGGGTGTCCCACGCATGCGACAGCTGAAGGTGAAGAACAATTCTTGTGTGGTCCATGATGACTTCAAGGAGGAAATCTCAGGCTGCTATGATGTATACTCAGAAGACAAGGAGGAAAGGATCTCCTTTGGACTCATCAATGGAACAGCGTAAGGACATCCTCTGCTGTTCAGGACTAGAAAATCCAACCTAGTCTCTTCTAGTTAAAATAACATCTGCTGAGTCACGGGATGCTGGAGTTGAGTTTCTAAGACTGGAATTTCCCTTGTAGTCACAGGTAGCAGATATTTTTTGCCTATCAATAAGACAAGCGTCTGTTTAAGGAAAAACACAACAAATGAGTGGCAGAGTGGGACCTGTTGTGAAAGCCATTCTCCAGTGGAGAATTAGGCAGAAACTGTTGGATGCTTTTAAGAGGGTGAGCAAAAATAGAGACCTCTGGCACCAGATCTATCAAATGGATGATGCTACTGGCTTCCCTCCTGGGCTTCAGGAGCCAGAGAGAAAAGAGTACAACTCTTTAATCTTAAACTAATTTCTCTATAATAATGCGAAGTAGCTGCAGCTTAGTAACTCTTTGCTTGCTGCATGAGTCTTGGTCTGCAAAGGCGAAACTATTGTTCATAAGGAAATAGGAGTGCAAGTGTGTTCTAAGCAGAGGCTTGTGCGCACTGGGGTAGAAAGCAATACAGCAGACTTTGGGAATATCCTCCATGCAAACAAGACTGTGGCACAGCTAGTGAACCTACAGAATTTTCTCCCCATAGTATCTTAATTATGTTGTGTCACTGTCAGGAAGTACTAGATCAGAAATCCAACAATAATGAAGTGATGATATAGGCTCAAATCTGGAATAGGAATTAAGTGCCATCTCTTTAATTAGAAGCTGCTCTGTCCTTTGAAGATGTAGTCAAATTTCTCCCAGCTACAAGTTCATATCTGGGCCTAAGGTGGTGATGCTTTTGCTTACAGCTTCTCTATTGTAGGTGGAGGTACCATTCTGAGGAGGAGCTGAGTGGCTCATCTCACTGGGGAAGACTAACTAGTTACAGCGGGGGAGGATACTACATAGACCTCAAGCTGACCAGAGAGGAGAGCGCTGAAGCCCTGCAAGTCTTGAAGGAGAAGTTGTGGCTAGATCGGGGGACACGAGTTGTCTTCATTGATTTCTCTGTGTATAATGCAAACATCAATCTGTTCTGTGTTCTGAGGTAAGCAGAGTAACACTGAAAATTCCTCTGCCTCTTGCTTCTTGATGCCATAGTTTCTTAAAATGCAAAATTTCAATATTATCCACCGTGGCAATAGGACTGAGTAGTGTCAGTAGAAGTTGTATGGATTATATTTAAAACTTGGACTTCCTGATATAAGCAGCTACACTTCTCTTCCCCTTTTACCCTTCCCTATCATGGGTAATGAAGTGGCAGACATAAGACTGCATAAATACATGCACAACCACTCATGGTTTGGTGGAGAGTTCATGCTCAGGTTTGATACCTCTCAAAATCATCCAAGAGCCTCCATCCTCCTGGTTTGTAATTACCAGACTTTTCTTGTTCCCTTCAAGGTTAGTGGTTGAGTTTCCAGCCACTGGTGGTGCCATTCCCTCCTGGCAAATTCGGACAGTGAAGCTTATACGATATGTCAGTGCATGGGACTTCTTCATTGTTGCCTGTGAAATTATCTTCTGTGTCTTCATCTTCTACTATGTGGTGGAGGAGATTTTGGAGCTGCGTATCCACAAACTTCAGTACTTCACTAGCATCTGGAATATCTTGGATGTGGTTGTCATTCTGGTGAGGATCCTTGCGCACTGTTTTGGGGAGAGGTGGGGCAGTGGCAGAGAGATAAAAGACCCCAAATGAATGAAGGACTGGGGAAACTGGTGCTGGTACATGTTTTGCTCTACTAGCAAAATGAACTTGCAGAGTAAATGCACACATTGTCTTCTAACAGCTATTTAGAAGATTCTTTCCTTAGAGGTGTCTGACAGACTGTGAGTCAGGGCATCATTCAGAATGTTAAGAGTGGTCTTAACAAGTCTGCAAACAGTAGACTGCAGTTTTGAAGCGTGATAAAAACCAATCTGCAACACTAATTTCTGTGGACAGCATAAGTACAGTGATCACTGCAGACTCTTCCTCTTTGCAGCTCTCCATCATCGCTATTGGGTTTCACATCTTTCGCACCATTGAGGTGAACAGACTGTTGGGAGAGTTGCTGAAGCATCCTGACACCTATGCAGACTTTGAGTTCCTGGCATTCTGGCAGACACAGTACAACAATATGAATGCAGTCAACTTATTTTTTGCCTGGATCAAGGTATTGTATGGGATCTGCCTAATGGCAGGCCTCCAGTCTCAGACCTCTTCCTCTTGATAGCCTGGGAGTAGATCCTTCCATCCCTCTATTCTGAGTAAAATGTAAATTTGTTCATCCTGTACTGTTTAATATTTTGAAAGATAATCTGGCAAACAAAGTTTTCTTCTCCTGATGGCCACCCAGCCTCTCTTGGTGGGATCGTTGCACTTCAACCAAAGGATCTTGGTATGGTGTAAAGCCACACTGTACTTGAGATTCCTCATTCAACTCGAGACATTTGTCTTTACATCAGTCCCTCTATATTTTCCTTTGACAGAGGGAACAAAATCATAGGTTTATGGTCCCACAGGAAGACAGTGAACCTCTTGTCTTAGTAAGAATGTGCATATAGAAGCCTGACCTAGCTTACAGTTTGGCCTAATTTTGCCCCTGTTCGTTCTTCTTTCAGATATTCAAGTATATTAGCTTTAACAAAACAATGACCCAGCTTTCCTCCACACTGGCACGTTGTGCCAAGGACATCCTGGGCTTTGCCATTATGTTCTTCATTGTCTTCTTTGCCTATGCCCAGCTGGGTTACCTTCTGTTTGGGACACAAGTGGAAAACTTCAGTACCTTCATTAAATGCATGTAAGTAAGTGCATAAGCCAGAACCATGTTTCCATTATTTTATCAAAATAATAATGTTAACTGTTTACAACTTCTCCACAACTGGAAATCTCAATATCAATCAGACACTTCTTGTGTCTCATTTGTAATAAAGCTGCAATGGTTAATAAGTAACTCACTGTCCTCCAGCTGCAACACCTTCATGGACAAATGAATACAGAGAGAAAACTGAAGGGTACGGAGAGATTTCTGTTTGTCTGGTGTTTATCAGTAGCATTGTCAGTAGCTGATCCTATCAGACTGAGACTCCTTTCAGATCTATAATTCAGTGGACATTCAAAACACTTCAAGGGACATCCCAATCTTTCTATGGGAGTATTTGGTTAGAAGTTTCAATTTGGTGAAGACTGAACAGCTTTCCCTTGCTGTGGAGTTAAGTACACCAAGGGTACTCAATGTGCAGAGTGGCTTAATGTCTTTCTGCAGAAAAGCATTGTAGCTCATCTGATAACTTAGTTTCTGTTCTGCAGGGCTATTTGTCACCTTCTCAGCTGCTGTGAGACTGTAAAGGTAGTAGAATGGCACTGACTGTGACAGACTTTGGCATATTTGTAGGTTTATACACCAGGAGGTGGCTTTAAGCCTTGCTAGGTTACAATTCTTTGTAATTCTGATTGCAAGGACTAAATAGCTTAAAACAAGTGTTTTGAGGTAGGGTCAGTGCTGGATGATTTTGTTTGTTTGTTTGTTTTTCAGTAAGGAAGAGTCCAGTCAGAAGCTCTGAAATTTTTGAAGTATCACTTCCATATACAATTGTTGATCACATTATTTCAGTGTCTGCACAAGAGTTGCACAACATCTTTTTTCTGTTTCTCATCAGATAGTGCAGTTTAATTCAAACAAAAAATTGGAAGCAATACTGGGGTTTGTTACAGTGCTTTCACAGGAGTAATGTATTTATCTTATCAAGACGATAGTCTTAAATACTAAAATTAAAAAGGTCAGAAAATTAATTTTTATATTATTTACAAAATGCAACTGATTTTGATAATATAGCAGCTCTCCTTCATACCTCAAATTTCCTAGTCATATAACATTCTGATTTCAATACAAGTTCAGCATAAAGTTTTCTAAAATATGTTGCATAATAGCCTGAATAAGATTAAGTAGACTGTTTCAAAGCAAAAGATATAAAACTGATTTTTTACTGTAAGGAGGCAATTCAAGATCACTGAATTGGGAAAATTTAAACCAAAGAAAAGGAAGCAATACCATATTCCTCTTCCTTAGACCTAGAAAACATTCTCGGCTTCCTACAGAGTCCAAATGCAGACACAGTCTGTCTTTTCCTTCTCTCCCCCTTTTTTTCCTTTCCCCCCTGCCTTTTTTCCCTTCTCCCCCTTTTTCCCCTTCCCCCTTTTTTTTCCCCTTCCCCCCTTTTCTTTCCTTCCCCCCTTTTTAAATTCCCCCCCTTTTTTCCTCCCCCTATTTTTCCCTTCACTCTTTTTTTTTCCTTTGCCCCCCCCATTTTTTTCTTTCCCTCCTTTTTTCTCTTTCTTCCCCTCCATTCCCTTTCTTTTTTTACTGAACAATTTTCAAACAGGTGGCAAAGATAACCCATGAAGATACATAGGGAATGACTGTTGAATGTATGGGATTGCCCAGAAAGGGGTGTTGGAGAAGTGAGTTAGGATCCCTAATCTCTGACAATGCTTCAGTCCAGAAGCCTGCTCAGGCAATGTGTGATGTTAAGGGAGGTATCTGCTACAGCAGTGCTTTTCAGCCTGTGTTCCACAGACTCTGGCATCCAGGCCCTGACTTTCAGGGGTTTATGAGAGAGAATTGAGATAAGCACAATTCTGGTCAATAGACTTAAACTTGCTTTACGTGGACTAAGAATTGCAAAAAATTGAAGAGCACTCTCCAGTCTCCTAGCTACAGTCTGATGGAGAGGTGGGCCCAGGCTAACCTCATGAAATTTAACAAGGCCAAGTGTAAGGTCCTGCACCTGGGGCGCTGCAATCCCAAGCACAAATACAGGCTGGGTGGTGAGTGGCTGGAGAGCAGCTCTGAGGAAAAGGACTTGGGGGTCTGGGTGGATGAGAAGCTCAACATGAGCCTGCAGTGTGCACACGCGGCTCAGACTGCCAACCGTGTCCTGGGCTGCATTAAGAGAGGCATTACCAGCAGGGCAAGGGAGGTGATTCTCCCCCTTTACTCTGCTCTTGTCAGACCCCACCTAGAATACTGTGTGCAATTCTGGAGCCCCCAGCACAAGAAGGACATGGAACTGTTGGAGAGAGTTCAGAGGAGGGCCACGAAGATGCTCAGAGGGCTGGAGCACCTCTGCTATGAGGACAGGCTGAGAGAGTTGGGGCTTTTCAGCCTGGAGAAGAGAAGGCTTCGGGGAGACCTTATAGCAGCCTACCAGTATCTGAGGGGGGCCTACAGGAGGGCTGGGGAGGGGCTGTTCACAAGGTCTTGTAATGACAGGACGAGGGGGAATGGGTTCAAATTGGCGGAGGGGAGATTTGAACGGGATGTTAGGAAGAAATTCTTCACAGTGAGGGTGGTGAGGCACTGGAACAGGTTGCCCAGGGAGGTTGTGTCTGCTCCCTCCCTGGATGTGTTCAAGGCCAGGCTGGATGAGGTCTTGAGCGTCCTGATCTAGTGGGAGGTGTCCCTGCCTATGGCGGGGGGTTGGAACTGGATGATCTTTGAGGTCTCTTCCAACCTAGACCATTCTATGATTCTATGATTCTATGAACTCTCATGAACAGAAGGCTCTAGTGAGTTGTCTGCCTTTATAAGGGAAAATTCAGGCTGGTTTTGTTTTGTTTTTACTTGGAACTTCTGTTGAAACCAAAACACACTTTGGGCCAACAGAAATTTGTCTGAAAACCACACTTTATTTTGCACTTAGCTCTTGCTCTAACCAGATCAATTCACTTCATCCTTGAAATACTACAGACACATTTAGCTCGCCAGTCAGACTGAGTGACTCAAAACCTGTTCTTGCTTGTGCCTGTGACCATTTGGGCTGCAGGCATGATCTGAGGATGTAAGAGAAGTGTATGTGCCTTTGTGTGACCTTGTGCTCTTTCTCTCCTCCAGCTTCACTCAGTTTCGGATCATTCTTGGTGACTTTGACTACAATTCCATTGACAATGCCAACAGGGTTCTTGGGCCCATTTACTTTGTCACCTATGTGTTCTTTGTTTTCTTCGTGCTCCTGGTAAGCAAGGAAGCCCTCCTTGCCCTAGTATTGTCAGCAGTGCTTGAGAGGCCCCTCCTGACAATCTCTGAGTTAGACACCGTTTCTGTTAGGATAACTTTGCAGTGCAAATAGACCAAAGTGGACAAAGCACATGTCACTGCAATTGAGGATCTGATGATCAGGGTGATTAGTGCCAGACTCACACCCTTTAAAGCAAACAGCAGAACTAACTGGGAATACCACTGATGTGGTGGCTGAATTCAAGGGGGTTGGTTCAGCTGCTCTGTAGGAAGCAGTGAGCAAAGCATGGGGGACAGTCTCTGGCTTAGTAGACAATGGATGCAGAGGAATTCTCATAATGACCAGGTTGAACATCCAGTGCTAGGAGTGCAAATGTAACCTAAGATCTTGAAGGAGTGGCTATTAAAGATGGTGAGGAATAAACATCCTTTCATCCATTCCTTTAACTGCATGGATGTCCTTCCTAGTAAGGAATCAGTGTGTGGCTGAAGTGGACCTTCCCTTCACCCACTTTAATTTGCCCAAGGGATATCCCATGTGGAAATGGTTCCTTGTTTAAATAAGCCCTGCACATCTGATATTCCTGACTCTCGCTTACTCAGCTGCTGGAGTCAACAAGATGCCTCATTCTTATTCATTTCTCTTTCCCCCCTTTTTCTAGAACATGTTTCTGGCTATCATCAATGACACCTACTCTGAAGTCAAGGAGGAGCTTTCAAGCCAGAAAGATGAGTTGCAGCTCTCAGACATCTTAAAGCAGGTGAATAGATGAATAGTGAAAGGTGTGGTACTTTCTATTTGGAAGCATCTTCTACAAGTCCCTGACCTACATGAAATTTACTAGAGAGAAACTGAGGCTGCCAACTCCAAGTTCACCTTCTTGGTACATGTTGGAATAGCAATTCCTTTCTGGGACAAGTTAATCTCCCAGATCTTATGGCAATAGGAAGATGAGAAAGCAGGGCTTAGAGGAGTCCTGTTACTAGATCATGCTGTAGTAAGAGAGACATTAATTTCTGAGAGACGTTTCTTCCCAGGATAGTATCTAGACAAAGCTTTTTCAGTCTTTGATGCAGTGTACTTTGATCAATGAAATTTTAAGTCCTGTTTTGTGAAACTGAGCATATCACAGTGGTGCAAATCTAGTGGGTTACAGCTGGGCTTCTCATGGGCAAATCCCAGAAAAGGTGTCAGAATGTAACAACTCTTTATGCTATGGGACTAATATTCTTAAATATGGGACAAATTATCTTAAACAGCTGATGACTCTTAGATCAGATAAAGAGAGATTTGGGAGGAGCAAAGCAGAGGTCAAACTTTGTCATGGGGCCTCTGGCTACCATGTTGGTGTTGCTTTGAAGGTTTGATTCTAGCTTAGAGGTAGGGCTGATTCAGCAGTGTTGTAGTTTTGCTTATGGAAAGCTTAAAATGTCCCTTTATTACTTAGCATCTACACACCCATATTGCATTGTCTACTCTGCCCTGGTTTTCACTCTTCTGCTTGATTCTGTGTCCATTTGCATCTCTGGTAACAGAGCTACAACCGGACACTCATGAGGCTGAAGCTGAAGAAGGAGCGGATTTCTGATGTGCAGAAAGCACTGCAGAGTGGAACAAAGGAACTAGACTTTGAAGACTTCAAGAACAGTTTGAAGGAGTAAGTGAGCCAGCTCGAGGCATACCCACTTAGCCCATTCTCTTGGTAATACAGGCAAATTGCATTCTGTGTGAATTGCCTGTAAACTCACATTTCTAGACTGGGAGAGAAGTTATCTCAGTTCTGGGCAATATAAGACTAAAAAAGAAAAAAAAAAAAAAGTTGTCTTTCCTCACATGTTTAATCTCCTGTTTTGGACAGGTTTATGTTTCTCTCTCATTTGTGATGTTCCAGTTTGTCACTGGCAGAAGGAAACAATACAGTGATTTTTAAAGGGGTGCTCCTGCTGTTAGAGCCTAACAGTGAAATTCAGAGCTTCGAGCTTTTTCTTTCTATTCTTCTGCAGACTGGGGCATGCAGACCGTGAGATCACAGCAGCCTTCTGCAGGTTTGACAGAGATGGCAACCACATTCTTGATGAAGAGGAGCAACAGCAGATGAAGCATGACCTAGAGGAGAAAAAGGTGAAAGGAAAGAAACCCTGTGTTCGATAGAGCTCACTCCAAAGCAGCTGCAGGATTCTTTGAGTTTGTGGTGTAAACTCTAATACAAGTCCCACTCTGGCAACTCAAATACAGCTTCCACTCTTTCTGGATAGCAGTTCAATATACCACTGCCTGTGAAGCTCTGTGTTATTCACAGTGAAGCTGACACAAACTTAGTATGCAACTTTGCAGGAATTTCTTTGTCCATCTTCTAGGTTGCTCTGAATACAGAGATTGAAAATCTGGGGAAATCCTATGGTGACAACTTGGATGAGAACTCTACCTACAGGGAAGCAAGAAATAACCACACCAGAAAGGACAGCTGGGTCTCCCAAGAAGAGTTCCAAGTGTATGTTTGTGATGACACTAGTGTAATACCTCTGCAAATGAGGGTTCTGATTCTCTGCTACTTTCCCTGGTGCAACTGTTTACACTGTTGCTAAGCAGGTCCTTTTTTATCCTGCACACATGTAAACGACAATGTCAGGAGACAACTGAGACAGATGTAATTTCCTTGTTCCTCTAAAAGATGAGGTTAACAAATCCTGGGTTTGACACAGGCAATATGCTGTCATGTTTCAGGTCGGAAAGTAGCCCAGATAACTGAGCCAGGGGAACTGGATGCCTTTACTGAAGGTCCTGTGTGAATAAATATTCTTGACTTATGGCCTAGTTGGCCTTTGTCCTCCAGATCTGACAGCAGTACTTGGCTGTTTCTTCCACAGGAGGAGCATGGGATAAATACAGCACAGAGAATCAGGAGATCCTGATTCTGCTGCTGAGAAACACCGAGCAATCCGCATAGTGCCATATAAAATGAGAGGCAGGTACAACAATTATTATTGGGATTAGATTGTGGCTAAACTGGTTGAGATTCAGCCTGAGCAGGAAAACTGAGTGCAGATAAAAACATAGTGTAGCAGGGACTTAGGTCTTTAGTGGGTATGAATCAATTATCTGATGTGTAGCATTCACTCCTATTTGAGATCTCATCCACTGTCTGCTGCAAATCCTATTGCTCACCACAAGATAATGCTTGCAAATACTGTCAATGTCTCTCCCCTCCAGCATCCTGCAACGTGTGCTGCAGCTGGAACAGTCCATAAACAGCATTGGGTCCAAGATTGATGCAGTGGTGAGCAAACTAGGTATGCCAGAAAGAAACAAGTTGAAAAGGAGAGACCTGTTGAGCAAACAACTGGATAGTGTTATCAAGGTTGGTAGGTATCCACCATGCATATGAAACAGTTTCAGAGCAGGTCACCAGCCTTGCTGTGTGTAAAGGTCTTTGCTTTTCCAATCCCTATTTCACATAAAAAAAAAGGGTTGAGCAGAGTCAGCATTTTGTACGAGCAAGCCTTTTCTGTTTCAGCAAAGGAAACCTTTTGCTTTCATGTCCCTTCAGTTAACCATGGTACCTTTAAATGCATCTTCTAGCTCCTTTGAAGCCTTGTGGATGCAATTCACTTGTGTTCATTTGCTTTGCACCTACTTATTCTCAGACAAAATTAAAAAATCATATTATCTTTTCCCATAAGGGCAGCTCATGACAATGCTGCAGACTTTGACCCCAACAAAATCTCTCCTCTGGATTATTTATCACACATGAGGTGGAATATTGTTAGCAGTGTGATTGTAGCATCCCATTGCAGAATCATGACTTTTGCCAAAGACTGTCTATTTAAAGTCAAAAGCAGTAAGGCATATGGGAGCCATGTCACTACTAATGTTTTTATGGCTTTGAAAAGAGAACAGCCAAACAGAACAAAGTGCCTTAGCTGAGTCAGAAAGATGTCTTGTCTGCAGAGTACTCTTGTGATCCTTTCCCATCTGAAAGAGTGTTTAGGGGTGTTGTACTTCTCATGTGAACACACCTGAAACCTTATTTGAGTGTTTGTTTGCAGATTAGTTTTGCCACAGCATTTCTATGAATGTTCTCATAGAGGGTGAAAAGGGATGGATCTTTCCTCGTTTGTCTAATGCTTGAATGTGCATTCATCAATGTAGTGCAGTAAACAGTATATTGAGTCTTTAATAGGCAGGCCTGTACTGATTTCTGGAAGTATGTGGGAGAATATTTAAGTATCATGCACACCTTCTGCCTCTCCAAGAGCATTTCTAGATTTCTTGATAGCTTGAGTGCAGGTCACTCTTTCTTCTTGTTCACAGGAGGAAGAACTCAGTCATGAAGAGCAGCTCCCTCAGAGCCTAGACCAGCTGAGGAAAGAAGCAGCAGATAATTGCAAGTTGGAACACATGCAGGAAAACAACACGAGTGGCAATTCTTCCCCAAATGGTGTCTACCCCATCTTGACCAAGTCAAGCATGCCAGGGTCTCGGGTGCCCAAGAATATCCAGCCACAATGTGATGTGTGCTTCTAGTGAGCAGCTTAGTGCTCCCAGTCTGACTCCCATGGTACTAAAGTCAGTGTTAGTCATTTCCCCACTGTTAAAATAATCCAGAGGGCTGGACACAGACATTACTATTGCCAGAAATCTGTGATGTGAAAAGTCAGGGATGCTCTTTTCCAGTGTTATGATGCATAATGTCACAGAGCTAGAATTTCTGCCCCACATATCTCTGGACTTGGTGGAAGTTTGGAACCAGATGATATATTAGTTTTCTGCCTCTGAACAGGGCAATGCAAAGTCAGTCAATCTATTTTTTTCCAAAAAGTAGAGACCCTAGAACTCTGTGAACACATATCCTGAGTGACATGACTGGTTCCCAACACACACAAAGATGTGGTTCTCATATAAACAAAGCAGGATATAATCATTAGTATGAGATAGAAAGGAGAAATTGTTTCTGCCAGGTTACCAACTGTTTTGTTTTGTTGTAGTTTGTTTCAAGAATGCTTTGTCGACCCTCTCTGTACCTTAGATGCAGATATGGAGAAAAGACACTACCACCTAATTCTGGGTAACTAAAATGAGAATTGATTCCTGATGTAATTGGGAAAAGATTTGAAATATCACAAATGAAGAAGCAGTTGTTATTGGTAGCATCCTAGGCCTAGGTGTAGGGAACAGACTTCTGCTTATACGTTTCATAACACCAAGAAATATTTTTCTCTATTTTCACACTCCTTAAATTGCATTTCAAGTTACTTCTCAAAACTAGAGCAGTATTTATGAAGTCATGACACTTCTCTCTGTCAAAGAAACAACTTGGTTTGCAGTTGTGGGTGCTGATACCATTTCAGTTCAAGAATATTGTGAAAATTAGATGAATGTTTGTTTTTTGTTTTTGTTTTTTTTTTTAATCAGAAGCTAAATGTCTCTTTTCCAGCATTTTTCACTTTGCTAAGGCTTTTTTTCTGTATTTGGTGCAGAGTATTGCTGCTATTTCAAGACCACTGCAAACGTATTTCAAATGTCTTAATCACTGGTATTCTACAATAGTTAACAAATAGGCTCTGTAGACTTAAAGCTGGAAATGAGCAGTATCACAACTCTCAGTAGAGCTACACTGTTTGGTGTGCTATGCAGTGAAGTGATAGGTTTGGTGGAGATCTTGTGCAGTGACATTTTGTGTTTGCCTTGGCAGGGGACG
>VWZI01022775.1:421599-467766 GCA_013396835.1 Psilopogon haemacephalus
GGGGGGGGAGTGGAGACAAGTGAGGCAAGAGGACAATGGTGGCAGCTGGGCTCAAATCCACAAGACTGTGATCATCAGCCTCAGGTAACCAGGTCACAGGCACCATGATCTATGCTTTGGGACAGCAGGAAGAGCAAAATAGTCATGTTTGTGATGCCAGGTTTCATGCCCCAAACTTGGGAAGGCATCTTTCTCCTGCAAAGTGAGAATGTAAGAATCTCCATGGGGTTGCTGCAGCTGGCAGGGATGCCTGCCCCTTGCTCTGCCTGTTCGTGGCAACCACAGGAGCTGCGAACTCAGCTTGCCAGGGCTCTCCACCTCCCACAGACAAGAAGAGTCAGGCAGAGTACTCTCTTATGGGGCAGTGGGTGGTGGATGGCAGTCAGCCTGCCCTGTTGAAATCAGAACCAGCTCTGCCATCAGATAAGAAGTGGAGGCTGCAGTGGTATCCTGGGCCCAGCAATAGCCTGGCCAGCAAGCTCCTTTTCCCCCTTTCTGTCAGAAAGACCACTCCCTTCACCCAGTACTGTGGTTTTGGTGGTACCAGTGCTGCTCAGTGTAAAAGTTCCGCCACTGATATATACCTGTGCCTGCATTAATGTCTTCTCTCTTACTGGTACATCTCCATGCAACTGTCCTTTCTCTGTTCCTTGTCAGCATGCTTCATCTATATGATGCATCCTAGAGTAGGGCAAGGCAATTACTTGTCCCCAGCAGTTGCTTATGTATAATTGTCAATGATGTCTTCAAGCTGGTTGAGAAATAACATCAATATAATTAATACATAATACAGGTTCTCTTTTCAGATGTGTGTTGTCAGCCCTCCCATCCGGAGCTGGTATTATATAGATGATATATGTCTGATGGGGAAAATAAAGTATTTTCGTCCTTGATGGCAGGTGCATGGCTGTGTTTTCATCCAATCTGCCTTCCAAACTGCAGTGTCATGTCTGTGCCTTGAGGTGGTGTAAATCTTCAGGAGGAGATTTGGAAAAGTATAAGGTGCTCTAAAGACAGCTATCACCACCACAGTTACTCGTATTGGTCGTTGTGGTGTCTGAGGTCTGAGCCCCATTCTCTTAAGCATTGCATGTGACCTGAGGGAAAAGGCTGCAAAAAAGCACTCTCAAATCCAGCCAACAGGGAAGAAAGCACTGTCCTGACCATCTTGTCATAACATAAGTGAGGGGTGGAGAGATTCACTGACGTCCACAAGGAGGAGCACAGCAGACATATCTGAAAGGAGGCTCAGACATCTGGCAAGGGGCAGCCTCAACTGGCTATGGCCATGAGCATAGCCATGGGAGCTGCTTCTCTGTCTCTCCAAGAATATGGTGCATTTGACTCAACAGTGACCAAGCCTAACTTTCCATGTTTAAAAGAGACATGTAAATGCCCAGGCATCACTCAAGTACAGATGAGCATTTGAGGTTACCTTATCAACCTTGTTCAGTTTACCAGCAGGTGTCAGCCAACATCACTCACAGCCCTTTGCATGTGCAGCTTTTGTTTAATTTTCAAAGAAGATTTGTTTTACTGACAAAAGCTGAGACAGAAAAGTTTCCTTTCCCAGTGGCAAAAAGACAGAAGCAGAATCCAGGGTCTCCAAAACATACTTTATGATGGTAGATCCTCCCAACTTAACTACTTGTTGCAGAGTTTGTCCATCTCTGGCAGGTCACAGTTCTCTCTCCAACCTGTAAACAGGTTTAGCAAAGATTTTACTCATTGTTTGCAGTCTTATGACTAGTTCTAATATTAGCCTACAGCTCCTGTTAATGGCTCAGCCTCCAGCAACAGGAGTTTTTTGGCTGGAAAACACTCTGCTCCTGACACTTTTACAAACACATCCTAGCAGGAGTTGCTTATAAAGGAAAGCAACACCAGAGAACAGCTATGGATATTCATGGAATTTATCAATATCTAGCAAAAGGGGAGGGGAGAAACCAGCATTATCCAATGAGCTGGCTGCTTGGAGACCCAAGTGAAGTGCCAGGTGATCCTTTTCCTGGTCACAAATTCCCTAATTCAGAGCTTCCAAACCTGAAAGCAAGCTGCATGATGTTAGAAGACCTGCAGAAGTATGAGGTCAAGCTGCACCTGCTGAGCTCAGAGGCCAAGGAATATGTTAAGATTAATATGCTAGGTTTTGAAGAGAAGTGACAGAATTCAATGCTTGAGGAAATGACTAAGAAGCTCCGTTTGTAGGCTGGTTTCAGAGACAACAAATGCCAGGCGTAGCTCAATGTCAGCCAGCCATGCCGTGCATGTGCCAGGCACTCAAGTGGGTGGCAGCACTAGCTGCTGGGGTGTGGTGAGCTGATACCCAGCCCTGGCTGAGGAGTGCTGAAGGAGGAATGCAGATTATCAGCTGATGAAACAATTTGTTGATGGGTTTCCAGCCTAAGGTTAGGCTGAGGGATGCCACAGCAAGTTACCAAGAAAGACTGTGTGCCTGGCAGTGACATGGCTCTATGGCACAAGCCATCCCAAACCAGCTCTAGATGGTGCTGTATCCTGATCACTGCCACTCCCAGAAGATACCAGTCATTTATTTGCTGGCATGCTCATCTCAGAAGGAGCAGCAGTCTAAGAAACAGTCCATCAGAACAAGGTATAAGACAGAAGCTTGAAGCCAGCTGTGCTTGTGCTGCCTGAGAAAAGGCTGAAAGGCCATCCCAGGTGATAATTTCTGTTGGCTATGAGCATCTACAGGGTTCTGCTGCAAAAAGCACCAGAAATAACAGATAGTTGCTAGCTCAGACATAGACAATCTCCATGTACACACATGCAGGTATACACAGCTGTAATGTGTCAAGCCATTCGTGTTATTCAGACACATCTGGAGTTCACAAAGCCAGCAAGCTTTGGAAGCACGTTCAAAGAATTCTGAGACAAACACCAGGGCAAAACTTTTCCTCAGTTTCCTACAGAATGGACAGATGCTACAGCAATGAGACATGGCAGTCTTTCTGAAGGGCCAGTGTGCAGCACAGCACTGAAAGGGCCATCTTGATCACTTTGTTAAAGGTCTTTTCCACCCTTTTTGCCAGCCTTATGAAATTTGGCAGGATTTGTGAGACAAGGCTAGGAAAACTCTTAAGAAGGAAAGCCTCAGGGACTATGTTTCATGCTTGCCTGTTTCTTGAACTAGGGAAGAGAAGGAAGGCATCCAGTGTGAAAGACCCAACCTAGTGACCTGCAGGGCCCCACACCTGCAGGTGCTTCGATAGAAGCAAGTGGTGTGTGTGCCAAGCTCTGACTGTAAGACTGGACTATGAGTGTTTTCACCTCTGATGTGTGATGTGAGTGGCCTTGGTAAGGACTGTGTTGCTGAGTAGAGCAGGAGAGAAGGCTGAACTGGATGGAGACCAGTACAGAGGTGGGCAATGCAGGCACTGGGAGCAGGGAAACAAATTACACCAAAGCTCAGTGGTGATTTAAAATAGAACCAATTGCCATCAGTACTGTTCTTTTACTTGCACACTCATCGGCAGCAAGAAATGTGTCCAAATGGACTGTCCAGCATTGGGGCAAAAAGAGCTGTGTCTGGGGTCCTTGTAATGAGAAATGAAAACTCTGTAACTGGCATTCCTTGCTCTATTTCCTGCCTTCTTATGCTTGTGACAATGGGATGCTTTTCATGTGCCTTTTCATACCCTCTAGGAGGTGTCAGTGTTTAGTTTCTTAAACTATTCCTCCTCTGTAAGTCATAATGACTTATTTACTTATTGTCCTTTGTCTCCAAGTCTGAGTGTCTGGAAGAGCTACTCCTAGATTTGATTCAGTGTCATCAACACCTGCCACTCTGGACTCTCATTTACTCTTCATGCCTATCTTAGCTTTTCTGTTGCTATTCTCTTCTCCCTACCTTTCCCAAATTACTGACTAGTATCTCCTGCCCTAGGACACCTGCCTGCCCTTCAGCGGTTCCTGGATAGCTCTGAGCTTCCACGTCCCTTTTGCATGCTCTAGTTGTCTTCATTTACACTGCAGTTTCCAAACTACAAGAGAAAAATTAGATCTGGAGAGGAGTCAGCACAGTCAGAAAAATTGATATGCCTTGGCCAAGACAAACATGAAGCAGTGGCTCTATTGAAAGAAATAGCTAAATATTGAGATGCATCTGCGACCTAGTAAAACATAAGCAGTTGTGCCAGCTACAAGGTGTGTACAAAACCTTCTGGAGTTTTTCCTGTGGCGTTGCTGGGTGATTCATGCAACCAAGTGCTTCCTTCTTTTTGTTCCCCCTTTCACTCTATGTTACTGTCTTCATCTTCAAGACAAACATCCAAGCATCTAGTACGCTTGCTGCTTTGGGTTCTCTTTGATAACACTTGCTACCTGTTGATTCCCTGCCTTTCTTGACACTCTTACCCTACAGGTAAATGTGACTTTTCTGCAGTCTGCACCAGTGCGGGGAACATCCAAGATTTCTCAGCCTTTCCACTGTGCCTTTTTCTTTCACCTAACATGTTGCTCTGCCCTGTGTTGGAAGGACATTTCATGGTAGTTCCCTGTCAAGGTCAGATAGCACAGTTAGACATTTAGGAAGGCATAAAGTGGAAAGTAATGAATGAGACAGACTTAGTTTCTTCCAGAATAGAAGCTGTCACACTACCTCATGTTCTGTTGTTGAGCGGTATTTCTTTGGGGAAGGACACTCTGCAGCCTTGGGTGTACAGCACCTACCACAAAAAAAAAAAAACAAAACCAAACTGACTCTGTTTTGGGCTGTCACAACAAACACTAATAGCAGCAGCTCAGATCTTGGGAGTGGATAGAAGTTAAAACAGTTTTTAGGACTGGCCAATGGGGCAGCCTGAACTTTGCTCCTGAGGAAGGAGGTGAAATGTCTGTGTAACGCATGTGTCAACATTCATTTCTAGGGAGGGACCTGACCTCTGGAGAGCTGAGCTGGGACAGATAAAACATGCTTTAATCCCGTTAACATCCTGCAGGCACTGAGGCCCTCAAAAGGGAAGCAGAAGGATGAAGTGCCCATCCTTGACTTGCAACTAGCAAGGCAAACTATCGAGGGAGTTCAGGCCCAGGAGCTTGGCCTGTGTTCGAGAGAATCTTGCACCAGCAACTTGTGTTGCTGCCCCATCTTAGCTTGGTGCTGCTTCTCAGTCTGCAGTCTCACGCTTTGTCCTAAAGGTGTTAAAACATGGGGCAGTCACAACTGTCTCTCTCCAGATCTGCTTTATTAGATTGGACCCTAAGCTTATGTCCCCAGTAGCTGCTGTTCAGCATGTTCAGGATGTATTCCTGGTCCAATTCTCTATTCCCAGCTCTCTCATCAGACCTCACCATTTCTGCTCCCTGTGTGTGAGTTATCTCCTTCTCTTCATCTGTTTAGACTGAGGGAGAGGAGTGCCTCTCTGCATTTTTATTGTATACCTTGCATTGACTTAGGTCCTCTATAAAATTAATAACAGGAAGTTGGAGCTGAGCACATTTTTAATGTTAGCTTTTTAACTACCAAAAATCTGCTATGGTGGTTTAGATATACTAGATGCTTTAAAGCAAAGATACTATATCCTTGTCTGACACCTGTGTGTAGTTTTGTTGAACTTATGGTTTAGCTATTTGTGATTTCTATCAGAGTTGAGCCCGTGATATCTCAGTTTAGCAATCTAGTTCAATATTGATTTCTTTTACTCTTAGATTTGCTTGAATCCTTTCTTATGTTTAACCAGGTAAAGATTTAGCACTACTATGAATTCAGATAATGGACTAAATCATTAACAAAATTTGGCGAGGTTGGACTTCTACATAATCTGCAAGTCTTGCAAAACCAACTTCTCCAAGGTAAGCAGCACTTCAACCAAGTAAGGGAGGCCAGTCAGCGCTAGCTTTGACATGATGAGCAATCATGGTTGAAAAGGCATGATGAGATGTTTTCTTTGTGCCTGAGGTGATGGATTTGTAGATGGAGAAGATGCAGCACATGTGTACACATCTGTTCTGTGTCTTTCATATCGGTTTGCTGAATGTTTTGGGAAAAAAAGAGCTAGGAAATCTTTCTCTCTCATGCACCATGTCAGATATTGCTGTCTTCTGCCTTGATCTCAGAGATGTTTTTATATGGAGAGCATTGGGACCTGATTCTTGCTGCATCAGCATGCAGTTACTCCTGCATGTATTTCTCATGCACTCCCTCGCTGGCTCAAGTCACTGAAAAATTCTATGTGTTTTATGAAATTCAGCATTAGCTAGGATTAAAAAACACTGTGGGTCTTCAAGACAATGAAAGCAGCATCCTAAAAAAAAGCAGTTGAGAAACAGATTTGAAAATTTTGTTTCTTGTGATTCTGCTAGACAAAGCCATATCTGACTTGATCAAGTGGTGGCAAGTCTTGGAAAGTCAGACTATAAGGAACCTTCAGTACCCCCTTCAAACAGATGTTTTGTGATGCTGTGGCTCTTGCTGCAGGAAGATGCGAAGAAGAGACCAGCATCTTTGTTAGTGAGAGTAACTTCTTACCTACTCTGTGGATAGGCATGTGCAGGACATGTCTAGTGTGACTAGATATGTAGGAAAGGAGCAATGTGCAATTGAGAATGAGGCTTTTTCAGGAGAACTCCTCAAAGCCTGGCTTTCTGCTGAGTCATTTCCCCCACATCCAGGACAGTATCATCATCTCTCCTGCTCTGCAATCCTGTAGTGGTAGCCAGATCACAATCTAAAGGAAGCAGAGGCTAAAGGAGAAAGAGCAACGACCCCAAACCTGTGCTAAAACGTGCATGAGATCTGAAACATGACCCAGGTTGCTCTTGCCTTGCTATCACAGAGAATCAAGGCATGGCCTGCAGCATTATTTGTTTAACATCACTCAATAAAAGCAACAGGGTGCTTGGTGCTTGCTAGTGCTTTACACTGAGTTAATGCCTTTGTTGTCTTTCAGTAAGGACCACATCCTGTAGTCAGAAGGCTGACCGTTTACTAGGCACATGCCTCTCTGTGGATAAGCAGCAGAAAGCAGTGCTGGAAACCACCAACCCGCAGAGTGCTGCAGTGAGAGGAAAGTACAGTGCATACATCAGGCTCTCCTCAGGCTTGTTGAGTATTTGCCTTAAAACCCCCACATCCCTGGCTGCTGTTTCTACCCTCATATTTGCAGAAATCTTCACCAGCAACATTACGAGCTAGACCAACCAGATCAATAAAATGATACAGTTGAAAATTGCTCCCAGGTGAAGTTGGAGATGAAACTGCCTGAGGATCAAAAGGCCTTTGAAGTTCTGAGGACTCTTTCTTGAAGAATGGGCTAGAGGAAAGACAAAGCCTTCAGCCACATGCTGTAGTTGGCAGATTTTGTTCCTCCCCATATCTCAGGTTTCTTTTTTTTTTTTCCATTGGGATGTGCTTTAGCACAGGGGCAGAGAAGTGGATTTGCCATTCCATTAATTATGAGAGAAAAAGTGAAGTTTCCAGAAATTACCAGGATGAAGGCATCTATCATTCCTATCTGAGGAGCGGCTAAGCAGCTTAAACTGTCAAAAGAGTAGCCTCAACTTCTAATTGTACACTTTCAGTGAGTGTATCACTTTGCAGATACTATGTGGAGTAGCAAGTTCGTGACTCAAAAATTGCTCACCTCTGCTCCCAAACACACAAGTTGTTTTTCTTAATGTCCTAGGCACATAATGAGAGGATTGTCACTGTAGCATATTAAGGGGTAGTAAGCACTTAGGGTTGAAATATGCCTGGAGACAGAGATGTGAGTGCTTGGTGAAACACTAGGGCAAAAGTCTTCAATGTAGGCAGATTTTCCTCAAAAGAGGAAGTTAAATCACAAACGAAACATGAACTCAAGTTTGCTTCTGACCCATACAGTAACTGAAGATAGCATCCCAATTCATTAGGCATGATTCCTTGCTGTACCTATGGCAAATGTTGCTCTCCTGACAGATCTCTAAGTTTACTACAATACCCTGGTAACCTCACCTCCTCTGGACTCCTGCCAGCCCTGTAGAACAATGTAGTTGCAGGAGACATGTCATTTGCACAGTGCATCAATAGCATCAAGTGCATCAACATGCCTGGAGGGATGCAGGTGTCAGAGAGGGGATAAGTAAACCTTTGGAGTTTTTATTAGTGGTGTCGACTGGGTACTTAGAAATATGCTTTGGCTTAGCTGAACCTTAAATTCATCTAGAAAGAGCTGTGTTAGACCAAAAGCAATGCTGTACAGAAGTGCAGAGGGCAGTCGGAGGCAGTTAATAAGGTGACTTGACAGGTCTTATATAAATCATACTTATAAGCCATAAGAGAGGCTTTTCCTGCATTCACAACACTAGGAGTCTGGGGAGAGTGAGATTATTTGTAAAGACAATAGCGCTTGGGAGCAGGAGGCCAACAAATGGAAGGAAATCCGATCTTGCTGCCTTCACACTTTCTCCTAGCTGGGAGCACATGGCAGCAGAGAGGCAGCCGGATGGAACGGGGATAACCCCCGCGGGCTGCCGCCACCCGCGCTGCCGCAACGGGGGAGCACACTGCCTCCGGGGCTGTGAGGCACTGAGGCAGCGCCACACTTGGAGGGGCTCCCAGGACCACCTCTGGCCCCAGCGGACCCAGCAGGACTGGGACCGTGCCTGGGGTGTCACGACGTTTCCAGAAAGTGTGAGAGGGGAGAGGGAACGGGATGCTGCCTCCGTACCAAGGGGTGTGCAGGGCCCGAAGGCAATTGACGGGGCACCTCGTAAGCCCCTTTTCCCCTCCGGCGTCTCGCAAAGAACAAGGGCGCTCTCCTCCTCTCCCCGCCCCAGAAGGGCGGGGTAACGGCGCGGGGCCGCTCTCGCCATCCCACAACCGGGGGGCTCTGCCTCGCCGCCACCCAGGCCCAGCGGCGCCGGCCGGTGGACCGGTTTCCCTAACGTGGCCCGCGCTGCCGGGGGCTTCCCGTCTCGGCGGCGGCGACACCACCCCGGGAGTGGCGCGGCCGGGGGCCGGGCCGTGCTGCCGGGCGGAGCGGGGCTCCATACCCAACGCCGCTGCCGTCCCCCGTGTGCCGGCGGGGGTTGCGTGACACAGCGGGCACTCCCTGCCGCCGCTTTATATAACCTGTCGCCCGGACCCGGTTATAAAACGCCGCCAAGACAGCATCCTCGTTACAGAGCCTCGACGCCGTCGCTCCGAGCGCCGCTCCGGCCGGGAGGTAACGGCGCAGGGCGGGCCGAGCCCGGGGTGGGATACGGCGTGGCGGGGCCCTGCGGCGGGAAGCGCGTCTGCCTCGCCGGCGGGAGGGGGCTTGGGCAGCGCAGCCCAGCGTGGGCGGACAGCGCCGTTCTGACTGCGGTTTAGTAGCGCACCTGTCCCGCGGAGCGATGGTGGGAGGCTGGAGTGGTACATACTGCTTGTGAAGTGGTGATGATGCAACTGTCTGGTACTACCTGTAGCCTGTGCTAAGCTTTTTTCCATCTTTCTGCCACCCCCGCGCATATCCGAGGCAGTGGTTTACCTTCCCAGTGACAGTCAGTAGCTTTGCAGAAAAACATATGAAAGGGTTAATGTTCGGATAAATCGTAGGACCTATCCAGAACAGATGTGAGATGCGCGAGACAGTCAAATGTTCAAAAGTCTAACCAGGTCTTTGCCCTTGGTGTCACTGTCATCCTAACTTTTTTTTTTTTTTCCTTCTGATCTGTTGTGCAACCTTTCAATCATATAAGCCCTCTCTTGCTGATGTAACCGGCATATCCTTTCTTGCTTCCTATAAGCAAGGCTTTCCCAGGGATGATCAGCCTTAAGAGTTCAGGATATGTTCAGGCTAAGCAACACTTCCTTCCTTCTCTCCACCACTTTTATTTTACTTACATAAGAAAAAACTATCGCAGCTTCTTGAGTTCTGAGTGGTAAGAAGAGGCAGAAAGGAAAGGGCGATTCCTGTTCCAGATTGTTGAAAGGATGACCATCTCTTTCTGGGGGAAGTCACTCTTTTAGCATCTGGTCCTGCTGGTGGTCACTCAGTCCTGGGAGAAGTGCAGATGGTGGGAAAAGGTTGACTGGTGGCATACATCTGCCTTCTCACAAAACTTTAGTAACTGGCATTGCATATCTTTGTGAATGGTTCTGTCTGCTTACCCTGGTAACCACCTTGTCTTTCCATAAGTTGATGGTAATTTTTTACCTTTCCAACAAACAACATAATACCAGCAGTTAGAAGAAGAGTAAATGATTAGACCAACTTGTGTGAGTCTGACGTGTCATGTTCAGTTTCTGGAAGTGGCATGTAGGGATTCCTCTCGTTCTTGCTGTAGTTCTCTGGAAAGTGGATAGGAAGCTTTATGGCTGTGAGGTTACCTGGCTGTAAGTCAATGTACAGGTTATGCCCAGGCCTTGAGCAGGCTGCAGAACTGGGACTGCAGGGCTTTGGAGTTAGTCGCATGCAACATCAAAGCAAGACCTTTAAACTCCTTTTCGGACGAGTGAAGGGATCCAAACTTGGGTTCTAAATAGCCTTTTGACAGGAGAGCTCTGCTGTGAGTGACAGGCTGGATGGGTGGGCAGAGGCCAATGGGTTGAAATTTAACAAGGCTAAGTGCAGGGTCCTATACTTTGGCCACAACAACCCCAGGCAGTGCTACAGGCTGGGGGCAGAGTGGCTGGAGAGCAGCCAGGCAGAGATGGACCTGAGGGTGCTGGTAGATAGGAGGCTGAACATAGCCAGCAGCGCGCCCAGGTGGCCAGGAGGGCCAATGACATTCTGGCCTGGATCAGGAACAGTGTGGCCAGCAGGACAAGGGAGGTTATTCTTCCCCTGTACTCAGCACTGGTTAAGCCACACCTTGAGTACTGTTGTCCAGTTTTGGGTCCTTTAATTCAAGAGAGATGCTGAGGTACTGGAACGTGTCCAGAAAAGGACAACGAGTCTGTTGAGGGGCCTGGAGCACAGCCCTGTGAGGAGAAGCTGAGGGAGCTGGCATTGTTTAGCCTGGAGAAGAGGAGGCTCAGGGGTGACCTCATTGCTGTCTGCTACCTGAAGGGAAGTTGTAGCCTATTGGGGACTGGTCTCTTCTCCCAGGCAGCCAGCAACAGAAGGGAACACAGTCTCAAATTGTGCCAGGGGAGGTATAGGCTGGATATTAGGAGAAAGTTTTTCACAGAGAGAGTGATTTGCCATTGGAATGGGCTGCCCAGGGAGGTGGTGGAGTCGCTGTCCCTGGAGGTGTTCAAGAAAAGACTGGATAGAGCACTTAGTACCATGGTCTAGTTGATTGGATAGGGCTGGGTGATAGATTGGACTGGATGATCTTGGAGGTGTCTTTCAACCTGGCTGATTCTATCATTCTATGAATATTGATGGTTATACCCACACTGATGTATTTCTTACAGTGTAGACTCTGATATGTGGACCGGGAGAAGAGCTGCTTCCGTTTGCTGTTCACATGTCCTCTTTCAGGTGCTCCCAGCCTGAGCCACAGAGGCAGCTTGTCTGCTTGAACCAGAATGCTGTATAACTTTGTGATTACAAATAGATACAATATTTAATTTTCCTAAATGTACTGGTTTGCAGCACAGTTTTCCTTACTGTGGCATATTCCAAATCTCTCTTTGTGCAAGGGAGAACTCCTACTGTTCTTCAGGGTAAAAGGTGTCTGCAGACAAATCCGAATTTATCTTCCTATTTCTAGTTGTGAACTATCTTGATACTCAAGTGACTGAAACATGATAAGCTACATGTGTAATTTTTATTTTAATCACACGGGTAGCTTGGAAACAAACTTGTGCCAGCAAATGAGGTGCATATGACTGGCCTTCATTTTAGTAAGCTCAACTGTTTTTCCTCCTGAGGTGAGGTTCTTCGTACAAATTCACTAGTAGATTTTTTTTCTGCTGGCTTTGTGGAGGTGTGAGGGGTGTTAAGGATATTGCACCTGAACGAGAGGAGCTTGAGTCTCTTTAGCTTAAGTGGTAGAAGCTGGCATTCATAGTCCTCACTGTGTTAAGCAAGATGGTGACCATTGCAGGTGGGCTTGTTTTTTACCTCATTAGGTGGCCTTTGAGCTAGCATCATTTTAAGAGCATACATGTCTCCTTCTTGAAGGTTATGTGTATTGTTCTAAATCTGTGGGTTCCTGTGCCTTTCAGAGCTACTGGCTGCCTTCCAGTGCGGATGTCCATCCTTTTGGAAACTTGGCACACATAAAGATTGGTGTGGTGAACTTGCTTTTCCAAGACATTTTCTGAGGAAATCTTTGCTTGCATGTCTCCTTCTCAGTATGTTTTTGTGTTCTTTGTCTCCACAGATGGGAACTGCTCAAAATGAGAGTGACCTCAAAACACTCCAAGCAGTGGAGCTTGACCTGTGTAACAAGGACATGATGGCAGACACATCTGATCACAGCATTATTTCTGTTAGAGAAGAAGAGGGAGTGGGCAATTTCCAACGTTCTCTTCCAACACAGGAGTCACTTCGATCCCCTCGAGGCTCTGTTGTGAGTTTCCATAACATCCAGTACTCCATTAAGCAGTCCAGTGGATTCCTATGTAAACGGAAAACTGTGGAAAAGAAGATCCTTCATAATGTTTAGTAAGTTCTTGCTTAAATAAAGTACCAGGGGGTAGGAATTAATCTCCTGCTGTGACAGGCTACAAGAGTTGGGGGTTCTTCAGCATGGAGAAGAGAAGGCTTCCAGGAGACCTTGTAGTAGCCTTCTGGTATTTGAAGGGGGCCTACAGGAAGGCTGGGGAGGGACTATTTACAAGGTCTTGTAATGACAGGACAAGGGGTAATGGGTTTAAACTGGCAGAGGGGAGATTTAAAAGGGATGTTAGGAAGAAATTCTTTACAGTGAGGGTGGTGAAACACTGCAACAGGTTGCCCAGGGAGATTGTGGACGCTTCCTTCCTGGAGGTGTTCAAGGCCAGGTTGGATGAGGCCTTGAGCAACCTGTTCTAGTGGGAGGTGTCCCTGCCCATGGTGGGGAGTTGGAACTACATGATCTTTGAAGCCCCTTCCAACTTAAACCATTCTATGATTCTGTGAATCAGTGACCTCAGGGGCACCTTCCAGATCCAGCTGGTAATGAAATAACCACCCTTCTGCCAGTCTGTAGTTCATGTAAGCACATTCTAATTTGCTTTTAGGCAAAATAACTGAGATATAGCTGGAGCACTTTCAGTTACTGATCTCAGCAAATCATGACCAAACTTGTGTGAACAGTTTGATACAAGGGGTCTCTTAACTACTGTTCAGGCTGCAGTCAGAGGAAGTTAACAGCAGAAAACAGTTATTCTTTTCAAGACCCAGTTCAGCAGGAAAGGCATTTAATTTCTGTCTTCTGTAGGTTGCTTTTTATGTCCAGCTCTAGTTCTGTTCTAACTGGTGGTCTGAGACAAGAAGGGGAAATCTCTTAAGTTTCCTTTCATCAGCATTTTGTTCAGACCTTATCTCTACTATGAGCTGCATGGGAAGTCTTTAATTTTTAAAGAACTTTTTCCTTCTTCCAGTGGCATTATGAAGCCAGGCTTGAATGCTATCCTGGGGCCAACAGGGAGCGGGAAATCTTCGTGAGTACTTTCTTCTACCTCTTCAAATAGACAGGTGACTGTTTAAAGAGCGTGGTTGGGGAAGATGTGAGGGATCTGCAGGCTCAGACTTTGCATGCCCATGAGAAATCTGGTGATGCAGTTTGACCTCATGTCCCTCTGTCAGCCTTGCGGAGTTCTTCTGCTACAGCAGTGTCACATTCCCTCACCTCCTCCAATTGGTGGTCTGTATTGTTGCAGTCAGCTTTGGTGGTGGCATGAGTTAAGATGCCAGACTGCACTGGAGTGCTCAGGTATAGGCTCTGTCCTAGATCTGTAATGGGGTGAGGGTGCAAGTTTCTTTGGGGCAGGAGAGATGTAATCCCCTGTGAAGCCACTGCAGCAAGACTTCCTTGAAGATCCTAGGCCAAACTCCTCTCTGGCAAATCACAAAAATGTGGCTGTGACCTAGTGGGGAGAGGTGCACATATGCTTGGATTCTTTGGATGAAAGCACTGAGAAATACCATGTAAATTATCTACAGCCATTGTTGACACTGTTTTACCATGGTGTGCTGGTTTGAGGCTAATTGGAATATTTTAATGAGAGAAATTAGATTATTGGCTGTGAAAAGAAAATAAGGTGATGTCTATATTACCCATTCATTCTGCTGGGACATAAAAAAGCATGGACACAAACATAGACGAGACAGTCTCTGCCTGGCTTTTGCCATATTAACTCTTCTGCCTGACACTGCGCATTTTCCAACAAATCATTCTGCTTCTAACACCCTTGGCTTGGCTAACCTTTCCAGATCACCTTGCTTGAAAGACAAATTCTGAGAGAGGGGAGAGGGTGGAAAAAAAGGTGGAGGGGTGGCTGGGAGAACCTCCTGGGCAATCTGACTGCTGCGAGGTGTCTTGTATTTCTGTATTACTTTTAACTTGTATATAACTGTATATAGTTGTAAATATTGGTAATATATTATATATATAGATGCCTGTAAATTGTGCTAAGCTGTGAATATAAAGCTTCATTCTTTAACTTCCAGCCGGCTGAGTTTAGTCCAGGTGAATATTGGTGTGTGTGGGGGTGGGTGACGCTCAGAGCCACTACACATGGTTATACAGGAGAGAAGAGAGGTATTTGCCACTCGCTGGCCTCAAGAATGTCAGAGACTGGCAGATATGATCAGGACTCACACAGGTTTGTCTTCAAGGTGGCCCTTGATCTGCCTTTCTAAGGAGACTGCTGGCTAATCAGGATGTTTTCAAGAGCAGCATTTGGTCAGGGTGGTGTTTACTTAGCTAGCAGACAGGCTGGTCTCTGCATTGGCAGTAAGGAAAATCCAGAGTTAAAACAAAGTAACTTTCTAGAATTAATCTTCACACTAGTCTTGTTTATGCCTATTTGGATTAATTTCCTTGAGATCAAAATAGTTAGTTCTGTGCTCCCTTGGCTGCAGAGCAGACTGCAACTGCTCAGCAGGGTGCTTTTTTCTCTGTGCACTTGAGGTTAGCTATTAATATGGAGACTGAATTTGTCAGCAGGTGGTTGACTGCTGTGAAATGTGAGGGTTTGTGTGCTGACATATTGCTATGGCACACCTTGTGCTGGAAAACCCCAAATTACTCCAGGCTTTTTGTACAAAGAGCTGAAGCCCCCAGAACAGAGGAAACTCCTTTGTGTTCCCTTTGTTTTACATCATGCTGTGAGCCAGTTGTAACTACAGTCCTGAGCGGTGGTACTTTTCCAGTCAAAAGTAAAAGCAGCTGCTGGGGCAAAACCTAATGCCTAGTGTTTTTCTGAAGTCTCCTAGATGTGCTGGCTGCCAGAAAGGACCCAGCAGGCCTGTCTGGAGAAGTGCTTATAGATGGCATTCCACAACCTCCAAATTTCAAATGCATCTCAGGATACGTTGTACAGGTGAGTAACTGCCTTCAGTGAAGACTTAGGAGTCATTGGAAGAAAAGACTGCATAAACTGAGCAAAGCATTAACTTCTAGGTTAGGTACATTTCAGTGATCCCCACTGTCTCATTTGATAACTAGGGTGTTAAAGTATCTAGTATTTTTCTGGGATATGCAAGACAAGAGGATCAAACTGTTAACTTCAAGTGAAACATGAAGTGTTTGTCTTCCCAAAGCCACATGGATGCACAGACTGCTGGACTTCTTTGGGTTCTGCCCTGAAATACTAGCAAAGGTTTTTAAAAAATAGAAGAGGGAAAAAATAACCCCATAACACCCAGAATCTCTTGTACAACTCAGAAGTGGTTCTGTCTGGCAGAAGGACCTTCAAGACATTAGACAATAATTCTAGGAAGTAAATAGATCCCTGCTGTTCTTCCTCTGATTCTGGCTGGCTGAGACAGAGCTTCGTTTCACTGAGAGACAGGAAAAGCTGACTGAATCTGTGGAAGTGGGTGGAGGCCTGGACCAATAATAGACCCTCAAAGCCCTGGGGAGGCTGTGGAGAAGGGGGTTCTTGGCAGCCATATAAGCAGCCAAATCTAGAAAACATCCAGGCTTCTCGGCTTCTCACTGCAGGCAGATGTGAAAAAGGCAGCTTTTCTGAAAGCTGTCAGCTTAGAATGGCTCTGGAAGGATGCATGCGATGAAACTGATGCAAAGTCTCAATCCTGCAGGTCAAGGATGCCCAGATCCTCAGTGATTCATGAATGGCCAGGAAGGTTTTTTGAAAGTGGTCCCAGTTTGAGACATTTGTCTCTCAAATGTCCAAAGCAACCAAACTTGACCGTAAAATGATAGGCAACTAGGTGAGACATTAAATGATTTCTCTCCATTCTCACCCCTGTGCAGTACTCTCTAGATCAGTAAAGATGTCCAAAAGACTACAAACAACACTAAATACACAAATACACACACACTTATGGGGTCAGTGTTATGCCGATGGACTCACACCTTGCAAATAGGGGTGTTCATGACACAGTTCAGTATTAAGGTAGCTTAAATTCAGTTTAGTTTCCAGTGTGATGACCTGACAGTTGTATTGGATGTGAAGATAAGAAATGGGAGGCCTGGGTGTGAGAGTCTGAGGGTGTGTTGGGAGGGAAGTGATAGTGGGAAATTCCTACCAGCTTTGGCAGCAAAGCCAGTTTATCGTAGCGTGACACCCTGAGTAACTGATCACAAACTTCTAGCCCAGCTGCACATTCAGCCTTTCTCTGTTAACGCCAGTTCCACATATGACTGGCTGGCACACCCTTTGTGCTGCTGATCAGCTACTTTTGATGTGAATGAAGTCCCAAAGCGTGCAAGATCCATTGCCCTGCAGCTTAGGGGCTGTGCCTTCAGAATGGGCACTGGATTTGAAAGGCGCCTCATTAACTTACAAGTTTCTCAGCAACTATGAAGCGTTACAGCCCTACACTCATCACATGGTGGGATACAGAATTGGCTTGAATATTAAAGCCAGAGTAATGGAGGAGCATGGAGCTCTGGGTTATCAGCTCTGATTGCTTTATTGCAGGTTATAGGTTGGTGTAGGCTGTCCAGGTGTTTGCCACCTGGGTAGATTTGATTCTTACTAAAAATGCGCATGACTGTTGAAGTGCTTTTAAAGTAGTACCCCATACAGTAAAGTCTTGTGCGCAAGAGCTATAGGCAGTGGAGACATGGGAAAAATTAGGAGCATCTTGGTGCAGTATTCTTGTTTATCTGAGCAGCTGTTGCCAGTGAGGAGCAATTTGTGGGCAGCTGAACTTGGCAGGTACTCTAGACCACAGCAAGATATGGCTTGGAACCAAGAACAGAGTTGACTTGTGTGACTCCCTTAGTGTCTCTACCTTAAACACTGATTATTAGCAATGCCCTTGGCTTCAGCTGGACTGGTAGAAGTTTAACTCTTTATAATACCCTCTACCCTCTCTGCCTCCCTTTGGCTGGTAAGAAAGATGCATGTGCAGTACAAAATGACACTGGCTGCACCTGAACTCCTGAGCCTTTGAAAGGAGGCTGATATAAGCCAGCAGTTTGCAGAGCTGCATTCTCCCCTTAACTGCTGAGTAATCTTGAGCAATTGTCATATAGGTTTTGAAGCAGGAGTTGCGCCTCGGTCCTATTTCCATCAGGGTCCATAAAAGGCTTCTCTGGCAATTGCCACTATAGGGACTCTGGTGTCCAGTCAGACAGTTGAGAAGAAGGCTTTCCAATTGTCCATCTGTGCTGCTTTCAGGATGATGTTGTCATGGGTACAATGACAGTAAGGGAGAATCTGCACTTCTCTGCTGCCCTGCGACTCCCCAGCTCCATCAGTGTAAAAGAGAAGGAAGAGCGAGTCACCCAGATAATCAGCGAGCTGGGATTAAACAAAGTGGCTGATGCTAAGGTGAGTAGAGAGAAAACCTTTCTCAGAAATTGTACTACCTCTGGAAACTAAACTATGGGACCCTGGGCACTATTGCATATGTAGTGCACGTACACTAAGCTAAGCAGGAACCTGTGTGTGCAGCACAAGAAATCAGTCTGCAGCTCAGGAGGTGACTTGCGAAGAGGTATGTGTATTTGGTAAAAGAAGATGATTTTGGACCATGTCCAGCATGTTGTATAAATTCAGAGGTGAAGAAGTCGCCTAGTCATTGTACCTTGGAAAGCTGCTTAGTCATTTCCTGGCTTTGTGGGACAAGACAGGGAAATTGTTTTTACAGTGTTGAAAGTTGTGAGGGATGGAGAGCTGGGCTGTGATGGAGAAGTTCTGTGTAAAGCTTGCTCCTCCCAGCAGCATTTTTACTCTTGCTTTAATTTTACTTACCCTGCTCTTATTTGAATGGCAGGCGAACTACAAACAAAAGATATCCCTGAACACCAATGCCATCTGTGACTGCTGTGCTCTTATTCTGGCTCTTCCTTGTCAGTGCCACCCTTGTTCTCTTAAGTCATAAGATGCCTGGTACCTTTGAAAAATCAGGCTCTGCTTACTGCTGCACAGTCCCTCATACAGAGTCAGCCCCATCATCTGATGGAACTCTGAAATTGGAAAGGGCTGCTAGGTGTGGAGACCCTGAACTCCAGAGGATGCACTGACTACAATCTTGTGGCAAATACCTGATTTCTTCTGCTTGTAGGTAGGAACTGAATTGATCCGGGGAGTGTCTGGAGGAGAACGGAAGAGAACCAACATTGGGATGGAGCTCATCACAGAGCCACCAGTCCTTTTTCTGGATGAGCCAACAACTGGCCTTGATGCCAGCACAGCCAATGCAGTCCTCTTCCTCTTGAAGAAGTAAGAGTCAGTTCTTCAGGGCTCTGCTGAAATTTTATTGTTATCACTCAAGATTACTGCTATGACTGAGTAGCTTCAGTGCACTTTTCTTAAAAAAAAAAGCAAACTAGCCAAACAAACAAAAAGACAAATAGAATCAGAAGTGGTAGTAAATTACTTATTTGAGTCTTGTCCAAAGCCTTTTGAAGTTTATGGGAATCTTTCCACAGCAAGCATTGGATTTGAGCCCAAAAAGCAGATACAGCTTGAACTGTTTCCTTTTGCCACAGAGAGGAGTTCATTGGGAGGTCAGACCTTGTAATCATAATTTCTTGGCCATACAGCTGAGTCTATTACAAAATTTCTTCCTCTGCTCTGGTAACAGCCATCAGCTTAGATCAGACTGCACCTGCAGATTTGCCCTCAGTATTTACCTTCATTTCCTGTGTTTTGGAGGTGAAGTCTTGGTACAAAAATGACCAACAAGGTTTATTTAATGAGTTCTTAACCCCCCTCTTGGGTTTGTAGCACATTGTCTAGTTTTGCCTGGGGGGACATTTTGCTCTGCTGTTTATGGGTAGAGGTCTTTGCAAGAGTACTTGTTTGGCATCAGTACTAAAGCACCAGTTTTAATTTTTTTCAGAGTAAGTTTAGCAGAAGAAGCTGCTCTTACCAGAAAAGCTAAGAGAATTCTCAGCTGGTCAGACTTCCACAGACTGCTCTGTAAAGCCTGGTACTGTTTTGGAGTGCAGTGGGACCATTCCAGTTAGTTAAGTTGAAGCCTGGTACAGGAAACAAAGAAGGTTTATACACATTTCTGGCCTCAACCTTTGCTCACTGCAGACAACCATACTTTGTCTACTTAGGCTTGCAATGACAGTCTCTTGTAGTGATGGGTGCTGTCTTGAAGGCAACATCTGACACGGTTACAGAGAAGGGAGAACTACAGCTTTACAGAACTGAGACCCTCAGAAGCCGAAAAGTGTTTCAGCTTGTTTGGATACTTCCTTTTTTAACTTGGGTTGTCATGACCTTTCAGAAATGCAAATTGTGGTGTATTTGTGAATGTTTTGTTTCTATTTCAGGCTCTCAAGAAGAGGGCGAACCATTATATTTTCCATCCATCAGCCCCGCTACTCCATATTCAAGCTGTTTGACAGTCTGACATTACTAGCTTTGGGAAAGGTGCTCTACCATGGCCCTGCAAAGCAAGCCCTGGACTACTTCAGTTCTATTGGTAAGTCTTCTGTGCCAAGAGCAGAGCGGACTGGCTAATGAGTTTGATCTGTGGGTTGATTCTTACCCTAGCTCTCTATAAGAGTCCTGTTGTCATCAGTATACCAGAGGCTGTACATACATAGGCTGCACAGTGCTATGTTAGAAGAGGAAAAAATTGTGGAAATTATATTTTTCAAATAACACAGAGCATGGCTTTCTCATGCCTTTGTGTCACTTTCCACCAGGACAAAACTCCAGAGTCACTTGGACATTTAGAAGCATGATACACATCAGACAAAATGATACTTGTGGTTCTACCAGGCCTAGATGGCAGACCTAATGGGTTTTGAACTACCGCCTGCAGATTGGCAGCAGTCTATAGGGACTGATCCCAAGAATCTGCTGAAGTCTGAGTGCAGGTCAACAACCAAAAGAACAAAATCATGATGTATTTTAAGATTAATAATTGCACTGTTGGGTAACTGGCCTCTGTCTGAGTAAGCAGGGTGAGACTTTATGACTATGATGGACAGAGAATGTGGAATGAATTTCCAGTCTGATCTAGATGCAGCCATGGATGCATTGAATGTCAGGCTTTAAGGGAGAGGCTTTAATCTGTGTCACTAATTCTATTCCTTTTGGTATCCCACTTCACTTTGCTTCTCACAGGAATGCTAAGGATTAAGCATACTTGCAGTTTTTTTGTTTGTTTTGGTTTTCCATCCTTGTGCCATAACTAGAAGCGTATTATAAGAAGCTACTCTTGGACAGCCCTTCCTTGTGAAGCAAGGGCTTCTAGAGCAAGTGTCTGGGGCTGTAGAGCAGACATCCAGCAACCTCTGCTGAAGCAGCACTGTGAAGGAAGCAAGAGTAGTCCATGCTCAGTTATGTAGAAGCAAGTTACAGATTTCTCTTCACGTGAAGTCAGTGAAGAATAAACAGTAGTAAAGCTCTGTATAGATAACTCAGATTCACCACCTCCAAAATTCTGTCCATTCTACCATTCTACTGCTGTAAACTAATGCTTGTGCAAAACAGTGATGTTTTCTTGTAGCAGGGTTGTGGAAGTGTGATACAGTATTAGATCTGACCTTCCAAGAGTGATATAGTATTAGATCTGTGCTCTGTGCAATACAAACCTGTGTTTTGGGACTTGTTTTACTTGTTTTCTCTTTTTTGTATTTAGGATATGAATGTGAACCCTTCAACAATCCAGCTGACTTCTTCCTTGATATCATAAATGGTGATTCAACTGCTGTGGCAGCAAGCAAGGGAGATCACAGACCTACAGAGACAGGAAAAGGTAAATTCTGATGGAGAAATCCACTGTTGGCTGGCATAGATGGGAAGTTGTAAGTGGTAATGGCAAGATTTTATTCTCTGGATTTCCTCCAGTCTAAGGGCACTTCTCTCTCTTTTTTTTTCCAGACTAGCATATATGTACTTTGCTTTGGGCTTCTTTCAAGAGTTCAGAAAACTTTTAAAGTGGATTTTTTTTTTCCTTCAGTAATAATATGGGAGAGCAGTGATAAATATCAGTAACTTACTAAACCTCTGTGGGAAAGACTGAAAAACTAGAATTGCTTAGTCTCAAGAGACAGCTGTCAGGAGACAAGTCTTCAGTCACTTAAGAGGCGCTGCAGAGAACACAGGGAAGATGGGCTAAGAGGTAATGGATTTACAGTGCAGTGAGAAAGATTGGAACTAGAATAGAGAACAAACTCTTAATGATAGAGTCAGTGAAACCTTGAGCAATATTTGTTTGGGAATGCTGTAGCGTATATCCATGACTGAAGGGTGGGTTATAAGGGAAAAGTTTGCATAATGATGCTCTTCAGGGATGGGAAAATGGATCAGCAAACATTTATTTCCCCAAAATTCAGTGAAACAAAAGTTTTCTGGTGTTTCATTCTAAGAATACGTGTGACAAAGAAATGTGTAGGGAAACTCTCTTACTTTAGTCAGTCTTTCAAACTCAAGAGCTAAGGTCTGAATGGGCGTTCCTCTTGGCTTGTTTCGTTCACTCAGCCTCCAAAGTGGCTGAGAAGATGGATGGGCCATGTCTGAAGGTAGACTTCATTGGGAATCATGTCTTACCTTTCTCATTCAGAGCTGAGCAGTGAAAATGGAGTGGCAGATGATAACATGGACAGCAGTGTGGTAGATGTACTGCACCAGAAATATCTCAACTCCAGCCTATATCAGAGCACAAAAGAAGCACTGGCAAAAGTGGAGCTTGGACGGGGAAGCAAGCGGGTATTGTCCAAGCAGGGGCATGAGATTACCTACGCAAATGGATTCCACACTCAGCTGTACTGGGTGTCCAAGCGTTCCCTGAAGAACCTCATCAGGAACCCACAGGCCTCAGTTGCACAAGTAGGTAACAATTACTAAAGGTTTCAGACACCCTCTGTGCTCTGCCCAGTAATGTGCAGTTTGTAGGAAAGACTTTCATGTCTTTTTGTAGGAAAGTCTTGTGCTATTACCACTTTAAGTGGAGGGAGATGTCCAGCTACCATTTTTGCCTTTGGGGAAAAAAATCTCCATTTGAGTTTAGCACAAGGACTACTGCCTTGAAGATTGGGGACTGGGGCAAAATGCTCCATGCTCTAGTTTGCAAGGGGAGCTTCTAAGGTGACATTAATTTTGTGTCTCATTTGAAATGTTAAGCTGGGTTATTCTTGACTGTGCTTCTACTAACATTTCCCAGCCAAAGAAGATCAGAGGAAGGACAGAAGAGAAGAGGATAAACTCAGAAAATCTGCCATAAGGCATTTCATTGTGTGTGTGATATGTATAGACTGACTCGCAACAGCCAAGTTTTGGGCAGGTGTGACTCTTAAATCCTGCATATTCCTTGGTAATAAGTTTTTTCTCTATTTACTTAACTGAAGAACTCCATCTTTCCTTTCTTCTTCCCACGTCTAGATTGCAGTGACTGTAATTCTAGCCTTGGTTGTTGGTGCTATCTTTTTTGGCGTAAAATTGGATCGAAGTGGCATTCAAAATCGGTAAGTTGGAAAGCCACAGCTTTGCTCACATTTCTTTCTGTAGCAGACAGGTTTCAGTTACAGAGAAGGATCAACTTAGAATTGACTTGGACCACAAGGAATGGTTAGGCTCACAAGTCTCAGTCCACCGCGGCATTGTATTGCTGGAGGCCCAAAAGGGACTGCAGTTCTGTTGAGCTTGCTTGTATGTACAAAGGAGATGTGAAAGGAAAGATAAAAGCATCAGACCTGGTTTTACAGTTAGGATCTACAGTAGCATAATTAAATATTCTGCGGACAGAGACAAAAACATTGACTTAATGGCGTGATGATGTCTGAGGCTACTAGTGTTCACCTTTGCTCTTTACTCCCTTTTTTGACTCTTTCATTTTGCCTTCTAGGGTTGGGTCCTTGTTTTTTGTCACCACAAACCAGTGTTTTTCCAGTGTCTCTGCAATTGAGCTGTTCATCAGGGACAAGAAACTATTTGTGTAAGTAGTGAGGTGCTTAGACTGTCTCATACCCTAGAGTGAGACAGGCTAAACAAAGCGATTTCCACCAAAGACTTCACTGCTGCCTTGAAACAACAGATGGTAACAGCAATGCCAAATCAGTCTATAGAGGAGGGAGCTAAAATGCCAAAAGATGGGGGAAAGAGGAGAGAAATTAAATGCTTTTAATTGCTTGCTGTGCCACATTTTATTGAGAAGTGCTTTACCTACCCTCTTTTTGGTAACAGTTGTATTTGAAGTCTGCATATGAATCCTGCAGACAGTGAAACCTGCCCACCCTCTTGCTGACAGGTTTGAAACACTGTCTTGCAATGGTCCTAAAGTGGCAAGACTGCAAAGATGAAAGGAGAGTTCTTGGAAAAGCTTCACAAGGGATGCTCAGATGAAGAGGGTTGCTGGCTGGCTTACAAAAGCTCCCTAATCAAGCATATCTCTCTGTCTCTATATATACGTATATGTTTGTATGTGTATGTATGTATGTACATGTTTATATATAATATAAACATATATGTACACACACATGTACAAAATGTAGTTTGGAACAGTTCATGGGATGAAAGAGCAAGACACAGATTCTACACAGCAAAGAAGAAATTAGCCATTTGTAACTGGAATGCACATGTCCACTCACAGGTTGCTCAGAGTAGCTTAATTTTGCCCCCACCAGCTACTCAGGAATGACTCTCCCCAACACTGACATTACTTGCCAGTCTGTCCTGCTTACCAGTTTATCTTACCAGCTGTGTCAATGGGGATTTTGGCACCTTAGCAGTCAAAGCATCTTTCCATGAGCTCCATTAAGCAGCTAAACAGTCGTAATGACATTTAATTGCCCTGTGAACTGGAGGTGAGTTTATATCTTAAAGGTGCTTTCCCAATGTTGGGTATCATTCCTTTTCCCTGGAAACAGCTGTGAGTTAGCTGCAGATAAGGTGTTTCTCCAGTTAACAGCAGTCTAATACTTTTCCATGTTCTTATGTTAAGGATCATTCCCTTTGAAAAGAGATTTAGGAGCTTTTTTTACATATGTGACTTAGCAGCTATATAAACTTCCATTCACTTTCCTTGGAGGGCTCTCAATATGACTACAGGGCCTGCTTTGAAGATTAGCTTTTTACAGAGAAGGAAGTAAGAGCACAGAGGAAAAAGCAATTTACATATAAAATGGTAGAACAGAAATAGTATCAGGATAAACCAGACACACATGCTGAGCCTGCTTCACAGATAATCTCTAAACCTGTACAACTCCCCTCCTTCCTGTCCTCACAGCCATCAGTACACCAGTGGATATTATCGTGTGTCTGCCTACTTCCTGGCCTTGATGATAGGAGATCTGATCCCCATGAGAACTGCTCCAGCCATCATATTCTCATGCATCACTTACTGGATGATTGGTAAAGAATCGATGCTTTTGTTGAATCCATCATCTTCCAACACATTTGATTTCTAACTTACTCAGTTTATTTCCTGTGTCTATTAACATGAAGCTAGCTGAACCTTCAACTGATTTAAGTGCTTGGCATCAAAACTTCAAAGGCTTCTGGGGCAGATACCAGCAATCCATGACAGGGAGCTGCTTGTTCACATCTTTCAGTAATGCTCTTTGGGCCTTCAGAGCATGCATTGTTCCTGCCAACTGCAAACTTGGTCTTCCCTCTTGTATGAGTCCAAGAGTACCTGTCTGGGATTTGTAATGTGGTTGCTTACTGGAGTCCTATCTTTTTGGTTTTTTTTCCACAGGATACCAAGCTGTTGCAGGCCGTTTCTTCTTCTTCATGCTAAGCCTGATGCTGGTGTCCTACACTGCCACTGCCATGTCTCTGGCTATCAGTGCTGGCATGGATGTGGTGGCCGTGGCCAATCTGCTCATCACTATTTGTTTTGTTCTGATGCTTGTAAGTATATACAAGGGAGTGTGTGTTCCTTTAGTGGAGGTGAAGAAGCAGCTGAAACAGGCTGAGTAGACCAGGTTGAGTCAACCCTAAGAAGGCTGAGAATCTGTAATCCAGTAGCATGTGTGATGGTTTGAGGCTAATTGGAATATTTTAATGAGAAAAATTAGATTATAGGCTGTGAACAGAAAACAATAGTGATGTCTACTTCACTCATAGGTTTACTGATACGTATAAAAGCAAGGACATAACCAGAGATAAGACAGTGTGTGTCTCTGTGGAGTATGAGCTCTTTCTCCTTGGCTTCTAACTGGATCTGTGTAACCCAAGTAATCAATTCTGCTTCTAACCCCCCTCACCTATCTTTGCTGTTCGCCTTGCAAGTAAGGTAGATTGTGGGGTAAGATTGGGGGTGGAGAGAAGATGGAAGAGTGGTTGGGAACCCCTCTTGGGGACATTGATTTCTGGGAGGGGTATCGTGTTTCTGTATTACTTTTAACTTGTATATTTCTGTATATAGCTGTAAATATTTGTAATATATTGTAAATATCTGCTTGTATATTGTGCTAAGCTGTGAATATAAAGCTTCATTCCTCAACTTCCATCCAGATGAGCATATTCTGGGTGAATTCAAAAGTGGGGGGGGAACGGACGACAACTCCTGAACCATCACAGCATGTTAGCTCATGCCTTTGATTTTATTGTCAGTATAGTAAAATATGTAATTCTGCCAGCTTGTAATCTAAGACTCAGATCATTGCTTAGGTGCAGTTCACTAGGCATGTTGCCACCAGAGGTTTGCAAACAGTATGCCCCCAAAAAGTAGTGGGGTTTTGGTTTTTTTTCTTTAGTTGTTCTTAAAGAAATTGATTTTTTTAAAAAATTGCATTTTAAATATTAGAAATCTAACTGATCAACTAGATCTTTTAAAAGGAGAAAATGTTGAAATAAATTTTAGATTGATTGATATTCTTGCATTATTTTTGGTTGCTCCGTGGAATTAGAAGGAGCATAGAATCACAGAATGGTTTAGGTTGGAAGGGACCTCGAAGGTCATCCAGTTCCAACACCCTACCATAGGCAGGGACACCTCCCACTAGAACAGGTCACTCAAGGCCTCATCCAGCCTGGCCTTGAACAACTCCAGGGAGGGAGCATCCACAACCTCCCTGGGCAACCTGTTCCAGTGTCTCACCACACTCACTGTGAAGAACTTCCTCCTAACATCCAGTTTCAATCTCCTCTCTGCCAGTTTGAACCCATTCCCCATCATCCTGTCATTACAAGACCTTGTGAACAGTCCCTCCCCAGCCCTCCTGTAGGCCCCCCTCAGATACTGGTAGGCTGCTATAAGGTCTCCTCGAAGCCTTCTCTTCTCCAGGCTGAAAAGCCCCAACTCTCTCAGCCTGTCCTCATAGCAGAGGTGCTCCAGCCCTCTGATCATCTTCGTTGCCCTCCTCTGGACTCTCTCCAGCAGTTCCATGTCCTTCTTGTGCTGGGGGCTCCAGAACTGCATACAGTACTCCACGTGGGCTCTGATGAGAACAGAGTAAAGCATAAATAAGTAAAAACAAGCATAGCTTGTTTTTATTTTAATTCAGTATTGGCGTTGGGTTCAAATTACAATACTTTTCTTGGAGGGCTTTTAAGAAAGAGAGCAAGTGAGAGAGTTAGAAATTGTCTACTCATAGCTGAGGGACGTAAGTTGTTTTTCAAAGAAATAATGATGAAAGCGATGAAACTTTTTGACTGTGAGGCCTATCAGGTTACTGTAGAGTAAGAAGTACCTCCTGCCAGGGGATTCCTGCTTGCTGTCTGCCTACATAATTTTGAGCCTGCACTGCTGCAAACCAGGAGACGGGGAGACAGTTTGATACAAACTAATTCCATTTATTACATGCATTTGTTCATCTTAAATATGTTTCAATATTCTAAAGAAGGCAGCGTGCAACTATTCTATTGGCTATTTACTTGTCCGAATGGCTAAAGCTAATGCAGTGATTGGCCTAACTAAGATACATAGTCATACATCCCTACTTAATACAAAGTTACATCTGCTTATTATCAGAAAACTGTTGGTCCTTTGTTTTACTCTTCTTATCAGGGTTTTCTTCAATCTCTAAGGTCACCCTGCTCCTAGCTATACCAGATGTCACACATTCCTAGATAGCCTGTGATTAGAGCCTGGGTGAGAACTCCTGCAATTTAGAGCCTGGATATCAACTTTAATACTCCCACTGTTTTTCCTGCATTCTGTTTCTTGCCTTACCAAGGCTTTTTTATTCCCATGTCTTTATTTAACATATCTGTTTCATTATGAATCTGGGTATCCTCACTGCACCACATCCCTTATTCTTTGATTTGCAACTTAACCTGCTTCTGCAATGAGTTAAGTGATAGCATAATGCTCGCTGTGGGTGAGAAGTGTGCATGCAGAGTGAAGGGCAGTTGATATGCATTGAGGTAAATCACAATGGTCTGTGCATGCATTGCAAGACAGTAGGGTAAGCACAAATACACTTGTGATGAAGCACAGCCTGAAGCATCATGTTTAGCTATGAAGTCTAGTGATGCTAAGAAGTAAAAGAGAAAACCTTGTTCAAGGCAGGAGAGAGCACAAATAAAATATGTAGGTCAGAGGAGAAAGCTGAAATAGTTACAGCCTTTAAGGCTCCTCATGGTTTCCTTCTTGTTTTGCCACTTCCTTTCCTCCTAGTCAGCCTCTGGATAGTGCTACCATAGGACACAGTCCTCCAGCACACATTTTTCTGAGCTCATATGTGGATGTAGAAAATTTTTCATGTGTCTTTGCAAGCTGTTCAGCTGGAGAACTTGGGGCAGCTGTCTGAGAATGCTGCAGGGTTTGAATCTCATATGTGTAACTGCACAGGTGTAACAGCAGTAAGAGGACCTCTGCTGGGCAGCTGCATGATCTGTGTAGTAGTGATGGTGTTTGCAGTAAACCAAGTCTGTGACTCACTAGTCTCTTCTCTTCTATTTCAGATCTTTTCAGGCCTCTTAGTCAACCTCCCTTCTATAATGGGCTGGCTGAACTGGCTCCAGTACTTAAGCATCCCCCGATATGGCCTTACTGTGAGTAGAAAGTAGCATCAGTCTCCTGTGAGTGCAGGCACACTGCACACCCACAGGGGTTTTGAGTGTATATGAAGTTCTTCTGAAAGTCAGATGTGGTTTCTTTCCTTGCATAGACATGGTAAAAGAAGAATAAATCAGCCAACCCTTAAAAAAGGGCAAAAGTTAATCTCTGTGTGAGACATGGAAGTCTCAGAGTGAACAGATACTTCCTGTCACAAAATTAGTGCTGCTTGGACAACAGCAGAGTGAGCTGTCCAGTAAGGCACTAGTTGCTAGCATGAATGGTTGATCCTTATGGTTTAGAATGAAGTCACATAGCCTCTCTGGAGAATGCTAGTGGCTAGTTGGAGGTTAATGACTGTCCAAATAATTAAAGGATTTTCTATAATGCCTGAGCAGTATGTTTAGTCTCCAGTGTGGCTTCTTCTGAAGTGAAATACACCTTACTGCCATTTTTTAATAATAAGGAGCTGGTACTATGAAGCAGATGGTGCAGCTGCTTGAGGCACAGCAAGTAAGTCATCCACTGGTCACAGGAGAGAGTTGTGCTTCCATCTCTTGTCTTCATCCTAGCCAGGCCTAACTGGGAGGAAGAGTTTCCTGTAGGAGCAGAGAGTGGCAGAGATGTGTGTGACCTCCACTGTTTTATCAATGGGAAATGTTGTCAGTGTTGCTGGGATTGCAGTTAGCTACGGATGCCAGTGCAGGGGAACCTCCTTTCCCTTCCTGGTTGGCTGTGCCATCTGCTTCAGTGTGCTGGTACTGGGGTGTTTGTATGCAGCCACATGGTTTTCCAGGTCAGTAGATAGATATAGATGTAACTAGCAAGACAGAAACCTGTGTCTGAATCACTGAAACATGACTATGAAGTGAAAGACTCAGAGACCAAATTGCCCTACATGTAGGACTTTCAGCAGTTCCTCAGAAAAATGATGATTAAGAGCTGCAAAATAAAAAAGAACGTAAAAGTATGGTTCCAAGAATGGTGACACGTCTTCTAATAATCCTTTGAGGTGTCTTAATTTTAGCACCTTAGATCACTAATTCTGTAAAAATATGATGTCTGCATCTTTTCCTAGGCTCTTCAAGTGAATGAGTTCAGAGATCTCTACTTCTGTGGTGAGAATCCAAACGTTACAGCGTCTGTGGGAGATGCAGGCAGTTGCCCTCCCAGTATTTCAGGAGAAATGTAAGTCTTGCTAGTTCTTGGGCCTGAATTGTGATGACTGTCTGTTTCCAATTTCTCTGTTATTCACAGAATAACCACCTACAAGCCAGTCTCAATACTACATCCCAAAATAATACATTTTAGGATTATATAGTAAAACTTAACAGTTACCCAAGGCAGAAGCAGGGTTGAAACTCAGTTCCTAAATATAGGCAGATGAGCTAAATGAAATTTTGGTTTTGATAACCTAAGCCTGGCTTATCAGTTTTCTTAAACAAATCTGATGTAATTTTAGCAATGGAAATTCATGTGTAGACAACTACAAAGTTGTTGGAAAGCAGTAGACCTACGATCAGAAACATGCCTGCCCCCAAGAGCTTTTTGTAAGTATTAACCTCCCTGCAGATACAGCAGAGAGCCCAGGTATTAATATCCTAGTGCTACTGCCCACTTTGAAATACTCTTTTGATTACTGATACCTTAAGTTATAGCAATACAGTATTTCATGATACATACTAGAAGACTGGCAGACTAAGGTTATTGCAGTTAACAGTGCTAGAGCACATTTTCCACAGCTTTTGGACCCCATATCTGTGTTATGGACCTCCAATGATTGCTGTGTGAAGCTGACTTCCCACAGCTTAATGTGATTCTGAGGTTTACTAATAATTTGACAGTTTTCTATAAACAACAATTGGGATATTACTGAAATTTTATGAGAGCTAGAAATATAAATTTGTCTCTTACACTTTTCTTTCAGTGATAGGTTATGGAGTTACTCTATTTCTGTCACGTCTGTTTTGCAGAGTTGAGGGTAGAGGAATCTTTGTGGAACAGGAATAAAAGTAACTACCTGAAGACCTGCACCACATGCTAATACCAACTTCTGTCCTGTGTTTTTCTGCAGGTGTTCTGGTGAAGCATACCTGTGCAGCCAAGGAATTACACCTACCAGCTGGGAAATGTGGGAAAACATAGTGGCTCTCTTCTGCATGACTGTTATCTTCCTTACCATTGCCTATGCAAAACTCAGGTTCATGAGAAAATTCACATAAACTCTGTGTTGCCTTGTTTTGCAGTTTCTGTGGTCTTGCCAAAAGATTTCAACTGACTTTACTGAACTTCAGATGGGAACTCTGTCCCCTTGTTTCTGGAGCATGATCTCCACATGATTGTCTGATTTCAGTGTGTAAGAAGAAATGCATTAATGTACATTGCTTAAGTGGTTTGGTGTTTTTTTGTTATTGTTTTTTTTTTATAAGGGAATATAATTCTCATAATTCCTTAAGTACATTTCAAACTATGTATTGTAAAGTAGTACTCTGACCAACTTACACAGGAAATATTCAAAGAGAGACATTTTGCTTTTGAACATGTGAACTTCTCCATCACGAATAGTATAAGGTGATGATGGTATTTATGCATTACTGTGTTGTCCCCTGTTGGTGCCTGTCATATCTGAGGAGAGCCAGAGACAGCCACAGAATGTTGGAGATGCCTTTGAGTTTGAAGTCAGTACAGGGTATCAGTGCTCCTTGACAAGCGAGTAGCTTCTCAATGCAAACTACTAGCAGAAACAACTTGTGCCTGATTAGAAACTGAAGAGCAGGGGTGGAAGACATCGCATCTAAGAATAAGACATCTCATCTGAGAAAAGTGAGAAATATATGTGGTTGGGGTTTCTTTTCACAGTGTAACAGCAATCTACCACCATTTACTACTTAAGAGGAGGGGAGATTGTGTTTTTTTTCTCTTTTTAATAAAAATTTGTATACTTAGCAATGGCAGATCTTTCTATAGTCTTAATTGTTAGCTACGCCATCTATATATAGAGCTACTGACACTAAAGTCTGGGAAAAAACCCAAATACGTAGATGCTGCTGAGGCAACTACAGCAACAGTGCTCACATGACAGACTGTAGCATGTCAGCAGCTGCTTCCTCACCACATCATTAGCAAAAGCAGGGGTGACTTTAAGCTGCACTGAGACCCTCAGAAGCAAGTGGACCTGCTAAAGATGAAGATAGCAGAAAACATCCTCGAACACAAGGCTAGAATATTTGCTTGTGAGTGCCAGTCTCGCAGAAGCCTGTGGAGTGAATGTACATCCGGTGCTCTCGTATTAAGTGGTTCTTGTTCGTGCAAGCGAAGCTGTCACTCATGGGACACTTGGTGTACTCGGTCACGGAGGCCTCCTCTCACGACGCGGCCGGGGAGAGCGGGTGCACACACCACTCTACGCGCCGGGCGACTGTCGAGCCCCGGCTGCTGCACCCGTTACGATCACCCGGCGAGCAGAGAGCTAAGGCCAGCACGGCGCCGCCCTCCCCGCCCAGAGCTCAGTGCCAAGGCCTGGCCCCCAGCACCACCTCCGCCCCGACCCGCATGCGCCGCGCCGGCGAGGGGCGGAGCCTCGGCCTGGCGCTGTGTCGGAGGCGGAAGCGGGTGACGGGAGGGGGCCTGTCGCCATGGCGACCGCGGCGGAGGGGCTGCCTGAGGCCGGCGCGCAGCCCGCCAAGCGTAAGGGGCCGGGACCGGGACCGGGGCTGGGGTCCTCTTCAGGTGGCCCCCTTGGCCGCGTGGTAGTGGCCGGGCCCTGCCAGGCTGCGGCCTGCTGGAGGCGCAAGGAAGAGTCGTTCGCCCCGTGGTGGAAGGGCTTCGGCGATGGGGTAGGGGCCGGCCGCGGAGCAGGCCCGCGGCTTCGTGCAGGTCAGCTGGCCGCCTGCTCCGCTGGAGTCCGGCAGCTGTATCCCGCCTGGGGTTTACTCCCGTCGTGTGCCTGTCATCCCCACAGCGCAGTCACTTTGACCGGCAGGAGCCGCGGGCCTCTGGGCAGGCTTTGTGTACAAGCCGTCAAAAACTGGCGACAAAGGAAAGAACAACACGTCTAGCTGAGGAGGAGGTGCTAAATTCCTTCTGTGAAGAGCAAAATATGGGGAGATTGTGGTAGACATAGGTTCAGAAAAGAAAGGTGATGACTCTTGCTTTCCGCAGGTGGGAATCTGTTGTAGGTTGTGAAACGAATGAGGGATGCTGTTCTGTTCAGAATCAGTGGCTAGAAATAAACATCAGTAGCGTTGTGCTCAAGGGCACGCAAAGGCACTCCCCATATTCCTTTCCTGTGGTCTGTGCACAGGCTTGGGCTGATGTTCGCAAGTGCAGTCGTCTCACGTTTCTGGCCCTTAACTACTCTCTGAAATACTACTTTGAGATAATTTTGATGCTACTTTAAAGAAACTGCCTAGGTCCGTTACTCTTCAGTCTAAGCCTATATGGAAAGTAGGTGTAGTCGATTCGAAGGGGGATAAAAAAAGGTGGAACAATTTAATCTGTGCACCTAGTGACTTTTACTTAATCCTGTAATGTATGTTTAGAGGATCCTGCTGTTGAAACAGCGGAGGAAGCTAAGGAACCACCAGAGGCAGACATAAATGAACTCTGTAAGGACATGTTCAGCAAAATGTCCACATATTTAACAGGTGAACTGACAGGTAAGGCACTTGCAGTACTGACCTGCAAGTAAGTTTTTTGCTTCTTTTAATGTTCTTTTAAAGAAATCTGTTGTGTACTTCGTTGAGACTATACTTCCTTAAATCATACCTTTCAAGAGAGGCAGTTCAAGTCTTGCATGTTGCTGTGGTACTAGCACAGACTAGTCATGTTAGTGAAATCTTAGAAAAGCACAAATGTTTCTCAGAACAATTCAGTAGGACATCTGCAACATAAGAAAAATACTATTTTTAGCCTTGCGGAAGCTCATACATGGAAAAAGAAACAAACAAAAGGAGTGTGGGTTAAGAAGGACTAGAAGAGGAGCACAACTGCAAGTGTAACGTGTGCAGCTGTTTTGTTTCTGAGTGAGAGCAAGGATCATACAGTTTCAGATATTTGTGCTTTAGAATAAACTGCTGTGCAAAGTGAACTGCTCAGCAAGTCAGTGGATTTCATAGGCTCCAATTTGAAAGCGCTACTGATTTGAATGGTCTCAAAGGGTATATATTACAAATTACCAGTCTGGATTTGTGCTATTAGTTTTGCAAACATAAAAAGAGCTTAACTGGAAGAATAATACTAAATATGTGAGAGTTTTGTCACTCTGAAAGAAAATATCACCAGTTAATAAGTATATGTCAGTCCAGTTGATTTTTACAATTCACAGAATGCCTTCTCTGGTTTTGTAGAGTGTTTTGCTAATATGCATATTACCGTCTGCTTTTGGCTGTTGGTTTAAAATCTCTTGTCCTCTTGAACAGTTTGCACCCAATTCAGACCATATAATCTTTTAATTAAGATAAATTCTATTCTTTTTAAGCCACCAGTGAAGACTACAAACTCTTGGAAAACATGAATAAGCTGACTAGCTTGAAGTACCTAGAAATGAAAGATATTGCTATAAACATCAGTAGAAATCTGAAGGATTTAAATCAAAAGTGTAAGTGAACCAAATAAGGTAAAGGTATAATGAATGGTACATTTGTTTGGAGGATGAAGCATCTAAGAGTCATTTCACGCTCCAAGAGGTGCTGAAGGGAAGAAAACTCACTGAAATTGGCATACTGCTAGTCTTGTATTTTTCTTTACAGCTATAGACTGTGTATTGAGAGAAAACACATCTGAATTCCTGCTGTTTAATTCCCACCTGCCCCCTCCACCCTGTTTTTTGTTGTTGTTTGGGTTTTTTTTTTAATCTAATAGAAAATAACACTTTTTCTGATTTATATTGTATTGTTACTTGTGCTAAGTCCAGCCAGTACTCTTAAAGATTTCATAGTTTACTGGAATGTGACTATCAGTATCATCACTTGATTGTTGAGACGGGACTAAAGGTGCTTTTAAATTGTTCTGAAAAATGTATTGAGAAGTTCTTGTGTTTCAAGTGTGAACTGTCTCTTGGAAGTGAATTACTGAGAACTGACAGATATTTTTTTTCTCCTTTTTTAAAGATGCTGCTCTTCAGCCATATCTGGAACAAATCAACCTTATTGAGGAACAGGTTGCAGCTCTGGAGCAGGCAGCTTATAAATTGGATGCGTATTCCAAAAAACTTGGTAACTGTTGTCCTTTACTGCTACTACCTAGCAGTGTCGTCCATTGCAAGGGAATTTAAAGGCAAACCAAACTCCTCTACTTAACAGATCTGAGCTGCAGAGTTGCCTGTGCTGCTTCTGAGCAGCAAGCATATGTGAAATGATAAGCATTGGGAAAAGATTAACAAGTTATATGGAGATGGACTAGTACAGGTATTATTGAACTGTAGCTTATGGTGAGGCTTTTGTTCTCTCCTAAAATATGCACTAACCCAGATTTTAAAGACAGATGTTTAAATCCTTCAGGTAGAGTGGCTTATGAAGTTTTACCAGACACCCAAGTCCCCTTGGCTTTAATATTAGATGTCTGTCTTTATCACCTGGCTCTTAAAAATGTTACTGTACTGTTAGATTTGCCTAAATCCTTTAGCAAAAGATGACCCTGAGTGATACTGTAAACTAACTTGAATTGTAAGATATATATAGTTGCTTACAGAATTCAAAGCTTTCACTAAACCCAGTCCTAAAATACTGTTGTTTTTCCTTCTGCAGAAGCCAAGTACAAAAAACTGGAGAAACGATGAAATCACAACAGTCTTTAAGTTGGAATTGGGCTGAGTCAGACTGACCTCAGTGTTTTAATTTGCACAACAGCAATTCTGTATGTTGGCCAGAATTTTGTTACAGCTAACATCAAGACTGGTAAAATTTCTAACTGTTGAATACAGTAGGCTGTATTCAGGCTCAAGGCTGAGTGATACTTTCTGCTTCTCAAGAGCTTCTGTTGCCTCAGTTGTTCTGCAGTGAAAAGTAGAAGCCTGTACATAACCTGTATGTTGATACTGCCTGGCTGTGTGTTAGTCCTATGTTCCACACAAAGTACTCTTATCCAGGAAAAGCCCTCCATATCCTGTAAAGATATTTTCCCATACTAGTAGCAGGATCTGAACTTCATTTTTTTCCGTATTTGAGCTCTACATTGAGAAGATGCCTTGGCCTTTGGAGTTATGAGCATGGTATTGAAAACGCTTTGTTTTGGTATCCACCTTTATCTGAAATAGGGAGACTAATTATTACAAATTTACAATAAAACAGATTGCTGCATTTGTCTCTCTAGAATTTCAGGTTCCTGATGGAGAGATTATGTAAGTTGTCTTTTTACTTTTTCAAGGGATCTGTTAATAAAGACAAGCTCCTTCCAGCTGTTTGAGATTGTAGAAGAGAATGTTTTAAACTGTGTCAAGTATTCCTACAATTATATTCTTTGATTGCCTTAGACCTCGGGTGAAAGTCCAAGAAGTATTGCTTTGTCACATGCTCAGTTAACTTATTAGAACTCTTTTTACCTACTTTTCCAATGTATTTTCATCCTAGTAGGTTTTGAGGAGACATGTCCAGCACAAAAAGTTTCTTTTACACCAGAGTAACAGTGTTCCAGACTGCTAGTTTAGCAGAGGCTTTCTTATGGAATAGGTACTCCCACTCAAAATTGGAGTGTTTTTCTGTACCTATTGACCCTGGGTAGTTCTGGCTAGCTTTCGAGTGAGTTGCTGTCAAGGATAGTACAGGTGCTGATGTAGGAAAGAATTAGTTCAGGCTTCTTGCAGGCACTTTACAAGAATCTCTAATCTGGTTCCAATGTGGTTAACATATGGACACTGTAAGTAGTCAAGCTGGACACTAGTGATATTTAAAAGTAATAAAATGGATGACCTTAAAGGGTCTTTGCTGTCACTTTAGATATCATGAGTTTAAAATAGAAAATACTTTGAGGGCTGAATTCACTTTGAAGAAATACCTTTTTTAAATCTGATGGATTGCTGTCTTCTCAGAGTTCATGTTGTGTTTTCAGTTCTGCTGATAAAGAGGATCTAGCCAGCCAAATCTAAAATCTTCATACCTGGAGATTGGCATTTGAATAATAGCCTAAACAGTAGCCTCCTTGGTGATCTCTGATGCTGGGAAATGGTACCAGAAGGTGATGGACAGTGTTCTGTGCATCTGTAAGTTACACAAGAGCCAGATGTGATCAGCCATTGTGGAGGAGAATCACAGATTTTTTGGCTGTTTGAGGGTGCTGCTCAGAGCTCCTCTGTTCCCTGGAATAGTGAGGATTTTCATTATAGCATATAGCACTGGTACGTGGTTTGAAGTTAAGTCAATGATCCCTTGTAAGTCCCCTCTCTAGCCCCTGCCCATCTCTAAGAACAGAAAAGTCACTGGTTCCTATGAAGTTGGAAATGGTTTTGTGTAGATGGGCATCATCTAGACCTGATCAGCCACTGAAATGCTTATTGGAGCAGTTTTTCAAGGTGACATGGGTTAGGTGCTCTCCCCTCTCACTATTTGAAATTTATCAGGCCAGCTCTGAGGGCTTGTTAGTAAGATGAAGCTATGTTTATAGAATGACAAAATTTGCAAGCATATATATATATATATATATATATATATACACACAATATTTACAAGAATTTACAATTGCATACAAACTAGAAATAACACAGAAATCCAGACTCCCTCCTGGACAAAGGAAACTGCCTCGAAGGACTCACAGCTACCCTCTCTTTTTTCCCCCCTCTATCTCAGACAGGCAAACAAAACCAAAAGTTAGCAAAGCTTATGTGTGTGTTAGCTGAGATCAGAGAAGAGTAATGATCTAATTTCTCTTATTCAAATATTCCAATTAGCCTCAAACCAGCACACTAGGATTCAAACAAGACTACTGATCTTGCAGTCTAGTGATCTTGTTGGTTCCCAGTTCTTCCTGGGAAGATGGTGCTTAGAGGCACCGAGCAGATGCTGGCAGACAGAGCAGTTATTCTTTCCTGCAGGCATACAGCTGCTACACTCTGGCTAGGTGTGGAGGTCAAGAAGAAGGAGCAAACCCAAGGAATTATATTAGAGAGCTGGCAACCTGCTGTCTAGAGAATTGTGATCATCTCCATGTGATAAAAATAATATCAAGCCCCAAGTGCCAGTGACTTGTCCTAGTGCATAGTAACAAGTCAAATGAGTTCTGCTCATGGCAGATAACCTGCAAATCAAGTACTGAACAGAGAATGGAATGCAACCTGGGAATGCTCCATGCTCTTAAAATGCTGGCATGCTACCAATGCAATTGCAAGTCCACTCCTTTACTAGATGTGGACCACATACTGGGAGCCTCCATGGGAAAAAAGACTGTGGATCCAAGCTGAGTATGAAACAGGATATAAGGCAGCCCTGCTCTGTCTTAAGATGACCTCAGTTACCCTCCCTTTTCTTTCACGCATACTGTTTGCATTCCATTCTGGGTGCTAAAACTCATTGTTCTATAGTAAGATGGATTCAGTGTCACTGAGGTTCTAAGAATAGCCTTGTGTAAATTCCTGAAGTGGGCCAGAAGAACAGCACAGCTCTCCTCTTTATGTTTACATTCTCTAGCACTTCCAACTATCTTGGACCCAGTAAGGTACCTTTTCATCTTGAGAACATGGGGAGGCACAAAATAATGAAGTTGTTTCAGGGCTGCTGGTCTTTCTTAAAAGAGGAGTTGCCTCACACCTCTTAAGCATAGTATAATGTGCCAAGCTGGTCCTGCAGCAGCAAGATTTTCCTTCCATAATGCTATGCCTGGAGCATAGTTATGTTGCTAGGCATAACCAAAGGCAGCTGTGGATATGACAGCAGATCCTGGCTGTAGATAACACCACTCTGGGGAACACATATACTATTGTAAGCTCTAATCTGCACTTGCTATGTCTCCAAAGCCATCTGAAAGCAGAGAATATAGTCAGTGCCATGACAAAAGAATGCGTGATGTCCTCTAACTGCATCCATGCTGCAGTTGTTGAGAGTTACTGCTCCTCATCCCTGAAGGCCCCAACATTCAAAAGGACTGAATAGCAGTGGGTAGGTAAATCCGATGACACAAAAGTAAACATTGTATCTTCTTCCCTCTGTACTTGCCTCACATGGAGAATGCACAGTGTGCAAGAATCTTCCTATCCCATCCCACCTCTTCATAGTCACAGGTCTGGTGTCTTGTTTGTATGTCTGTTAGTGAGTCAAAACAGCAGGCTCAAGCATAGGTTTTTAATATACTCCAGTGACACTGCTGAGTCTTGTTTTGCAGAGCTGCTTGCACAGGTATATCTTGTTTTAATAGATGTTTGATAGATGTTTTGATGAAGAGATCCACTCACCCATAAGCAACCCAGTATGCTTTTGGAAGGTCTAGGAATCTGTGGGATTTGGGCATAGAAATTTTCAAAGAAAAGTAACATGCCATTTCTCTGCTCGCTGTCTTTCCTTGACAGGATTGCAGGAAGGCCACGAGGGGGAGATGTGTCAGCAGTGAAACTTCCACAAGGTAAAGCCGTGAAGGCAAAGGAAGAACCAAATCTTGTTTCTGTTGAAAAAGTTGCTGATCTACTTATAGAAAATACAATGCTATTTTTAAATGACAAAGATGAAAATCTCCAGGAACCGTGAGGATGGAAATCCTTCTACACATGCATTGCCAGCAGGCACTTAGTGTTTTCACATGTGAGAGCTAAGAAATAACAAATTATTTCACAAATTTTTGAGTACCCCACCTCCAGGAAGGAGAAATGGGAAGAGGAGCTTTTGCTACAAGCGACTGTTCCAAGGAAAATTTTTAGACTATCTGGCTGGTTAGAAGATTATATGACAGTGGCATCCCAATTATTCCAAGAGCTGACAGCTGTGTTCCAAGTTCAGGGAAGAAGTGTTCAATTCCAGAGAAGGACCTTTTTTCTCCTGCCACCTTGAGAGAGTTCTGCCCAGCTGCTCTAACAGCTTATTATGAAGTCAGTCATTCAACTTTCAGAACAATAGTTTGTGGAGATCTCTGCAGTCTTCAGAACAGGTTTTTGAATCAGTAGTGAAAACTGATAAGTGCAACAGCTGAAAAGCAACCCTTTTAGAATGCAGTATACTTTTAAACCTGGAACTCTGTGTTCAATAGGAATGTTAAAAGATAGCCAGTGGATGAAACATTAGAACAGGCTTCCCTCTGAAGTGGTGTGAGAGAGGAGGCAATTAATTGATATTATTTTTAAAAAATTAATATTGTTTATTAATTTTGACTATTCAGAACTCTTGCCACCCCAACCACTAGTTTTAATAATAACTGGTTCTTTGCATGGTCATGGAACGCATTACATAAAGGAATAACTAGGTCTAGAAATAACTAGTAAAAATATATAAACATTAATTGAACTGGAAGAGAAGGTTTTTGTGGTCAATATACTGCTTGCAGTTAACTATACTGCTTGTCCACTAGATGCCCTCAGTAAGCTCCTTTCTGTTTATGGCACAAGGCAATTGATAAACTACAAGAGGCTTTAAGTACTTAGAAAACATTATTTCTCAACTTGTGGGGCTAGCTATAGCATCAGACAGTACCCAAATGCTTGCAGGGAATTCTGTCGATGTCTTGTTGGCTACTGAGACTTCTGATTCTTCCCAGGTTTCACAGGCTGCTGGGGAAAGGGGCAGGTGATCTCTGACCTGTTTGTGATTTCTCTGGATGATCTGTGTGTCACTTCCAGCACTTCTCATCCTGGCAGGAGATTTTCAGGTGTAGGCAGGATGTCTTGTGATGCGTGGTCTCAGCGTGGATGTTGTGCTGGCTGTGCAGGCCTATCATGTGGAGGCATTTAAAGCCTGTTCCTGGTAAACTTGAAGCAGGCAGTTTCCCATTCAAACAAACTAGCTTGTAGCTTAAGAAAGCATAATGCTATAAAACAATGGCAGCAGACAAGCAAGCATGAATACAATGGCAGAGCACACTGTGTTACCTGCTCATCTTTTTTCTCAAAGTAGCCCAAGACTAATGGGCCTTTGGACACAGAATATCCAATCAGAATGGCAATTAGCCAAGCATGACCATATTAGATGAAGCCATAGGCTTGCTTTACCCAAATTTGGGAAAAAACATAGGCCTTGCACGAGGCAGTCACAAGCTAAGTGCTTTGCAGGAGCAAAACAAGTCTGGGCAAGCCAGGGTACTCAGACTCAGTGGCTCTGGGTTCTTTTGTTCTCTTTGCCATGCTTGCTTCTCCTCGCAACAGGAGGGAGAGCAGAGAAACATGTCTGGGCAAACCAGGACATGTATAAACCTATTTTGATCTATCAGGCCTACCATGACAAGTGGTAGAAGCTTCATCCTTGGAAATATTCAAAGTCAAGCTGGATGGAGCTCTGAGCAACCTGATTTAGTTAGAAATGTCCCTGATTTCTACAGGGGCTTGGACTAGATGACCTTTAAAAGTCCCTTCCAGACCAAAGCATTCTACAATTCTGTGATAATCACAAGTGTCTGTAATGCTGTATTTGCAGCATCCCATCAGAGCACAAGTATAATAAGAAACAGTAATAAGCAGAAGAAAAGCATTCTATGAAAATATGACAGGGTTTATTCATGCAATATTTGTTAATAATTAATGTTTATTCCTGTTTTCTGATGATACAGTAGAACAAGGCTGAATTTTAAAGTGGTCACAAAGTCTTCTTAAAGCAGTTCATTCAAGTTTGTTAGCAGCAAGCAATTTTTCTTTATAAGCAGTATGTTTAACTCAGGAGAAACAGGAGTACCTACTGGCTATTATTTTTACTGCAGGCTTCATAAACCAAGACCTCCAGGATGCAGCTTCAGCCATTCCTGGTCCCACATCCCTGTTCCACATTGCAATGTATCTGCTGGGAGACACAGTAATTTCCTTGCTGGCTTGCATCAGCTGCCTCTTTTTCTGTTTAGTGTGGAGGAAGGTGTCTGAAAAAGGGAAGCTGCCTCCTTGACCAGTTCCTTTGCTCCTCATAGGAAACAGTTTTAGCTGCAGATGGAGAATAACTTGCCTGAGGCAAGTAGATGTAACTTAAAAGCTGTGGGTTTATTTGGTAAATTGTTTCAGCTCAGTAGGTATGATCCTATGTTCACAGTATGTTCAGGCTTACTATATACAGTGGGTTTGTGTGAACCAATTGTTGTGAAAGAAGCTCTGATCAACTGGCAAAAGCATAGAGGTCAGTGGAAAAGGACTTACGCCACTCCCCCCAAAGGTCTCTAGATGAACAGGGACTTTTCTGTGAGCTTTTAACTAGCAGAGGTGTTCTTTGGGGAGAATGTAACTAAGAAGTTGGAGGCGGGAAAAGTAATGTTTGATATAGTGTAAAGGGTTAACCCCTTAGGGGGTGTGGTCTGAACCTGACCCCAGGTCCTCCTGACTCCTGGGTGTGGTCTGAACCTGATCCCAGGTCCTCCTGACAGGAGTCAGGAGTGCAGTGGTTTGCCCACTCCCACTTCCTGTCTTGGACCCCTATAAAAAACAGAGGAAGTTCCTGTTTTCTCTCTCTCTGCCTGCCTCACCAGCCAGCAGCATCCTGATTCTTGCTGGTCCTGCTTCACCACATGGCCAGCCAAACACATGGTGGGAGCAACCACCTTCATCCACTTCCACCCAATCTGGTTGTATATGTATTTTGTTTCCTTTCCCTGTGTTCTTTGTAACTCCCCTTACCTAAAATACCTTTTATTTATTGTTGAAGTTTTTCTTTTAACTTCCAAATTGAATCAAGACTGTTCTTTGGATGTTTTACCCCTTTTCACTCTCTGCATCTAGTTCCTTTCTTTCCAAAGTGGGGAAGAGGGGAAGGCATCATTATTGTATTGTTCTGTTAGGCTTTTGGACTCTGGGAAGCTTAAACTAGAACCAATACATTTAATATGGGTGTGAAAACTGGCAGAATCTGTAGAGACCTTTGTCTCACTGGTACTAAATGATTCTAGTCTCCTGTTGTTGTAGATAACAGCTGTTGCACCTTGTAAAGTCGTGCTTATGACCTGGTGAGCTGATGGCTGGGGTAGCATACTTGCACAGCTTTCCACCCTAGTAACTGGACCTGTCATCCAGTGGGACAAGTGTGTCCTATGATAGCCAGGACTACTTTGCATTGCCCTCCATTGCCATTGCCCTCCCACACTCTCCTTCATTTCCAAAGAGTTGAACTAGGAACAAAGGAAATTCAGACAGGCTGCCATAAATAAACCAGGTCTGTCTCTGATGATAGCAAGTTAAAGAATTTTTCTTAAAGGCACTGTATAGGGAGTAGTTAAAGAGAGCAATGCAATACAGTCAGAAATCCATATAAATTAGTAGAACTAAATTAGAAGAATCTGTCTTCAATTTGGAATATAATATATAATGAAAATGAGAATCAACGTGAGAAGAGTGAATAGCTGTTCAGATTTTAAAATAAAAGCTGCTTCATAAGTTGCTTTAAAGCATTTAAGCTGGGAATTATGGCATGGAAGCTTCTCTATCTTACATAAGTATAAAGGCCAAATTTAATCCAAAATTGCAAAAGCCAATGGAAGGAAATTTCTTACAACTGCTCTGGGCAACCTAAAGCCTTGCTGAAGCTCAGCTGCCCATCCTGGTTACTCATGCTTCTAAACTGCAGCACGTACACTCATTTTATTCTGTCTCTAGTGGTTATCATGTTCTGTTGTCGATGAAGAGTGTTCAGATTAACCTGGATGACTCTCAGAGCTTGTTGTTTTGTTGCAGTGTGTCAGCATAAGACAGGAGGGTCTAAAGGTCATAGTTTTCAGAGATTTAATCTCCTTGTGCAGAGCTTTCCTTTATTTTTCAAGTAGCATTTTTGACAGCTACAATGAAACACATCAGCAAGCTGGGGCAGGGAGTCAGGCAAAACAGAAATCAGATGCCATGAACTAGGCAGTAAAATACATCATCTGCCCTTTGCCCTTGAGGTGAGCTTGACTTGAAAACTGTTAATCAGTAATCCAATAGAGAGCTTTGTCTTCAGGATAATGCAGCACTGGTGAACCTCATTTATTCTATATGATACAGAGCCACTTTCAACTCTTAGGTTGCTTGACAGTCACAAATAGTTTAACATGCTACTGTATAGAGTTATAAAGGGAGCGCTGACATTCCAAGTGGTCAAAATATATCTTTGAGATTGTAACTGTGAGAATCACATAAGAACATTGATAGCTGTGGACAATACTGCTTTAATACCTTTCCCTTTTAAATACAGCTTTTTGTACTGCAGATGACACAAAGTGGTGTTCCTCGGACACAGCTTTAGCCCTCTTCTAATCTCAAAGCTCAGTGCATATCGTGGTGGAGTCTTTAGAGCTAAAGGGGTTTTCTTACTGATTTGCATTGATTGCCTTCTTGATTTTTCAGCATGGAGGAATATATCTGGAACAGCAAAGCTGTTATAAAGCCATTCGATATAGTCATGGCACAGCTGAAAAGGAAGTATGGAGTGCTTTCTTTTTATCTGGTGAGAAAATTTGTAGTAGTGATATGCTTCAGTACATAGTAGTATGTACCATATGTCTTTCTTTCATTCATATTTCCATGGTTCTGTGACATTTGTGGCTTTTGCCTTTGCAATGCCACACTACAACTCATGGTATATTTATCTTATTAGTGCTTGGAAAGAAAAGAAGTTGTGTCTGTTTCGTATGAACAGTTACTGATGTGGTAATAGAGTTGTTGCATTTTTCCATGTAGCATAGATTCAACTTTCTGTCTTTGCTGTAATCACTACAAATTATCCATTCCAGAGAATGTGACCAAGTTGGGAAGTGCCAGTCCGTCATGTGCATATGCATGCTTGACAACTCATATAACCTTTTTTTCTTTTTAATTTTTTTTTTCCTGTAATGAACTTAGTGTGCATCATAAAATAATAGGAAGATGCAAGTTGCTGTACATTTAGTGAATGGCACTGGGGAGATTCCAGTATTATTTATCTTGTCTCTTCTGCCACAATGGACAGATCTGTAACTACTGTTGGGATTTGGTAGGTCTTGTAGGGCCAATACAGTCTTCCCCTCCAGAGAGTGGAAGTTTTATAAGTCATTTGCTAGCTGAGTCTTGAGGCCATAATACATGACCCTGTACTTGGGTCACAACAACCCCAAGCAGTACTACAGGCTTGAGACCGTGTGTCTGGAGAGCTGCCTGGAAGAAAGGGATCAAGATGTTGTAATAGACAGGCAGATGAATGTCTTTCTGCCCATTCTAAGTCTGACAGTGTTAAATCATGGCCAAACTTGTGCAGAACCTGCACGATAGCAAATCCCATCCTCGTTGCAATTTTAATGTCGCAAGATATCAATTTAAGTAGTGTTGATATCCGCGGAGGGGGTCCTGGAGTCCTCCGGGTTCTCTGGATACGCGGTTGGCAGAAATAAATGCACGANAAGAAAGGGATCAAGATGTTGTAATAGACAGGCAGATGAATGTCTTTCTGCCCATTCTAAGTCTGACAGTGTTAAATCATGGCCAAACTTGTGCAGAACCTGCACGATAGCAAATCCCATCCTCGTTGCAATTTTAATGTCGCAAGATATCAATTTAAGTAGTGTTGATATCCGCGGAGGGGGTCCTGGAGTCCTCCGGGTTCTCTGGATACGCGGTTGGCAGAAATAAATGCACGAGTTGCTTAAAACACTGAATAAACAGTTTAAACAGTCATAACTTAGGGAACAGAGAACTTACATACAAAACAGACCCCAGCCACGCCTATAAAAACCCATGGGGCGCAAGGGGGAACAACGCTTCTTCCCGAGGAGAAGGGAGAAAGAAGGACCAACTTATCCTGGATAGAAAGAGAAGGAGGAAGAGAGAAGGGGGTTTTGCCTTGCCACTTCTCTATAAGCTGCGATGCCTGCTGCCGCTGCTGCCACTGTATGCCAAGCATGTGGCTGGAGCTCCTCACAGCACAAGGGGAAGGTGAAGAAGAACCCCTAATGGTCGCTGGACCCTCCCTAAATACCCACTCTGGGCACGTGAAACTGACCAATAGGCATCCAGCATTCACTGACTGACCAATTGGTTCAAAACAGTCCCATGCATAAGTGCAGCCCAAGGTCTCCCTGGGTCCCAGGGCTACGTGGAGTGCCCCCTGCCCCTCAACCCCTTCCGGACCTTGTAACAGAAGGGGGGAGGGGGGACCCCAGGAGCCAACCCAACTCTGGGCATTAATTACGCCCATACCAGGACAGATCAAGTTGGGAAATGCCAGTCCTGCATCTGCATATGCATGCGTGACTACTCATGTAACTTTTTTTTTTTCTCTTTTTTTTTTTTTTTTCCCCCTGTAATGAACTTAATGTGCATCATACAATAATAGGAAGATGCAAGTTGCTGTTCAATTAGTGAGTGGCACTGGGGACATTCCAGTATTATTTAACTTGTCCCTTCTGCCACAATGGACAGATCTGTAACTACTGTTGGGATTTGGTAGGTCTTGTAGGGCCAATACAGTCTTCCCCTCCAGAGAGTGGAAGTTTTATAAGTCATTTGCTAGCTGAGTCTTGAGGCCATAATACATGACCCTGTACTTGGGTCACAACAACCCCAAGCAATACTACAGGCTTGAGACAGTGTGTCTGGAGAGCTGCCTGGAAGAAAGGGATCAAGGGGTTGTAATAGACAGGTAGATGAATATGAAGCAGCAGTGTGCCAAGGCAGCCAAGAAGGCCAATGGCATCCTGGCTAGTATTAAAAATG
>VWZI01022776.1:0-26810 GCA_013396835.1 Psilopogon haemacephalus
GGATCTTTGAAACAACCTTGTCTCAAAAAGTCAATTCCCAAAATTTTCACACAAATTCTCCAATTAGCTCAAACCAACACAACTCTTCTTCAGGTGAACAATTCAGATGCTGTACTTACTAGTGCCATAAGCTGTTTTTTTCAGGTGTGGGTTTTTTTATATATATATATAAAGAAATGGTCCTATACAAGTCTGACACTCGGATGCACATATGTAGCCTCACCCCAAAGTTCTTCCATATCTCATTGTAAAGTTAGCCATATTCATTGACTGATAACAGATAACTTTACAAGTGCATTTCATTTATACAATTAATTTGTTATGCCTTTCTTCTCAGGAGCTATCTAATGTCTTTCTTTTGTGTTTGGATATGCCCTTAGTTTTTCATCTTTCTCCCATGTGATTCCATAGATGTACTGATTAGGGATGAGAAAGGATCTGACCTACTATTCAGTGGATTTACTAACAAGATTCCTGTTTGGACTAGTCTTTAATTAGAAAACTATATACTTTTTTCTTGTTTGGATTTGGTTCTCTTGGCATTTGTTTGCATTTAAAATAACACAAAACAACACAAGAGCTTTATGAAGCCTTTTTTAACATTTTCTGAAGTGACCACTTTGATCTTACCCCTTTGATAATCTACAAAATACAGAAATAGCCACAAATATGGATAGCAAGAGCAATGAAAAGAATGAACAATGCGTTGCCTGCAAGGCTTTTTTTCTTTTCTTTTCTTTTCTTTTTTTTTCTTTTTTTTCTTAGAGAGGAAATAATAGAGTTTGAGAAGAATTGGATTAGTTTTTCATTTTGACTTGGCTTTGTGACTCTTGCAAACTCTCTCCTTTGTAGGACTGTATGGCATTAGGGATTCCACATTTCTTCTAACGATACGCAACCCAGCTGGCCCTTCCAGGTCCAGTTGTGTGCTGGTTGCAGGCCTGAACAAGATTCAGGTGTGCACCATCCCTCCCTCTCTCCCGTGGCACTCCTTGACTGGAAAGAAACCCGAGTGCATAGGCAGAAAGTGAATTGCATTGTGGAAAGTACGGGGTTGGATGATCTGAGGGCACAGAACATATCCTGGAGTGTTCTTTTCCAGCATTTTTTATGCAATCACATTTGCCTTTTGTGTTTCTGAAGAAGTCCTTATGCATAATACACATGAAGTTGTTGTGCACTTGATGTGTTAGTGCTGTATGATACTGCAGACAGGCAGAGGCAGCTGTGTGCATCCATGGTAACCAGCTGAGTGAGTGCATGTTTGTGCCAGTTCAGTTAGAAAATTTATTTTCTATGCCTCAAGTTGTACTTCATGGAATAATTATGATTTGAAGAGGCTGTTAAAATGTCCAGATAACAATTGTATGTCTCTCTGTGTAAGAAATAGGCATAAATCCTAAAAGGTGATGTGAATGGCAACATATGTTAACTCAAACTACACAGACCCAAAATAATTAGTGTTTCAAAGGGGCAGAGGCCAGATTTTGCCACAGGCTTTATTCTTCTCCCAATTTTCAGTGATTGTAGGTTACAGCTAACCATCTTTCAAAAGGGTGTGGTTAACCACAGTGCTGTAATGTGAAAGAAAACTTCAAAGCAGAGAAGATAAGTTATGTAGTTGCCTTAGGCTTGGGAGAGACCGAGCTGAAATAGGAGTTGGGCTGAATGTATAAAACACACGCCTAGATTTAAAAACTGCAATCATCAGACCTTGTGGACATCTTGCTAAATCATTTAGACTGAAGTGCTGAGTACTTAGAATATATCAAAGCAGGATCAGCTTTGATATATTTTAATGGAGTTTAAAGGGGGACGACCATTTTTTAGCACATCTGTGTGGAGTAAGAGACTGAAACACTGAAATACCATCAGCGACTGTTTCTTTTGGAGTTGTCTACTCCAAAATATGTAGTTATTTGTTTCATAAGAGTATGATCATTTTACTGCAGTATAAGTTTTTTTTTTTTCAGGAGTGACCTCAGTTACTATTCATCTTTCCTTTGCAAAAGCATTTTGCCAGTATCTGCTTTTGATGTTAGTGGTGGGAAAATAGGAATGCACTAGACCACTAATGCAAGAAATCTGAAAGCTGTTTGTATTATCAAAAGTTGGAACTACTGAATAGGAGTTCATCTGACCAGAAAATTGCCAGAACAATTTGGAATTCTTGATATTTAAAACAAGCCATGTGGAGTCTAAATGAATGCAATTTGTAAGAAGTTTTGAGGGAGATTTGGTAGAATTATATTCATCTCTACTAAAATGTGTCTGAGTGTACTGTGTAGTTAATTAATGTGTTGGGGTTTTTTTCGTTTTGTGACATCTAAGATTGGGGTGTTTGTTATCATTGGCCATTTTTTATATGAGGCAAATTAAATTTACTTGCAGATAATCCCAGCATCTGTCTGTTCTCTTTTCTTCCCTCTGACCATTGCACTGTTAGCTTTTATTCTTTTGCAGTGTCATAAGTTTTAAGAATTGTCCACAGCAGAATAAACTTTACTCTGACAAAAGTATTGGATAAATATCACCCAGGTTGGCTGGTTTTTATAAAGCCAGTATTGGAAAGGAGGTTTTGCGTTTTGAGACTTGGGGAGTGGCAGTGATGTCTATTATGGTCAATTTTTTAATACTGCCTATGGAGCAGTACAGCCACCCCTCCAGATCAATATCTGATAGGAAAAGGCATATTTGCTATAGAAAAATGGTTCTTTTGTAGAGCCATGTCTTAAAAATAGGAGTGGGGGAATAATTTCACCAACGTGAGAATTTTGTTATGCCTCAATCCAGGTTTCCTTCCTGGAATGCAGGAGAAGGCAGGTTCTTCATAGGTACTACTCATCATAAAGTAGACTTCTGAAATAGGTCAGATGAGTGACACCTGTGAAGGTCTTCCTTCTGTTCAGTCGCTAGAAGTAGAGCCAGTTAGTTCAGATATAAATCTCTGAGGCAGAAATAGGCCAAAAAAGAAAAGCAAATTGAATCACTGTTGAGACTGGACAGCTCCAACTGAGTTCAAAATGAGCTCCAGTAGTCACGCATGACAGTACATGTTTCAGTCACCCTCTTAAGGCATTCTCTCCAATTCTGATAGAACTGCAGGAAAACAGCTGAAATTGGAATATTTCCAAGGCTTTTAGGGAACAAATTCACATGTCCCCCAGACAGCCCATTCAGGAACCTGAGAGCGGGAATCCACAAGAAGCCGTGATTCTTTGGGGAGTTTAGGTGAGCAGCTGGTATTTGGAGACTTCTGTTTCTCAGCCCAGCATGTAGCAGGCTATTTTACATTGTGAGCTAGAATTCCACGCTGATTTTACGAACACTGGAGTAGACAAGAAGTTTACTAAGTATTTGGAAATATTAACTCTGTTCTCTTTTATTTTGAAAATGGCTTGATGCAGACTTCATTTAACAGCATTTCAGTCAACCTGAAACAAGGTTTGTGCTCAGTATTAACCTACTGGGCCGTGGCAGTTTGTATTGACACTCGCAATGTGTTTCAATCAGATAGAAATGAGAATTTGTGAAGTCTTAGCAAGAAAATTCTTCATGGTTGCTCAGACAAAATTGCCTTGAGTGGATCTGTTTCCCAAATCATTGTATTATAGTAAAAGATTGCAATTTTCCAGCAGCATGCACTTACAGTTTCCACTGAAGGCAAGTATTGTTGAGAATGTGAAAGAAAATTAAATCCTGTTCAGTACCTACACCGATCAGAAGGGGTAGGACAAGGTTATATTTACATTGGCAGCTGTCAGAAAGAACAGATCACTTCAAAGAAGTACAAAGATTACAGCTGCCAAATAATGTAAAATTTAATGTTGGGTGTTTTTCTGGTACAAGTAATGCAGTAAATTTCCATATATAATCTCAAAAATGTTAATAACAATGAAAAGACCAACATTAATGTAGTGTTAAGTACAAAGAGAAATCTGAAAGTAATTTACAAGATACATCCTCCTGCTTTCTAAAAACCTGAGATTCTGGGGAGGAAGGTGTGAGATTTTTCAGCCACTCTGCTTATAGATTGCCTGACAAAGTGCTTGAGCATGATTGTTTATTATGCTAATTTCCCTCACTGTTATTCTGTAGCCATATGCTACAGCTAACAGTTGCACTAATTAAAATTCTTAATGAAAGATAAGTGCTGGTACTGTAAAAAAGCAAAACTAAAACTGCAGGGCAGTGAAAATGTTTTTGCTTGGGTGTATTTCATGCCTTGTGAAAAAAATCAGGGATATTTCACACAGAACTTTAAATGCTAGATTAAATGCTTTAAAGGTGTGTACCACTTTGAGAGAATGGGTTGTTTTTTCTGGCACTGTCACACCTGAGACTCAGCAGATAAGGTTTTAGATACCTGCTCAATCACGGATTTATCCCAGTCATTTGGAAACGACTGAGTCTATGGTTACATTACTTTTAAAATGTGTGTAATTCCCTGCGTAAGCAAGATTGTAATGATAAGGATCAGTTGACTGTCTTGAAATTTGTCATAATGTGTAACAGGTAGCTTGAAAAAAATTAAATAACCTCTATATATTGCATTTATTTCTAGATGATGAAACATTGACAGCTGTTACTGTCGTATTGTGACACTGGAAGTTAGCAATAAGTGTTACTATTGACAAAGCTTTCAAGGTTGTAGTATTAGTACTGAAGGGCCTCTTGTCTTGGTTTTGCAGGTATGCTTCAGAAATCACCCTCAGTTGAAGATTTTGTGGATGCCCTCGTTTCAGACTTAGACCAAGACTTTGAGACATTTATCATGGACTCATAAAAATGTTCAACTGAACTGAGTACTTTTCATGGAAGATTGCATATGTCTTCGTAATTCTGGATAAAATACTGTTGTGATTGGTTTTTGCTTCTTGCAGGATGCTTGTAAAGTTCAACCATTCATGTTGGTGGAAGACTTAATAAATAATTTCATCAAATCACCTGCTTTCATTTATGAAGATGATGACTTTCTGCTGCATAGGAGATTGAACATGGAATGCATGTAGTTTAGCATGTACTGTTAGAAAATTTGAGCTTCTTGAAACAGCTGATTAAATGGGAATTAAATTCACTTTCAGGGTGAGTGGAGTGGTATGAGTGGTCTTCTGGCATGCACACTGGAGTCATAGAATGGTTTAGGTTGGAAGGGACCTCAAAGATCATCCAGTTCCAACCCCCTGCCATTGGCAGGGACACCTCCCACTAGAACAGGTCGCTCAAGGCCTCATCCAGCCTGGCCTTGAACACCTCCAGGGAGGGAGCAGCCACAACCTCCCTGGGCAACCCATTCCAGTGTCTCACCAGCCTCACTATAAAGAACTTCCTCCTAACATCCCATTTAAATCTCCCCTCTGCCAGTTTAAACCCATCACCCCTCATCCTGTCATTACAAGACCTAGTGAATAGTCCCTCTCCAGCCCTCCTGTAGGCCCCCTTCAGATACTGGAAGGCTACTATGAGGTCTCCTCGAAGCCTTCTCTTCTCCAGGCTGAAAAGCCCCAACTCTTTCAGCCTGTCCTCATCGCAGAGGTGCTCCAGCCCTCTGATCATCTTCGTGGCCCTCCTCTGGACTTGCTCCAACAGTTCCATGTCCTTCTTGTGTTAGGGGCTCCAGAACTGCACACAGTACTCCAGGTGGGGTCTAGCAAGAGCAGAGTAATGTGCCCTGCTGGCCACATTAGGGCATAGCTGTTGAGTGTCGTAACCCAGAACTGTTTGCATGGGTCTTCCTCATATGCTGATGAGTATTTTTTAAAAAACTTGTTTAATCCTATTCTTTCTGGGCGTTCTTTGTTGGGGAAAAGCAAGTTGTGTTTGGAATGGAAGGGAAATTAAGGAATATAAAGTGGAAAACCAGGAACTGTGTTTGACTTAGGGAACAAAAATACAGAAGAACAAAAACTGTAATCATACACGTATGTGATGGGAAATGTTAGGGTGTGGAGGAAAGCAATAAATTGCAACACAAGAAAAGGGAGACAAAGGAGTCAAGTAAGTACTCTATGAGTGCTTGATAGTGGGAGATGGTTGTGGAAGGCAGCCATGTTTTTGTAGCTGTGATAAAGCAGTGGGTACATACATGGCCATATTTGTAAGTCAAAACAGCATCTGTTGTTACGTGAAGGTATTCTACAGGTTTGGAACAGAGCAGCGGGCTTTAAAGCCAAAGACACAATGAACGAATTCATCTTTTGAAAAGTACACAATATGGCTGAGAAAAGGAATGGAATTTACAAGGTGCCATAAAACTAGTCTTGCTGTTGCTTTTTAAATAGCCAGCAGAGTTAGATTTTTAGTTCCTAGGCTTATCTTTTGCTGATCTTCCACTGAGCTTTAGTGTTCAGGGGTCAGCAGTTGTTTTCAGAGGAGTATTCTCCCATTAACTGGGTCCTTTTGTCCTTTTATCTGTTATCTCTCTGTGTGTTTGCTTTTACTGGCTAGTGGAGGTTTAGTTTTTCCCACTTCAGGGGTTTTACTGGGTGAAACCTATCTTGTTTTGGCGAATATGGATTTGCAGGCGTTTTGATGATTCCATTGCAGTTACAATGGAAACAAGTTGGCAGTGTTGCAGCATAGATACATCCTGAATGTGGCCCCTGCATGTTTGTTCATATGGACTTCCCTTTAGTAACGAGCGAATGAGTGCTGGGGAACTGTTTAAAGCTCCAAGTTTAGGGGGGCAGGTTTTGGAAAGGAACAAAATCATTCAAAACAAAAATGAAAATGTTTTTGCAGGATAGAGTGGAGCATTATAGAGTGAGTGATGAACTTTCTCTTGAAGTAAGTTATGACAATGGTAATTGAATGCATATTGTTTTTTTAAAAGTTAGTAATTTTTCTGTAGACATGGTCTTGTCTTTTAGAGATCCTCTGTAGCTTGTTTTAAAAGGTGTCAAAAGTGTCCTGCTCAGCAGAAACACAGTGAGGCAAGAGTGGAAGAGAACCAAGACACAGAGATGATGGCAAATAACTGGAAAAAGAAAAACAAGTAAAGAATAAAGGTTACACTAGAGAGAAAGTGGATGTTTGAGAAGGGATGAATGAGGGCTGACTGAGTTCTGGTTTTTAGCAGAATTTGTGCTGTGAAGTTTTAGATCTTTTTCCGTCTTTTTTCACTTTGTTGATGCATGGTGGAAGTTTGCCTTCTATGAATAGTACTGCCATTCAGTTAGAACTGGGTCTGGGTATTTTTAGATAGGGAATCTTTTGATTAAAAGCTAGCAGGCATGTTTTCAGGCATGTACCACAAGAAAACTTCTGTGTTGTACTTCTGACTGACTATATTCTGTATCTGTAGCTGGTCCCTACTAGGCAAGAATGAATGGTTTAATTTAGCAAATCAGGTGAGTGTTTTGCTGTAGTTAAGTGATTTAAAAAAAAAACAAACCACACCACAAAAACTAAACAAATGTAAATGTAGGTGTGAAGATGGGAAGTTCTCAAAAAGATACAATAAATCACGAACATAAATTTAGCAGCCCTTTGTAGAATATTAAATGGAAGTTCATTTTAAAGGGAATTCAAGTGTGTTGCTAGGAGAGCCTTGTGTTCTTTGTTGCCTGGTTTTTGCACTGGAGCAAACTACCAGTAGTGTTTATGTGGGGTTGGCACATGTTGAAAGATCCATTGTGACAAAAAGAACTTAGCAAAAGGAAATCCTAGTGCCGACACGGCCCTGGGAGCACTATGGTAAAGAAAATAAAGCATCATAATTGGCGGAATAAGCACAGCATTTAAAATGAAGAGATTACCCCAGGATTTTAATTTGAAAGAAACTAGAGCGGTGTTGGTTCTAGAGTGTAGATACTTTATCAAAATATTTGTAGTAGTCACACTGTTTTATGCCTATGGCTGCTATTACTTCCTTAATTCACTGTCTCATTTGATGCTTCTATAAACAACAGTCTCTTTAAGGTTTTATCACAGTGGCGTCAAGCAGCATCTTATTAATACTGAAATCAGATATAGACAAAGCAAGGAAGAAAATGTTGTCTTTTGCCAGAGCAGTGGGCTGTGGGTTATTGTCACAGATTCATAACTCGTGGGACGTTTGGCAAATGGAGCTTGTAGAAAAATAAATACAGCTCAGAACAGCAGCTTCAGGGTCCTTTTTTTTTTTTTTTTTTTTTTTNTTTTGTTTTATGAAATAACCTTTGAGGATTGAACAGTAGACATGATTAAGCCTCCTGAGAATGTATCGTATCACCACTACGATGCTTACTACAGAAAGGGAAATATTATTCTAAGTTAGTTATTTTCTCTTTTTTTGGTAGTTTCTAAAAATGCTTCCAGCTGTTCAAATGTATGATGCTTTTTCCTTTCTGTTTTTTTTTCTTATTGGGAGACTTTTATTTTCCAGCAAATATGTGTACTTTCAGTAACGTGAGACCTCTCTTGTGACCAGCAGTGCAACTCTTCGTAAATGTGAAAACCACTGTAATCCTTTTCCAGCATTCCATATTTTCCCACTGGGCCTGCTGAGCCAGCTATCCGAAAGTTGGTTTTATAATGCTGTAACTCGGCATCATGCTTTTAGTCTGAAACTGTCCTATGCTTTGGATTTTAGCTGCTATAGAAAATAAGTAGTGAACATCTTCAAAAGAAATCACACCCTTATGCAATCCTGAAATAATAACACATGATTAAGACAGATCAGAAAAACACACATGGATTAGGTTTGATAGGCTGAGGTGTCAGATGCCTTTTTTTCTTGCTTGATGTGATTATTCCTCTGATTCACTTAAGATGGAGTTAAATATTGCTTAATTATTGCTTTCTGGTGACATAAATGCAACTGGTGCTGCATGGAGCTCTCTAAACGCCTTACCAACAAAGATGCAGAGCAGAAGGGAGCTGCTAACTGAATGAGGCAGGGAAGAGAAGGGAAATGGGGCAAAGAAGAATTAAGTATAGATTAGAAACCAGGCATGAAGGGTTGATACAAAAACAAAATGACTTCCAAGTTAAAAATTTGGGAAGAATAAAAGAGGGTTTTCTTTCCAGAGCAGTAGGTCTAAAATAGAAATTACAACCCTGTCACTAACAGAAGAGACAGAGGTATTAAAAAATGTTTCTGCTTTGTCTTCAGTGGAAGAATTTATATCATAGGCTGATATGAATGCTTTCTACAGCAGCTTGGAGGGTAGGTCAGGCCAAAATCAGTGTGCAGAAATAAAAACTGTATCAGGATAATACTAAGATGTAAAGGAATAATCATTGCACCAACAATATTGCTGGCTCAGAAAACATGCTTTTCATTTATCAGAAGATTAAGATGTTTTAATTGTGATACAGGAACAGATATTTGAGAGGTTGAATAGTAGTCTGGAAATAAGTGTTTAACAGAGGATGTGTTGACTGATGAGCATTAGAAATGTACTTCAAAACTGGATAGTTTTCTCAAATGTCCAGACTAATTCAGAGAAGCCCTGTATCAGAAGCCATGTACCCTTTGTTGCACCGGGGACAGCTGTCTTTTCTGGTCTGAGGAGCTATGATGATAGAATGTGTTTGGAAAGAGGTTTGGCCATGATGGTAACAAGTCTGTGCTTGTAGCAAGTCTGTGCTTGCCGGGTAACTGTCCTGCTGACGGTTTCACGGCTAGGGAGGAGTTGGTGAGTGGAGAGCTGGAAAAGTGATGTGAGCCAAAGTGTCTTTTTTTGTTTGCTGTTAAGTGGGAGGCACTGTGCATCTGCTAAGTCAGATTGCTTCTGGGTGAAGTACTGGAGGTTTTCTGTTCCCAGAGCCAGGGATTTCTTTACATGCTGTTGGAGACGAGTTCAAGTGAGTGCTTTACCCTGGCAGGCTTGCAGTACACCAAAAAGGGAGTCTTACATTAAAATTAGAAGACCTAGAGAGCTTGAGAATTGAAAATGAATGATTGCAGAAAGCAAACATATGAATTTCCCTTTGAGAAAGACCGTGGGAGAACAGCTTGTGTGCTCGAGGAGGAGAGGGAAGGAGATAAAAGATAAGGAAGTATAAATCAGCACCAGCAGGACTGCGTGTCGGCTCTTCTGATCTTCCCCAGGCTAGGATTTGTTTACCTTTTAAGTCTGCTGTGGCTGCTCTTCAACAGGAGCACCACAGCACACCAGAGCTGTGCATTTGTAGGAAATGATTATGACTTGTTCAGAGGAAGCATCCAAAATTCTGTTAAAGACAAAATGCTTAAACCAGAAGCAGAGTGCTGATACAGATCTGACAGGATGACTAGTCACTGCTCTGCTGGTGTGCAGATACAAAAACAGAGAAAAGGGAGTGGGATGCAGCTGCCTATCAGCCTGTAGCCTCTGAGGCAAGTTGCAGATGGCTAAAGCCTGCCATTCCAGCTGCCATCATGTTTGCGAAGAAGCAGGCACCTTCAGAATGGAATATATCCTATCTGTCACAGGATGGGATGAACCAGCTCTTGCACTTGCCTTTTGCTGCACCAGTAACCATAAAGTGAACACATTTCAGAACACCTCAAAGCACCAAACTTACTCTCTTCCCGCCCCCCCCCACTGTTACCATTTCTTAATAGTCAAATGCCATTATTTTTTGCTTTTACTACCTATCATATGTGCCTATATTCATGACAGTGTCACACACAGAGAAACATTCCAGTTGGAAAAGACCCTCAGAATCATCAAGTCCAACAGTTTCCCTACTCTGTGAAGTTCAACCTTAAACTATATCCTCAAGCACCACATACAAATGACTTTTAAACATATCCAGGGTTGGTGACTCAAGCACCTCCCTGGGCAGCCCATTCCAATGCCTGACCACTCTTTCCCTGAAAAAATGTATTGTAGTACAACATCAAAATAGTTGTAGAAGATGCTTTTAATTAATCTTCAAGACATCTTTGTTTTATGAGGTGGATTTTGGCAGTTGTCCCTGTCTCCTTACAGCCCACTCACTTTATTCCTTAGGCATTTCCACATGCTTCTCTTACCCTACTGCTTTTACATCTTCAGTGGGGAATGATCCAGGGGGACATGGGGAGGCGATTTGGGCTGTGACTCTGACCTGGTGGTTGTGATCGTGTCAGAAGAAAAGCAAAATGGCAGTATGGTAGGTTCCTCCCACCCTACCTGCAGTTGCTGCTCCTCCTGTCCACATAGCCCAAAGCACATCTCATGCATTTCACAGCACTTCACATCTGCCTTCATTGAAGAAATGCCCCAGATGTGACCCACTGAGGTGAAGCATTGCCAAACTGGGGCAAATCAGGATGAATGAGCCCCTTTAGGTTGCATGCTACAGGGCAGCATCTATCAGTACACTCCAAGCACTTGCACCTCCTGAAAAATAGTAGTTCATCAAATAGATGTTTGGAATATTGGCTTGTCCTCTAAACATGGTCAGAAGACTGCTTTTGGCTGATGCTTGCATCTGCCCTTTATATAAGGGTTGAACAAGTTCATTTTGCTCCTATAGCACCCTCACAACAGGTTAGCATGGTGGCTGCTAACAATAAAGTCTTGTTTATTAACTTAGCCTTGCAAAGCAGTCACAAGGGCTCAATCATAGCCTGTTTTCAGTGTTCCAAAACATTTATGAAAGAAAAGATGTCCAAAGGGGTTGCTGTTGCTATGTTTCGCACACTCCTACCAACCCTGTTTTTCTTCCTTAGGAAGGTGAAATCTATTTAACTCACTCTGCAGCCCTCTCTACATAGCCAAACCCTCATCCAGGATAAATTTCCATAGCTCAAATTAAGTTATTAAAGACCTCTGTTGTTATACCTGTTGAGTGCTTTACCCTAAGATCATTTGACAGCCCTCCTAGGTCTTGGTAGCTGAGCCCCAGAATCTGCTCTGGGCAGCCATGACCTGCGTGGAGGCAACTGATGGCCTGGGAGGAAATTAATAGCTTCAGTTTTGCTCAGCTGATAATGCTGGAGTCCAGAAGTGATGGCAGTTCATTGCATGGATTTTAGAAATTAAAAAAAGGCAGCAAAGTTGCTTTAAATGTCTTGGCTTACAATGCTTCTCTTGACATACAGATGTGCTCGGCTGTCTGTGTTTTAGTTCCAAGAAAAATACAGTTGTAATCAAATAATTTTATAAGGGAGCCCTAAGGGAACATAAGCGATATAGAAATTTTCATAACATTCTAAAACTCCTATAAAACTACTTATGTGTGTTTATCAAAATGATTCATGCTAGCCATAGTAAATCCCATTCATTACAAATAAGAGTTGAAATTACAGTTCACTGTCTCTTGATACTTCCATAAAAAGCAGACTGTCACGGTGGGATAGAAAAATCTCCGAACAAATGGAGATGTAGCTGAATGCTGCAAGGAGGAGGCAGTGCTATTAGAATCTGTAACCCAACTCAGCTGTCAGAGAACAGGTAAGTTCTGTTCAGACCTGGTTCCTTACCATCCTGGCAAACTTTCTTCCTGTTTTCCTGTTAGTTAAATTTGTTGTCTTGCCCTGATGCCTGCTCAGCAAGTGTGTCCTTCATGCACTGAGAAGTGCCAAGCATCTCTACTGTGGGTTTTGCTCCTGCTGAACCTATTTAACTTTGAAGGCTTTTTTTCAAAACAGTACTGAATCACTGGCGGTGTTTTTCCCTGAATAGGGATTTAGATAACTTGTTCTACTTAATCAAATTAGTTATCTTTGATTCAATCTGGTGTTTAAGCCAAATTCCCAAGACAAGGTGGTTTTAGTAGTTTGTTCATTTTGTAACTGCTGTTTTCCAAGAAAATCTGCCTTTTTTCTTTCTTGTGTGTGAAAAACTGGTTTAGACTGTCCAAGTACAGGGAATTAGCTAATTAAACATTTAGTTTCTTTGTGAGCTGTCCTGTTTTCCATGTCTTTCACTTGGTGTTTTAGAACATGCTTCTTAGCTGGTCTGTAGCCTGTGATTTGCTGGCTTTATTCTAGTTCGGTGCCGTTTTTTGCCTTTCTTCCCTGCTTTCTGTTTGTTTCTCATCCCTTCTTGCATCTCTCACTTTCCCTCATCCTTCCCCCCCCGCCTCCAAATGAAACACATTTTTTTAAAAAAGGAAAGAAAAAGACATTTCACAAGCTAAAACGATCAGTAAAAGCTAGGCTCTTTTTATAACTCATCCTCTGTGTCAGGACACTTTGTCCAACTAGAAACACTGCACATCCCAGCCACTGCAGCCTACACAGCAGACCACTATAAAATAGAATAGAGTAGAATAGAGTAGAATAGAATAGAATAGAATAGAATAGAATAGAATAGAATAGAATAGAATAGAATAGAATAGAATAGAATAGAATAGAATAGAATAGAATAGAATAGAATAGAATAGAATAGAATAGAATAGGCCAGGTTGGAAGAGACCTTCAGGATCATCCAGTCCAACCTATCATCCAGCCCTATCCAATGGCACTAAGTGCTCCACCCAGTCTTTGATGTAACCTGTTCAGAAGTGCAGGGTCATTTAAAATAAACTGAACCCTTAAGCTTTTCTTTTGCTTTTTCATTATTCACCTTGGGATTTATGCTATAAATTTGAGGCTACACACCCTGTATTGATATTAGAACTGGGCAAGGTGACAGTATCCTTGGCCAGAAGCCCCTTTGGTGCTCAAGCTCTAGGTAAGAGGAGGTATCAGTGCTTTTGGTCACCCAAGAGATGCACATGTTTATGCTTCATTAGCTCCGGTCCTCTGAAAAAGTGTCTATGGGCCAGCTGGTGTGGAGTTTCTGTGATTTCTTGAAATGCTTTGTTAAAAAAGAGCCCCATGGATAGAATATTTATGAAGATCTGAGAAAACAATCACAGTATGTACATGGAAATGGGACATGTGAAGTTGACATCTCAGAATTTTATTTAGTTTTCTTGTAAATATTGGGGCAAATGATAGGGTACATTAAAAGCTTTTGGGGTTTTGCATGGGAGAAGTCTTCCTTATGCCAGATCATATCAGCCAGCCTTGGGCCCTCCCTTTTAGACAATTGCTACTTATTACCACCATCCACTGACCTGTAAACTTTAATTAATTAATCTTTTAGGTTAGATTGGAATGAATTTTCTTTGTTATCTTTCAGAACCCATTCAGAGAAGGCATTCCATTACCTGGTTGCTGGAAATTCTCACCTGCTGCATTGCTGTCGTGGTTTAACCCCCACTGGCAGTAAGGCTGCCACAGCACCTCTGGAGCACTCATCCCTGGCCTTGAGAACTCCCAGCTCAATCAAGCGACTGCTATGGAATGGGAACAACTGAGCTGCAGTATTTTAACTCACTTAAGGCCTTTTTCTCATAGGGAGTCATTTATTTGAGAATGCATCTTGAAAGGAGTTCCTTCTTACCTTCTGTTAAATACTCAGAAGTTCTTGGGTAACTTAAGAGCCTAAAGAACTGCTAATACCTGAGCAGTGTCCACAGGTAGGACTATGAAAATACTACCCAAGGTAATGAGGTTGAGTATGTCTTAGAAGTCAAAGTGTATAAACATTTGCCCCTTAGGTCTGAACCATTGTTGACACAGCTGCCATCACACCCTTATTATTTCAGCTGTTCCTGTAGCAACTCTCTATGACTTGTTGACAGTCTCAAGGAATTTGTGAACTCAAAACTTGTCTCGATAGTTGCTTGCCCTTCCCCTACCGTGCCTGGCTCTTGTGTACATGCAAATCTCCTAAACACAGAGAAGAATGTAAAAGGTAAGGAGCTGCAGACATGCTTTGCAGATTGTGGTTAAGAGTAGGGGGATTAACGTGGCTGAGTCAGGAATTATAAAAATATGTATTTTATTCCCAGAAACCCCCAACTTCAACTATATACAGAATTAATTTTTCAATTTATTAACAGGTTTTTATTCAATTGGGAAAAATCTTCAAAAGGTGCTACAGACAAATTCAGAAATTTAGGAAGTCAGAAAATGGAAAAGGCTAAGCTATAAACTGCTTTTACCCTGCTAACAATATGCTAAGGAGAGAATCAGGGGAACAGTGGCTTAGGCACTACATGCTCGTTGTAGAATCCTTGCTGTATTCTCTCTGCGGCTCGATTGGTTCTGGCTATAAAATAATACCCAGTCGGATTCCAAAGGCAAAGTTCCGGTATTTCAAATACATTATCACCACGAGGCAGAGCTCTGTGGGAATCACTACCTCCAACAGCGACAAAAGAGAGCCAAGCTGCTTCAATCTCTTGAATAGGATACAGCCAGGTAGTAACAGGGAACTGGCTGTTAGCAAGGTCCAGAGAAAACCGGGTCTGGGTGCCGCCGACAGTTCGCTCAAAATGGACCCAAGACTTGCATAGCCTGCAAAGCTGCAAGGGTAGTGCAGAGTGGGGACTGTCCAAAAGGCAGGGACCGTACAAACCCAAGAGCTGTGCAAACAGATAGGAGCCGCCAGAGCCGGGACGGTCCCAATGGGAAGCCTTCTGGCAGGAACTTTCAAGCGGGAACCTCTTAGGCGGGAACCTCTCTCTCAGGCGGAGCCGCTCGCGCCTTTTCCCTTGTCTGTTTATGCCATTTTGGACAAGATGTTCATTTGCCAACGCACTTTGGGCGCGAAAACTCAGCCAATAAGGAGCTCAAGTATCTGCGCGGGCTGGCGGCACGAGCCTCCACACCTGCCGGAAGGGCACTCTGCTGCCCCTCCTTGCAAGCCCACAGGGCGGGGAAGCCGTTTTGGGCTTTCTTCTCCTATCCAAAACCAGCAGGGGGCCGGAGAGAAAGAAGGAAGGAATTCGGGGTGTCCGGGACACAGTTGCAGCCCGGATGAGCATCTTGACTGGTTGCAGGATGCTGCCAGCATGCTGTGGTCCAGGTTAGACCAGGCTGGGAGCAGGACGTGCCCCAGTGCAGTGGAAGACTGCACACAGCAGATTAGTACAAATGTGTCTAACAGGAATGTTTCTATAGTAGCAATATACTCGGGAAACGAGATGCAGTGGCCAATCCAAGTTTTTCCTTCTCAAAACCCCAAGAAGGTAACATTTTGCTGCAGATCTACATCACTGTCCAAGGGCTGGTTGCCAGCCCACTGCCAACAGGCTGGCAGCATCTGCCAGTGGGATTGAGATGTGGTTTGAGCTGCAGAGGCAGTCAACAATTTACTGTCCATGGATGAATCTTTGAGCAACTGAAGTGTGATTGAATCAGTGAAAGGAGGTACTGGTTCTGGCAGTGACCGCTGCTTGGGAAAGAATAAGTGTTAATATGCCTAGAGGTCATTTGGAGATATTAGTAGCCCTGGAACATCCCTTGGTAGGGCATGTGGCAGCCAAGCTGATATTTTCTCACTGTCCAGGAGCACTGAGGTGTTTGCCAGCAGCTGTGGCCCCTACATCTTGGCTCCACTTTCAGTCATCATCAGTGGGCCTGCTGAAACACTGTCCATCACACAGGGAATGGAAAATGATTGTAAGAAGCTGGGTGCTGGTGAAAGAGCAATAATTGTTGGCTTTTCTAAGAGAGAGCTGTACCTGGCAGTTTGGTTTGTGTTCAGCACAGTGGAGGCTGGACCTGTTCTCAGCACTCAGTGGCACAGCTGTAGTGTTAATGCCCCAAGTGTATTATCATCTTCCATGGCTTTTCCTGTTGGCTTGAGTCTGGCCTGCCTCTTCTCTGTCTCCCAAACCCAAAACACAGGTACCATGGGAGGGATGCCCAGTGTCACTGCTCTGACCTGTGTCCTGACCTGCAGTAGTGAGTGGTACTCCAGTACAGCCCTTCCCCAGTCTTCCCTTCAGGATATGCACAGATGCTTTTGGTGGTCACGTAGGTTGGCAATCCAACGTGGCAGAAACCCAGGGGACCAGATGGTGAAAGTCAGGTGTGGAAAACCAGCCCCTGGGGAGCTGAAGGGGAAGTGACTGGAGCAGTGGTGTGCTGGAAGCCCTGGGCATGGGAGAGTGAGGGAAGAGGATAACTAAACCACAGCAGTGGGTCAAATGGACTAAGTCAGGATGAGTGATTTGCTTTGTAGAAGCTTATGTAGCTGGGAGGGAGGCTGTTAATTGGAGTAAAGACAAGAAAAAAGGGAGAAGAGTGTATAAAAGTCTTGTGTCATGACATTGCCTTGAAACAAGAGCTAGAAAGGTGGGGCAAGTGCTGGAAACAAAAGTACTGAGGGCAGGAGATTTCCAGTAGTTCCCAGAATTAGTAAGGACTCTTAGAAATTATCTGTGCAGGAGTTAGAGTCCTGTGCCGCTGCTCAGGGCTACTGGAGGGTCTCTGGTTTTATGTTTTAATGTTGCATGCAAAATCTTCTCTGCAGGACAGCGTCCACCAAAATGTATACATTTTAAGATAGCTTATTTTCTTCCTGTTAAGGCATGGTCTAGGTGGGTCAAGGCCAACTGTCTAAGGTCAGGTGAGATACAGCTAGGGAAGTCTCTATCCCAGCTTTTCCTTTCAATGTGTCAAATCATGGCTTCATAACCTCCAAGGTAGGTCCGCAAAATACTTCTGTGAATCACCATGCAAAGTCCATATGTATCTTTAATTCATCTCTGGCAGTTAGAAACCTGGGTTAATTCACTAAGAGGAGTGTGTCTTTGAGGACGTTTATTAGTCTCTGCATATCCTCTTCAGCTGGCCAAAGGTGTAGGGAAAACATCCAAACATTTGTAGTAGGAAAGGTAGCAACTGGAATTGACATAAATTTATTGTGGTGTCAAATAAAAATATATCTGGTTAGTGCAAAAAAAAAAAAAAAAGCATAGTGAATATGGGACACGATTCTGAAGTGAGCATTCTTCTTCACAATAGCTGTGACATACCAAATGATAATTGTTGTTGGTTTGCTCAGCTGGAAGTTTGCAGTATTTACATTGTAATTACAAGCCTGAACTGCTGGCTACAGAGTGGTGTAGTGAGATCGGCCATAAAGGCGTAGGTAATTAGAGGTCTGTAATAGCAAGCTGATCCTGGTGGAGATGTAGTGATCACTATGAACACACATGCAGCAGGCAGGCACTCAAGTGCACTCGATCAGCTGCCTTTATTCAGAAATGAAGTGAGTCTTGTGTTCGTTCAAAAAGGACACGTGTCTTAAACTCTAAGGAAGGACCTAAACCCTGCTGAGGCCAGCTAAGAGTATGTTGAGATCTTTTATTTTGACTGGAAGCATGCAAATCACCTGCATACCTGAGTCAGAGTTACTTAAAAACTGCTTTCAGAAACATGAGAGACAGCCCTCTGTCACTGTCCTTCCTAGATGGCATGGTGCATATTTTACTCTTTTCTATGATCTGTTTGCCTTCTTTATCTCTTCTTTGAGCAGTTTTGTGCACTCTGCATCACCACTTGTCTTCTCCTCTCCTTTGGCTTCCCTGATGAATCTGTTTCAGCTTCCCATGGCTTGAACCTCTCAATGCTGTGTTCATTTGGCCACCAACTCCCTGGATGCACCAGCTGAGTTTTTCCTGCTCTCTGCCTAGTGGGAATCTCCACCCCTCTTTCAAATCAAGCATCCTTCCTAATGTCTGGTTTTCTGCATCAGTGTGGCTCTTGGCTGAGGTCTATGCCAGTACCCTCACAGACGCAGAGCAGCATCTGCTGCCTACCACAAGCTTTCTTGGGTGCCTGAAGCCATGCTGAGCCATGGCACAACTGCTGGTGGGCTAATTCAGCCTCTGAACAAATGCCATGGAGCTGTCTGGGGAAAAGAGAATCCATTCTGTGACAGAGAACAGCAGCAGCTCAGCTCTTGCTTTGTGCTGATGGACCCTGCACCACCTCAGTTTTCAGGTGCTGCCTGTGCAGGTAGAAGGTGAGGTTGCATTCTTCACTCAGATCCACATCAAAAATATATGAAAAATGAAGAGAAGACTGAGACATGTGAGTCTGCAGAGCACACCCAGCATGCAGACTGCAGTCAGTAAGGTTAAGGGGCAGGTAGCATAGTTTCATTTCTCTGTTCAGCACATTTTTATTGATGTGCCCTTCCTCAGCCTTTGAAGATGCCTTGGTAAAACAAGTGTCCACCTTGGTTAGAAAAGTGTTCACTATCCTGCCCATTAGTGCTCCCTGTGCTCACAAATACTAAAAAGAAAGGGGAAGGTGACAAATTTCTAGCAAGTCCCAGGACCAGTTCTAGCAAAAACTAGGTTCTGACTTGCTGTGTCTCAGCCCTCCTAGGACAGGTTTGGTCTCCAGTACACACCAGTTGCTTCAGTAAGGTACTGCAAACCTTTTTGATCTTTTGCTCTGCTGGAAGCAAACAGATGGCAAATTAGTTAGTCTCTAGTTGCAGCAAATTTGGGGGTGAGGCAAAACTCATGTGATTTATACATCCTTTTGGGCTCTGTAAAGTTGATCCTGTTATACCAGTTTTTAGGCCCACACTTGCTCTAGCTGCAGCTTTGCTCTTCCTCTACTCATCAAATCTGAATTTAGCCCACTCAATCTAAAGGAGAAAACAGGATTTACAAGGCCAGTCTCAGCTTCATACATAATTTTATCCTCTTGGGTCTCTTCCTGCTGCACTCTTCAGCTTCTCCACTGGGCAGTGTACCTGCAGGCACCTCTTTATCCTGAGTTGAGGGCATGGCTCTGCAGAAAGCCACCTCAGCCAAGGGAAGCATGCCAGCACCCTCTTCATGGATGTTACAAAGCGATGATAGATCCTCTACTGGGACTCCCCAACAAAAAGCTATTACCCAGAAAATCCTGTTTATCTAGAGTGATACTGGAAAATCTTGCAGCATGATGGTGGCAACATTTTCAGCCATTTCTGAATTTGGATTTTCACACTGCAAATTGAGGAATTAATTGCAGCCAGGAGTATATCTTCCAGCTGCTGGAACACCATGAGCAGTACTACGGAAGAGATTCAGTTACTGAAACTAGTCTGCAGTTTCCCACTCCATCACCTAATAAAGAGCTACCCCCAAAAAGACCAAGTACAAATGTGTCTTTGTGGACAAATCTTATGCTACAGCAGTACACTGAAACATAGCATACATTTCCTGTGTAAAATCCATTGACCTACTGGAAGATTTCGAGAAAAAAACAACAGTAATGGGGGTTAGCAGATGCCAGTATAATGTAATACTGCTTCTGCTGCAGGAATGGATGGAGAAGCCTCTGTTATGTAAGAGTCAGGGCATTGCTTTTTCATTCAGCTGGATACAGGTGTGGAGTTTCACCCTGCAGAGTGTCCAGATCCATCAGAACTCAGCTTTGACAAGCAGTTCTTTGGCCTGTTGAGAGCTTGTAGTGGGTTTGCAGTGACCTGCCCCCCCACCTTTTAGAACCCCGGCTAAAACTCAGATAAACACACTGGAAGTTAATAAATGAAGCTTTATATTTACAGCAATGCAAATATACAAGCAAATATTTACAAGATACAACAGATATTTACAGAAATATACAGTAAAAAAAGTAATACAGACACCACACCCCTCCTGGAGACCAAAATCCCCAAGAGAGGGAAACCAAACCCCCCCCCACTACCTTTCTCTCCTTCCCCCAGCTTTATCTCATCACTTGATGATGCTGCAGATAAGCTGAAGATCGGTCAGAAAGATTAGTGGCAGGAAGGAATGAATGGTTTTAGTGATTTTACTCTGAATTAGTTCAAAGGCAGAGAGACAAAGGAAAGAAGCTGCTGAAGCCTGCGCGGACCCAGAGCCGACTGACTGCGCAAGCACACTGGCTTATCTGGATGTTTTGGGAACATTCTCAAAACAATCTTCTTTCTTCTCTCTCAGTAAAACTGGGTGAAGTGGCACGGTGTTTAATTTCTCACTCAAATTCTCCAATTAGCTCAAACCAACACAGAGCTCCTTGTAGGGCCTTGAAGTTTTCCCTTCTTTCTACTTCCTTTGCTTGTATACCAGAACAGAGCAAAGCTTTAGAGATGTTTGCATATGTTGTGTTACATCTTCCAGGTTCTTTACGTTAAATCCACAACTGTATTTTTGTGTGGCAAAGGAGGGCAGATCAGCTAGTGAGGGAAGAAGAATGGGGAACACAGGCCTGGGGCTGAAAAAGACAAAGGCATCCTTGAAAATCACAGCAGTGATAAATAAGGCAGGAGAGTAGAGAAGAGCCATAAACCAGGAGGAGATAGGGCAAGAGACAGAGACACTCCTTTCCTGAGAGGAAAGAGCCTTTGGTGCCAGTTGGGTGTTAGAATTTCTGACACTGGGCAGGGAGTGGGGAGGAGAAACCTTTCTGCATCAGAATCACAGAATTAACCAGGCTGGAAAAGACCTTCGAGAATGAAGTCCAACCTATCATTTAACACCTTCTAATTAACTAAACCATGGCACTAAGTATCTCATCCAGTCTCCTTTCAAACTCCACCACCTCCCCAGTTGGCTCATTCCAATGCCAATCACTCTTTCTGTGAAGAACTTCTTTCTAAAGTTCAGCCTAAACCTGCCCTGGCACAGTTTCAGACTGCATCCTCTTGTTCTGTCCCTGGGTGCCTGGGAGAAGAGACCAATCCCTGCCTGGCTACAACCTCCCTTCAGGCAGTTGTGGAGATCAATAAGGTCTCCCCTCCTGAGCCTCCTCTTGTCCAGGCTGAACAACCTCAGCTCCCTCAGCCTCTCCTCCTAGGGCTTGTGCTCCAGCCCCCTCACCAGCCTTCGTGCCGTTCTCTGGACATGTTCAAGAACCTCAACGTTCTTAAATTGAGGGGCCCAAAACTGGACACAGTACTCAAGGTGTGGCCTAACCATTGCTGAGTACAGGGGCAGAATGACTTCCCTGGTCCTGCTGGCCACACCATTCCTGATACAGGCCAGGATGCTGTTGGCCTTCTTGGCCACCTGGGCACACTGCTGGTTCAGTTGGCTGTCACCCAGTACTCCCAGGTCCCTCTCTGCCTGACTGCTCAGCAGCTACTCTGTCCTCAGCCTGCATGAGTTTGTTGTTACCCAAGTGCAGAACCTGGCACTTGGACTTGTTAAAACTCATAGCGTTGGACTGTGCCCATCTGGTCAGCCTGTCCAGGTCCCTCCTACCCTCTAACAGATCAACACTTGCTCCCAATTTGGTGCTGTCTACAAACTTTCTGATTGGTGGACTCGATCCCCACATCCAGATCATCAGTGAAGATATTAAACAGGACTGGTCCCAGCACTGGTCCCTGGGGCACACTGATCATGACTGGCTGCCAACTGGATGTGGCTCCGTTCACCACCACTCTCTGGGCCTGGCCAGCCATCTAGTTCTTAACCCAGCACAGAGTGCTCCTGTCCAGGCTGCCAGCTTGGCCAGGAGTTTGCCATGGCAGACAGTGTCAAAGGCCTTGCTGAAGTCCAAGTAGACTACATCCACAGCCTTCCCCATGTCCACCAGGTGGGTCACCTGGTCATAAAAAGAGATCAGGTTGGTCAAGCAGGACCTGCCTCTCCTAAATCTGTGCTGGCTGGGTCTGATCCCTTGGCCATCCTGTAGGTGCCATCTGCTTGCACTCAGGATGATCTGTTCCATTATCTTGCCTGGCATTGAGGTCAAGCTGACAGGTCTGTAATTTCCCGGTTCCTCTTTCTGGCCCTTCTTGTGGATGGATGAGTGGTAAGTGCTGCACATCTGCCTCACAAAATCAAATCTTTGTGAATGCTAAAAAGGTAAAAATCCTGATATGCTTGAGAGGCAGGGTGGCTGGAAGGATGAGAAGAGTTTTCCTTCCTACTTGTCTTCCTGTGCAGCCCTAGGTGATTTAGCTAAGCTTTTCATACACAAATGGAAGGTTTGCCGGATGTCTCTCCTGTAAAATTCTTTATGCAGGGTTTTCCCCCCCCACACCTGCCTCTTGTCTGTGTCTCCTTTTCATGTGCATGTTTTATTTGATCTACCCATAAGCTGTGATTTAATAACAGATTTGTAAAGAATGGATTGCTGGTGCAGGTTGGGGTTGCTCTGGTCAAAGAGGTGGTGGTGTTGGGGGGGTGGGGAGTGGGGGGAGGATTGTTTGTTGCTTTGTTTCTGGCTCTTCCTGGGCTAGAGGACAGAGCAACAAAGAGAGACACTAGTAACATCATGAATCAGCATCTGAATCCTGGGCTGTCTTCTGGGTGGCATTAGGCTAACTGCATCCTTTTCCATGAGAAAATGAAATCAGAGTCTTAGTGGGCACTTGTGAACAATGCAGCTGAAACAAAACTGTAATTTTTTGGTTGTTGGTGGTGGTGGGGTTTTTTTTTTTTTGTTTTTGTTGTTTCATTTGGTTTTGTTTGGCCTGGGGGTTTTGTTTTGCTTGCTTGGTTCTTTGTTGTTTGCTTGTTTTGGTTAAAAAAACAAACCAACAACAAAACCGAGAGATTATCTGACATCTAAACCTGCCAGCTCTTGAAGCATGAAGGCCAGACTGAAGGGTAACTACTGCTCTGTGGGATCAGGTAAGAATTGCAGGAGGAGAGCTTACTTCAGAGCTGCAGCAGCTGTAGACGTTTTACTAGATGCAACGTGTGCAAACAAACATTGGAAAACTGATCCAAGAAGGCCTTGAGCCCTCAACCTGTAGTTATTTTTGTGTTCTCTATTGCATGGTAGTGTCATGTTACCTGACACTTGCAGCGCCTACAGTCACAACACTCATACATCTGCAGAAGGTGCAGTATTGCATCTCTGGGTGGATTTAGGCTTTCAATGGCTTTTACAGCTAATCTCTGCATAGCTGGGAGGCTTGCAAAGCAGAGGCAGCTGTAACATGCTGCAGTGTGCTGGACATACAAGTGACGCACCCTGCTCTCCTCTAACTTCTGCAGCTCTGTCTGCTTCTCCCACTGCCCCCAGTTCACCTACTGCAGAAAGGCAATGAAAAGATTTCTCTAGGAAAAGAAAGCATCTAGCTGTAAAGACAACAGTGTTCAGTGGCATTGCATGTTAGGAAACATCATCTGGCAGACAGATACATTCGGAAATCCCTATCACAGCACTTGCCAACACCTTGAATAAACTCCAATGCTATCTATTTGTTGTTGAAAGCCACAGGAGAACTAATTTATAGCATTCTTGAGCTCTTCCCTGCAGATCACATAGCCCATTTGAACTAATGAAAGAGAGGGTTGAACCCACAGGGCTTAAAATATGTATCAATACATATTTTATCATCTAAAGGATTTGAATTTTCTTCTGCCTGAATCCATCTGTCCTGCTAGTTAAAAACAGTGCAAGTAAGTAACTTTGAGGCAGTTCTTCACCATATTAATGGATGAGTCGTCCTTGAGTAACCTCCAATATTCAAAACACTTTTTAAAGCTACATCTTAAATTACTTTTGAGAGTTTCAGTTTATTGAGCGTTTAAGATGGAGGGTATCTGCATAAACTTTCCTAGAGAAAATACTCTTACAAGAAAATATGCAGCATTTTCTCATGGACTGAAAATCTTTTAAGCAAACAAACAACAGAAGCAAAACCCCCCAACCAACCACAACAAAAACAACAAAACCTTCCCCAAAGAAGGTGATGAATTTTGGTAAAAAAAAAGTTATTTGGCAAAATATTCTGTGTCTGTTTTGGTGTCTCAGTATGAATGCTAGTCTTACTTTTGCACAGGTGTGGAGTGTGTCCCCTCTTATTGGAGGTCCTAGTGTATGGAAGGTTGACCATGAGCCAGCAATGTGCTCTTGTGGCCAAGAAGGCCAACACCATTCTGGGGTGTATAAGAAGGGACGTGGTCAGTAGGTTGAGAGACATTCTTCTCCCTTTCTACTCTGCCCAGGTGAGGTTGTCTCTGGAATATTGTGTCCAGTTCTGGGCCCCTCAGTTCAAGAAAGACCTGGAGCTGTTTGAGAGAGTTCAGCACAGAGCCACAAAACTGATGGAGTGGAACATCTTCCTTATGAGGAGAGACTGAAGGAGCTGGGGCCCTTTAGCTTGGAGAGGAGGAGACTGAGGGGTGACCTCATTAAAGGAGTGCCAAGTGGATGATGCCAGGCCTTTCTCTGTGATGCTCAAAGACAGGTCAAGGGGCAATGGGTGGAAGGTGAGGCATAGGAAGTTCCATGTAAACATGAGAATTTTTTTTTTCACTGTGAAGGTGACAGAAGACTGGAACAGGCTGCCTGGGTGGTTGTGAAGTCTCCCTCTCTGGAAATATTTAAGACTTGCCTGAATATGTTCCTGTGTGATGTAGTATAGGTGATCCTGCTCTAGCAGGGGGGTTGGACTAGATGATCTTTCAAAGTCCCTTCCATTCTGTGATTCTATGATTGTTGAACCTCTTAAGGAATATGGTTTAATAAAGCCAAAACTGTAATACAGGAAGACAACTCTTGTGTCTAATGACACAAAACAGCATCAGAACCAAATGGCATTTGCTGTTCAATCTCCTCAGGTTAAAGTCAGCTACTGTATATTTCAGGAGTCAAAGGTAGGAATGGAAGAAAACACTTCTGCAATGTATGAACAAAGTTGATGGCATAAATGGGGTTATTCTGCTGATTCTAGATCTTCCTCATTTTACTTTAGCCAGATGAGGAGCTCACTTGAGTTTAAGCAACTGTGACATTAGTGAAGGTAGCTGTAGACTAGATCTTTACTTTGGCTTTTAAGACATGATTATTTTTTTGCTTAATAACTGGTTTTGCTCTTTATTTGTTGCACTAACAGGTAGCTGTCCTTTTCTCATAATTCTTATTTTTGTAACAAATAACCTCCACCATTCCTGTTTTGTTCAATATTGTTCTCTTAAATACCCACCCTGTGGAAGCAGGCACATGCTGACAGTGTCTCCATTATAAAATGTCCTGCTATGTCCCAGCAGCTAAAACACATTTGAGCATTTGCTGCACTCTTTTATCTCCTCCAAGGAGGCCAGTCAGGACTTTCTGACACTACTAAACCTAGCAGAGAAACTACATTGACTCACAGCTCTAAAAGTTCTGGAAAGGAGCCACAATACTGGCTGTAGGTCCTAAATCTTAGATTTGTTTCTTTGTTTGCTTTAAAAAAAAAAATATATATATATGTTTAAGGGTCCCATCTTAAAGCATGAAATGTGTAAAGCATTGATTTTTTTTTTTTTTTTTTACTGAAAGGCATTAAAAAAAAATGAAATAGTAAAGGCTCTATTTTTTTCTCAATTAATTTTATAACCTCTGCCAGATGCAGAATAAATGCTTGCATAGTGTAAAGGTCTCATTAAAACTGGCCTGTGGCTTTCTGTAATTTCCTCATGTTTAATAATTTAGGAATAAAATTACTAACTGGCCTGCTTCAGGTTACGTGCAAGATTATATTTGCTCTTTTAAATTTGGTGATTATTTTACTCTACTGTAGAACACATCCTCATGTACACAGACATTCTGTACTTAGAACATATTTATCATCACGTTCCAATGAACTGATATAGATCTTAGGCAAATTAGGGTGATTTCTTGAATTCCAGTGGGTTATTTTTTTCTCCAAGATATAAATCAGTGCTCCCTTTTGAACTGTTGATTACAGAGTAGATTTTGTTATATTATTTCCCAAGCACTGATATAGGCTGGTAAGTGACTGGCTTGAGAGCAGCCCTGGGGAGAGGAACTGGGAGATACTGGTGGATTAGAAGCTCAGCATGAGCCACCAATGTGCATTTGCAGCCCAGAGAGCCAACTGTATCCTGGGCTGCATCAAGAGAAGCGTGGCAAGCAGGGCAAGGGAGGTGATTCTCCCCCTCTACTCAGCTCTGATGAGAGCCCACCTGGAGTACTGCATCCAGTTCTGGAGCCCCTGTTACAGGAATGATATGAACATGCTAGAATGTGTCCAGAGAAGGGCCACAAGGATGATCAGAGAGCTGGAGCACCTTTTCTGTAGAGACAGACTGAGAGCGCTGGGGCAATTCAGTCTCAAAAAACAAAAAGTTAAATCCAACTGCTGTAAGGAAGGGTTTAGAAAACCAAATTGGGGGGGGGGGGGGGGGGG
>VWZI01022776.1:27022-94587 GCA_013396835.1 Psilopogon haemacephalus
GGGGGGGGGCGGAAATCTTTGTCTTACTCCACTGACTATGCTGTTAAAGCCACATGCTAGAAGCTACAGTGTAGCCTTAATCAGGCACTTTCTCTGTCAGTATGCTATTAGAAAACATTTTCTCTAATCCCATCATTCACTGCTGTTGTGGAAACCAGCAGGCTCACTAGCAAATCCACCCACTATTATTTTTATCCTATTGAAAGCCCTACCTTTATCAGACAGAATCAAAATGGCTCATGCGCAACGTGAAGAGCAGGTGGGTTCTACCATCACTCATGCCAAAACTAAGCATGGATTAAATTGCACCCTGCCAGCACAAAGTGTGCATTGTGTGGCTCTGCTCTGCAGTACCCAACCTCAGCTTGCGCCGTGCCTGATAAAACACTGCACGCTCCCTTCAATGCCTTAATAAAGGCAGGCAAAACAAAGCACCAGTGTCTGCAATGGAATGTACTGCAGGTAGCGATCTAAACCTCCATCACCACAGTCAGCCAGAGGATTAATTTAATGCATGAAGATTGTTGCTTGGAGGGACTTCACAGGAATGCAAACCAAAGGCCCTCAAAGAGCCCACAACAAAGGGAAAAGCCGTATGATCGCAGGCTCCTGGTAGGATGAGGAACATTGCATTAAGAACTTGGTCTACCTTGTAGAAAAGGCAAGAGGCTCTGTTGTACTGAAAAGCAATGCAAGCAGGGAAAAAAATTGGGGAGTGTTTTTTTTCTTTAAACCTTTTCTAGAAAGATGGTTGGCTAGAAAACGATGGCCTTGCTACTGACATTTAGGTAGTATCTGATAGGATAAAATGTATATGCAAGTTTTATGATCACAACCATAATATGTTTCCAGGTAAAACAGAATAAATACATTTCCCCACACACACACTTAGTTTTTTTACTTTTAAAAAAAAAATTGTCAGAGGCATACACTTGCCGTCCCAGCTGTGTCAAGAGCCATGAAGCTACCTTTATGGACACCAAAGTGAACACATGCCATGTCCTGCTTTACACACCTAGAAGCATTTAAGGGAGACGGAAGGATGATTGAATGGGCTGGGGCTGTGGAGTGCTGCTATTTTTGACAGCCTCAACAGAAGACAAATAGAAGACTCCTCAGGAGTGCAGCACATGGCCATAGCTGTATAATGAGACCTTGCTGTTCTGAGATGCTGCTCCCTGGGTAAGCTCTTAAAAATGCTGGAGAAGTTAAGAGTGATAGATACAACTGATGTGAAATCTGCTAGCCTAAATTAGCAACAGATTAGCTTTTAATTTCCCTCAAACTTTCCCATAACACCTAGTAGTGCTACATGCTCCCCATCAGAAACTACCTAGCTTTTGTCACCTACAATCCTTAGCAGAATTTAGTTTCCAATCACTTCTTTATTTGCCTTTACCAAAAGAAGTTACATAATTATATGCAGTGATCAAATTACTCTTTTCTTCTCAGTCCTCTTTCTTGTCAAATCATGCCACCCCTTTCTTAGTCATTGAAGGTCCTACCTGATGGGAGGTTGACCATGAACCAGCAATGTGGTCTTGTAGCCAGGAGGGCCAGTGCCATTCTGGGCTGTATTAAAAGGGCTGTGGCTCATAGGTCTGAGAGATGTTCTCCTGCCCCTCTGCTTTGCCCTTGTGAGGCTGCACCTGGAGTACTGTGTCCAGCTCTGGGACACCCCCCAGTTCAAGAGGGACATAGAACTGCTTGAAAGAGTCCAGCACAGCACCAAAAAGATGATTTAGGGAATGGAACATCTCTCTTATTAGGAGAGACTGAGAGAGCTGGGGCTCTTTAGCTTGGACAAGATTGAGAGGTGATCTCATCAATGTTTATAAATATGTAAAGAGTGGGTGCTAGGAGGATGGAGCCAGGCTCTTCTTGGTGATGACCAGTGACAGGACAAGGGACAATGGGTGGAAGTTGAGCCACAGGAAGTTTCATGTAAACATCAGTAGGAATTTTTTCATTGTGAGGGTGACAGAACACTGGAACAGGCTGCCTAGGGGAAGTGCTGGACTGGATGATCTTTCAAGGTCCCTTTCAGCCCCTGACATAAATAAAAGAATCGCTCACTGACTTTGTATTGAATGCCATCATTAATTTGAGATCAACAAATCAAGATGGTTCATGGAACGTTTTATTCACAAGTAGAAAAAAAGTATTACAAAACAATTTGTACAAGATTTTAATTTACATTCCTTAAAGGAGTCTTTAAAACAGCACTACAAGTTCCTAGGAATGATACATGGGCAGTCTAAATGCAGTGGTAGCATATGTTTTCTATTGGCATGTACAACATTGCTTGCCACAGGCAATATAAAAGAGACCAATTTGGTTAAATTAAGGAAAAAAACCATATATACACAATATACACAGACATTTAAAATGCACTCTTAAAATGTTCTCCACCCAGTTTGCTCTCAAGCTATCTGTCTCATATTTAAAGAAAGGAGTCTTTTTCTCTAGAGCTGCCAGACAAAGACAATGATCCAAGGTGTAAATTCCAATGGGAAAACATACTTACTGTGGCAGATGCTGGCAAAACTTCTGAACATAACTTTTCATTAATAACAGTTCTTTAGAAGGCTAAAAAATCCCTCTATATTCTAAAAATATCTTACCATATACTGAAATGAACACTGGAGGTTTTTTTTATTTACAAAGTATATACAACAAAGCACAGATCTTTGCACACACATGTAGTGAAAAATAACATTTTGTCACCTCTTAGATGTATGAAACTATCCAAAGTCATTGTTCTAAGCTATTACTGAATATATACTTCAAAACACTTAGCTGAGTAATTGTACTCTGGGTGTAACTGTGCATTATTCTGCCAGTGACCAAATGGTGGTTATTTTCTGCTTTAAAAAACAAGGAAAATAAAATTACTTCTGTAATTTTTTTCACTTCCTTTGGTTTGAATTTGATAACTGTTACTCATTATCTCTGCACACATGGATAATCTCACTGGTTTCAAGTGTCTCACTGGCTTGGCTGCCTGTACTGGCTTTAGCTGTTCTTGTGTAGGTGCAGCCTTCCACTGGGTTCTTCAAAGCAAAATCCATTTTCCATGATGGACTATGAATACTGTCCCAACATTTCCATTGCCACGGAAACCATGTGTGGAAAGATGAGTAATATTTATTGCAAATTTGCATCTGTTGTGCTGATTGCTTTGCTTTTGTCAAGGCACACTGGGTACTTTACAGAATAATTGCTAGAGTCCATCACTGACAAGTTTGAGCCTGTGGAGTGTAATGAATCAGTAGTGGTTGCTGGGATTACTCATAGAAGTGAAAACTATTCTAGGGATAAAACAGGCTGCAGAACAAATGCTATTATAAGATGTGGTGGAATTAACTGAAGTTAAAAAAAAGGGCAATGAAGGCAAAGAGTTGATACTTTCCTAGGCACAAAGGCAGCTTTAAGGATTCAGTTCAGAGGTATTTTACTGGAATAATGTTAAGAATTAATCTGTATTTTGTGTGGAAAATTAATTTAGACAGCACTACAGCGAGAAAGGCAGAGTGATTTAAATGAAAAAAAAAAACACTACACGGATGAACCAGGTCAGCATGCCTTATAAAGAATGCATTACTAAAATATATTAGTAATAGTCTCTCTGTGTGGCTACTTGCATGGCCCACCTGCTATAGTTTTTGATGTGACAGCTGATTACATTTATTTCAACATCCAAAAATGACATGCTAGAAGAACAAGTGCTGTATGCTGTATTCCCATATGGAGACTACGAATTAAAGACAACATCCCAATGTGTCTGACTTTCATGAAACTAAATCTAATTTAAAGCTCATCTTCTGCTATACTGAATAAAACAATGCCTGCTCCCTCAAATGTAATTGGATGGAGAGGACTTCAATCATAGATACTCTAACATGCAAATTCTGTACCTCCTCCAACTAGCTTATTGACTATAATGTTAACACATAATAAAAGCTTCAAAAGATCAATAGATGATCCTTGCATAAATAGAAATGCTTGGGGTTTTATGTCCTTCAACAGGCAAAAAGAAATCCAAATGCATGCATAAATCTGCAAGCAGAATACCTGGCTTGTCTCACGCCTTCTAACAAGTGTAGTCATATTGAAGATACCCACCTAAACACACTGAAGTATTTATATTTTTTGCTGAATTTATATATATATACATACACTTTAAAATTCACTCCAATGGAATTTTTGAGAATCTGAGGGAGTAAAAAGCTCTTTTTGTTGAAAGAGATGCAAAAGGTAATAAATCCATTTTCATGGTTCTCCCAGGATGCTCCTTGAAGTTTCACTTTATAGCTGTTATGGCTCAGATGCTCAGAAGGTGTGAAATGATGCCTTTTTGTTGTTGTTGTTGCTCCAGCTGATTTTGAAACCATGCATCAGACTAAGTTTGATGAGGAATAGCAGAGGAACATCAGGGAAGTATTCAGTTTAATGCTGAATGAAATAGCTTGGCTTCCTAAAGGAAAGTGATAAACAGTGGTTACATAAACCCTGTGTACACTTCTGTACTTAAGTCTAAAATAATACAGCTATGCTCACTGCTGCTTGTAACAATCCGCCTAAGCCTGAAGACTGCAGCTGTGTTAAAATAACCATTTAAATCTTGTATTCATGTGCATAGAAATAAAAATCTGCAGTCTCATGGTTTTATTTACTTTTCAATACAATGAGAGTATGGCCCTTGTGGAAGACTATGCTCTTCAAGACCATCCTTCCCACCAAGAAGATAAGCAAGATGAAGGGCAAGTTGAAGAAAATCAGGTAGACTGAGAGGAAATAATTTTCTGGTGTTCGTACAGTTGTCGAGAATTAAGCCCAAAAATACATCTCTGGTAACCCTGTCCCTAAAATACTTCCATGAATAGATCCATATAATGATGCAGTGTGGAGTATGAAAAGGGACAAATCAAAGCAAACCCAAACAAAAAAAGAACAACCAACCCCCCCAACACCCCCTCCCCCAAACCCTAGCTACCCAAACCATCTTGCTTATTCAGAATTCCAGACAATTCTGAATGTCAATGGATAATATTACAAAACTACTGAAGTACACAGGGTTTTGAAATGACAGGATTTACACACACACATGCACACACACACACACACGTAAGACTCAGTCACAAAATGTACAATTTATATGTTGTAGCAAATAGAGTAAAATGTAAGCTATTTTTTTATACTGGTATTTCAAAATTCTGTGCTTCCTTTCGTCTGGAAAAAACTGTTGAAAACACCACATAAAAAATAAGGTTTGATTTACAAAGAATTAACTATTGCACTTCTGTGTTTTCAGACTACACAAATCTTGTTAAATAATTACTTTCTGCTTCTCATGTAAGAATGGTATGGAAATGGCATGCAAACCAAATGGAAGAGGATCAAAGTAAGGCAGCTTAATTTTTGCAGATGACAAAAAAAAATTGTAATTACAGATAGCATAGTTTTCTTAATTAAATTTGATTTATTATTAGTATTAGTGGCAACTTTTCCTCTTCCGGCCTCTGTGTACGTGCACAGGAGGCTACTACAGCTTTCCAGCCACAGCCTGCACAACCCTTGAGCAACTACAGCAATACACATGCCATACTTTGGGATCCTTTCACAGAGTAGCTACTTGTTGCTCCAAGTTAGTTCCAGTAGCAGAATGTGCCAGTTTAAAAACACAGACCTCAGCTAATATTTTTTTCTAATATGATGATGCATTAGCAAAGTGACATTTTGTGATGGTTACAGGGACTAGCTTCAAATAATAGTTTGGTCGCAAGGCTATTAAACTGAATATTTTCCCCCCAGAAATTTAATAAGAACACTCCTTATTGTGATTAAATCTGACTGGTGTACAGACTTACTCCTGTATTCTAATTCGCACCCACTTAACTTTACAGTTTGATTAATTGCACCTTTCAAATTCAGCCAATTTGAAAGTTTCAAAATGTGAAACTGTTGGATCTCTTGTACAGTTTAAATTTATTTCAGCAACAGGTAGATGCAACCTATCGAGAAATATAAGCCTACAGCCTTCTACAGTTCTATTTATATCTATCTCTATGTCTTCAGTACACATTCTCGCTCCTTTGCAGTTATGCTTTTTACCTCTTTATATTAGTCTGTAGACTCCTCTGATGTTCCATTAGGCTTTGTCTTCAGCTGGATTTCAGCAGCCACTGAGTTCTGAAGTGATGAACCTTCTACGCACGTTCTGCGTTTGGGGATTTCAAAGGAGTTTGCAATGTTCTCTTCAAGAGAGTTTGCTGAAATAAGTACTTCACTTAGACCACAGTTATTATCCAACTCAACAGTGGCTGGATTTTCAGTCTCAGGAGTGCAGGGTTTTGCAGATCCTCCAGCCAGTTCTGAATATGATCCACAGAAAGAAACACTGTCACAACATGCTGAGTTTTGCATAAGAGGCCAAGCATCTGAAATGTCTCCACAGGTAGAGAGTGAAAGAGAACCAAGAAAGGCAGGAATCATTTCTCCAACAGAATCAGAAGCCCTGCAAAAGGATAAAATTCACATGGTTTCAAAAGCATTCCAGAATATACTATCAATATTGTAATTATTGCAATTAATTAATAACTACAGGTATTCCAGAATGGTTTAACAGTGCTATATTAATCTAATTGTCCCTGTACAGAAAAGTTATTTTGAAGAGCAATCCAGTTTGTTTCTCATCTGGAAATGAAGAAAGCTGTGGAGAACACTACTAAAGGTAAAGAAGATGTTTAGAGCCCTTCACACTGTGAACTGAGGGTTTTAGAAAACATGAACTACAGTTGGGGCTGTTTATCAATTAAAGAACAGAAACAGGATATTACTGTTCAGATACAAAGAGTTTTAAAGAGGAACAAATTTATTTGTTGTCAGTGCATGATAGGGACATTAAAATAAGATGGAACAAGCTCAAACTGCAGCAAGAAACATGTTTGAGAGGACTGTGGAATCTGTAACACTAGGATAGACAAATATCTAACAGACATAGAGTTCAGACTGGGAAAAGAGAATAGACAAGAAGATTCCTTTTACCTGTTGGATTTCATATTGAACAAGCATTCACTTTAAAAATTTCAGTTTGTCTGTCTAGTCTTCAAAAAATATGCTTTTCTTGTGTTTTCTTCCATATGGAATATCAATCACAGAATCACAGAACATTAGAGGCTGGAAGCGACCTCCAGAGATCATCAGCTCCCCTGCCAAAGCAGGATCACCTAAAGCGGGCTGAGCAGGACTGCATCTAAGAGGGTTTTGAAAGTGTCCAGAGAAGACTCTACCACCTCTCTGGGCAGCCTGTTCCAGTGCTCATCACCCTCACCATAAGAAGTGTCTCTCCATGCTGAGGTGGAACCTCCTGTGTTCTAGCTTGTACACATTGTTCGTTGTCCTACTGCTAAGTACCTCTGAAAAAAGACTATCACCTTCATCTTGACACCCACCCCTCTGTCGTGGAAGCCACCATATCCTGGCTTGCTCAGACATGATCCCATGATCCCTTCCTTCTGCTGGCAGTGGGGGGAGGAAGCAGAGCACAGGGAGAAGACAAAAGGCTTGGAGACACCCACTTGGAGGGTCCAACACTTGCCCGGATTTGTTCCTCCCAAATAAGGGAAAGCAAGTTCCTGACTTCACCTAACATGGTCAGGTTTGGCAAGGTGCCATTCTAAATGGTGAATTTGTGTGGCCATGGCAACCATTTACGTTTGGGCAATACAATAAATAGGCTTCTGCCACATGCCTTTTGGGCTGCTTTCTCTTTTTACTTTTGCTTTGCTCACTCTGCCCTGCCACATGCTCTGCTTTGCTTGCAACAACTTTCAAGACACCAACAGAATTCCCTTCAAGTTTTGAGTACTCTCTGATACTATTTTGTGAGTAAATATTTCAAAGCCTCTCTAAGAAATTCTGTACCTAGCCTCTCAAGTCCCCTTGTGGGCAAGAGGTATAATTCAAATGAAGAACTTCTTTCCAGTTTTAATGTTTGCATTTGTTACTTACTTCTTAAAGTGTTCTAGTTTTGCCTGTTCCCTGTGTGTATAAGTATCCAAACCCTGCATTTTCAACACCGTGAATAAGTTTTCTGGCAAGATTTAAAGTTAATAAATGATTTTCATAGTTATTAACAATCTTTGCTTGGATATCAAATATTGATTATTAATTTTGTGTAATTAATAACACCCTCATATATTTATAGATATTGATCAGATCCCCTCTCAGCCTTCTCAAGACTAAATAGCCCCAGCTCTCCCAGTCTTTTTTCGCAGGAGGGATGATCAAGTCCTGCACTCATCCTTGTAAGCTCTCCATTAGACTCTCTCCAGCAGGTCCCTGTCTCTCCTGAACTGGGGAGCCCAAAATCTGACACAGTATTGCAGGTGTATTCTCACCAGGGCTGAACGGAGGTGAAGAAGAACCTCCCTAGGCCTGTTGGACACACTTTTCTTGATGTACCCAGGATGTCGTTGGTCCTCATGGCCACAAGGGCACATTGCCGCCCCATGCAGAACTTGCTGTCCACCAGGACTCCAAGGTCTTTCTTCACGGAGCTGCTTTCCAGCAGGATGACCCCTAGTTTGTTCTGGTGCCTGGTGTTATTCTTCCCAAGATGCAGGACTCTGCATTTGTCCTTACTGAACAAAGGACAAGGATCTTTAATTCCCTAAACGGTCACTTTTATTTTATGGGAAAATGGAAGAAAGTGGAAGCAGAAACTCAGTATTATCTATCTCAAATGTACTGAAGTTTGTGTAAGGATACTGCCAGGCCTGGGTGCACTAGATATGCCTATCTCTGCTGAAAATCCGGTAATGTTTTTCACTTCCATATACAAAAAAAGTATTAGAAAACCCCAAAATATGTAAATTTTATTTCCAGAGACTGAAAACTGATCTATAAAACTGTCAAGTCTAAATTAAGTCTGATACACAATGACAATGTGTGATAAGGCCCAAACCACATTAACATAGGCTGTAACAGATTTTAAGTAGCCTTCCTTACTTCCAAAACATGATGCTTTAATAGCTTTGATGTACGCACAAAGCGTTTTAATAGATGAGGCCAGAAGTCAGGACATTGCACCACAATTGAAGGAAATACACTATTTTGGCAAAGGAAATTGAAGCAAACTGTTTCTACTGGAAGGAGCCACAGTATCTTTGATGTCCACATAGCATGGACATGACATTTATTTTTAAAACTTTAACAAAAAATTCTTTCAAAGTATACAATGCCATTTGTCAGCCTTGGTGGTATAAAAGGACAAGTCAAACTTGTTGGTATTTAAACAGGTCATTATACAAAATATAGGTATTTTTTATCTTGTGCTTAGGTCAACAAGTCACCTTGCATAAACAATACCTATGAAGAAGCTGCCTTTCCAGTGTTAGTTACATTTAACCATAAAAACAAACCAGCTGGAGACCTATTTAAACCTCCTATGGAAAATAATTCTAGCTAAAAGCAATAAATACATCCTGTGTTAAAATCTGTAAAAAGGAAACTCTGAAGGACACCATAAATTTTACATATTTAGCTCACGGCACTGCTGTAGAAATAACTGCAATTCTATTTTTATTCAGTTGACTGGGAGAAACTAATAGCTACAATCTGGTAGAAATTAAGAAATAGTACCTATTTAAAGTCTCACAGTCCTCAAGAGCGTCTAAAAAAAAGAAAATTCAAGGCCACTTCACCCCAGATTTACAGGTTTATGCAGCACCTTGCTAATCCACAGCTGAAGTGGCTGCAGTTCATCAAAATCCCTCATTCCACTTCAAACAGCTATTGTACCTTCGTTTAATGTTTCGTAGACTTATATAAAATTAAGTTACCTTTCATTAAGTGTAGTCTGTGAGTGGAAAGCACAACTGTGACTGCTGTGCTCCATGCTACAAGTTTCATCACAACACAGCGATGGAATCAAGTGAACAGGTCCTAAGGAATGGAAATTATTTTAACAATGTTAAATCTCTGTATAAACCTAAGTCTCTGTGCTCTTTCAACTCTAAGTATTAATTTGCCAGTTACATTATAATATATGGATTGAGGAAAGAGAGTTCTTACTGAAAAAAAATGAATTCTTTGATTTATTACTTTTAAATGGAACTACTCGTAAAAGACATACTGTTCCTCCAGGAGCAATACATATGCCACACATGAATATCTACACTGCAAATTAATTTACTTTTCAATTAGATACATGTTGAGAGGAAGTATTACATTCTGAGTTGGCATATTAGGTTGGTATTTAAGCCTGTGCTCTTTTATGTATTTGTTAATGTCTAAATAAATGTTTCTGCTGTGATACCACTTCACAAAATCTCAGTGACTTGAATTGTTCGGATTTTAATGCCTTTCAGAGGTCGTATCGTGTTCTTAGATGCTGTCTAGTGAAGGCAGATGCAGTGCTATTTTTATCAGAAAGGAGACAGATGTTTAAAGCTTTTTTTTTTTAAGTGAAGGGTCAATGGAATTAAAACAGAAAAAAAACCCATAACCAAATAGCTACTTAGAAATTCTATGTGCTTGTCAAGTACTTTATCAAAGACAAAGGGTATTTTGACAACACAAGTTCCATAGCTAAAGTTAAATGTTGCAACTCAAACGTTAGATGAGCATTCACCATGCCATAAAGTCACTTTTAAGTACCCCTAACATACCACATGTCTGTGATGTGCTTCTTTGGCACTGGCAGCAAGTTCTGTGGTTATATTCATTAAGCCGTGGTCTATCAAAACACGACAATTCGGAGCCATTGTAGTGGATGTCTTGTGATCTCAGAGACCCTTTGGACAAAATGAATAGAAGCATACATAAGTAAATTAAACTTTTTCCTGTTCAGAGCCTCCTGTCCTCATAGAATGCATAAATGTCATACTATAGAGTATTTCCGTGAATTTTGCAACTGTAAGATCCACAATGATCAGTGTGGTTTCATATAATGCAAACCACACATTTTGTAACAAGCCCTAGAACAGCTGGTTCAACTACAGCCTCTTGTAGGGAGATAACTGCTCTTATGTTGATGATGATTTCATTATGTTTTCTCAGTATTTCCCATCTGAAATTTTCCATGTCAGCTTTCAGACACTGGGATTTTTTAGAAGTTATCTTAAAGAGCTTTAAATTGACAGCAGACTTCATTACAAATGGGAACTAGAGTGATTTTGAATTTTACTTTATTTAAATCAAGGGTCAGAAAAATGTTTATTATAAACAATGCCTGAATTACATTTCTGAGCTGTTACAGATTACTTAAAAAAAAAAAAATCTATAAAGCTAACTGGCTTAGGCATTTAATTCATCTTGAATATGCCCATCAAACCAAAATTGTTAATGACAAATCTGCTATGTATAATGGCTACATCAATTACCTTGATGAGCCAAGTTGTTTCAGAATGGCACGTGATGGTACTTTCACATTGTCACTTCAACTCTATAACAACATCCCAGCTTGGATCCCAATGGTCCACATTTATCCATTCAGCATTTAGTAGACTATAGCACAGAACTAATGCAGCGGGATTATTTCTGAACATCTACAAAGCACGTTCTCAGTAAAAAGCTGGAACACCCACACTGAACTGGCAAAAATGTATGGATATGTAGTCTTGGCCTTCTAACGCATTCACCTCAATGCTATAGAAATTTCGTTTATTTACCAGAACTCATACTGGTATATGAATAATAGTAGTTACTGAAAACTTACAGCTTGGTTTCTTCTCCATGAACTGTCTCTTACAATAGATAACACAAAGAATAAGAAGAGCCAAGAGCACTGTTGCAAGTGCACTGCATATAACAGCTGCTAGAGCAGTGTCTCGAGGACTGGAAGCAGTTGATGGAATCTTTACAAGGTTAACTTTGGTGGTACCTGGGGGGGAAAAAAAAAAAAAAGAATTAAGGGAAACTGAAAAGATTTGAGGCATATACAACCACGTCAATGAAAATCTGGGAAACAGAAGATGTTGGACCGCAGGAAAAAAAACAAGGACGACGCTCCATCTGTTAACGTATAAACATAAGCTGCACATACAAAGAGGAAAAAAAAAGATCAAAGCATATTTATTACAAACTGAGTGGTAACACGTGGAAATGCACAAACATTCTGACTGTCCAGGAGAAATGGAATCAGCTCTTCACCATGCAAACAAAGACTTCTCCATTTTTAATGATGCCAGATGATTTTAATATGGAGAACACTCCCTGGTGCACAGTTGAGAAAGCTGCCCGCCAGAGGGAGTCACAAATACATGAACTCTCTTTCATAAGGAAAATTTCTAAGCACTGAAGACACCCACAGAAGTTCAAATCTTATCAAAGGTACCATTTTACTTGCTTGTGCATGTCATAACACTGTGGTCATTTCTAGGATCAAAATTAGGACTTCTGTCGTGCTACCTGATTTTGTGTTTGTTTTCAATTTTTTTTTTATTCAGAGTTACGTTTTTTAAGAGAGCCAGGATCTCCAGCAGAAACTCAGCAGATTGACTTTATATCCATACTAGTAGAGGCCTAAGCAACGTTTCAAGCCTTGACAAACACTGTTACTTATATATGGAAAGTGAAGAAGTTATCAAAAGTGTAACTACAATCATTGAAATACAGCTACAAATGGTCTTAAAAAATTAAGCTCATATAATCACTTAGGCTGAAAAAGACCCTTAACTGTTGACCTAGCACTGCCAAGTCCACCACTAAACCACAGTCCTAAACACCACATCTAAGCATTTCAAACACCTCTGACAACTCCAGCCTTTTCCTGGGCAGTCTATCCCAAAGCCTGGCAACACTTTTGGTAGAGAAATTTTTCCTAACAGCCAATCTAAACCTCCCCTGGCATACTCTCATCCTATCCACTTGTTACTTTGGAGAAGCAACAAAGAAGTAACTATTTCTCTGACATCAACTTGAAAAAAACAAAACCAAACACCAGACTACCAACTCACAAACCATGCTTTATTAACTTTTAAGTTAAAAATGCCTACTTCCTACTTCCCTGCTAAAAGTCTTTGTTTAAAGCCTAAAAAATAAAATTCCTAAGAAATGGTCCATATAGTAGGAAATAAATTGGGAGAAACAAAAGAATCCAAGAAAAAAAACCAAAAAAAGACACACAAGTATATTTAATAAAGGCAGTTTATGTAGATTATACTATAATGTAGTTCCTAGTAAGTAGAGGAATATGTAAAAAAACAACAAAAAAAAAAAAAGTGGAGAGGTCAGATCATGGTTATTGTTCAGAAGAGAGAATGTTTAATTGTTAATTTCCTGATTTAAATGTGAAGAAAAACAAAAGCATAAAATAAAGTATAATTGTACTTAAATCTGCTTGACGAAAGATTACCTTCAATTTGTACTATTAAGTCACATCCAAAGTGTAGAAAGCAAATTTATATCAGATCTTTTTCATATTTTTGGCAAATTTGACAGAGTGGGGCTACTGGAAAGAGTCCAATGAAGCGCCATAAAAATGTTTGAGGAATTTCTTTTAAGAAAATACTGAGAACTGGGACTGCTGAGTCTGGAGAAGAGAAGGTTTGAGGGGGTACCTCATCAATATGCATAAATCCTTGAATGGAGGATGTAAAGAGAACAGAGCCAAGCTCTTTTCAGTGAACCAGAGGCAATGGACACAAACTGAAACACAGATGATTCCCTCTGAAAATCAGATCAGGAACATAATTTTAGCTGTGAAGGTGACTGAGTTCTGGCAGACAGACTGCAACAGTTGTGGAATCTCCCTCCTTGGAGATACTTAGAAGTTGTCTGGACATGGTCTTGAGAGCAACTAGCACCATCCAGACGATTCTGCTCAAGAAAGGTTTTGAACCAGATATTATTGATAGGTCCCTTCCTACCTGAACTATTTTGTGATTCTTATTTACTAAAGTACAGCAGCATCCCAAAATTCAATTCAATAAAGTGGTTGAAATCTCCTACATGAACTAGAAATACATTTTCAAAGAATATACCTGATTGGAAGAGACCTTCAAGATCATCCAGTACAACCTTCTACTCAGCACTGAAGGTTCAGCACTTAACCATGTCCCTAACCACCAGGTCCACACACCACTTCAGTGCTTGTCCTTGTACTGAAATGTTATCATTTTCACTATCATAACAGATAGTCTTCTATCTGTTACAGATAACATGAAAAAAAAAAAAAATCCAGTTCAGGGTCTCAGGTACTTTCCTCTTAAACAATTATTTACCTGTCCCTTTGTTTACATTTAGGTACAATTCCTATTACTCAAAGAGCTAAGCTCTACAACTACTTTAACAGATCTTCATTGTAATTTGGAAGAAAAAGCAACCAGTGTCATAATCTTTTGTTGTAACTTTAATGCCCTTGGCAGCAGCACTGCAGTCTTCCACTCAAAACTTTTCACTGTTTCTGGAATTCTTGCAGCTGTAGTTTTAAATTAACAGTTTTAGCAGAATGCAGAAATTTCTACGCTGTATGTAAAGTTACAGGATACTATTCTATGAAGTAAAATTATATTTGAAAAAGCCTTCTATACAGCGTGTGTTGACCTTGGTGTGAAAAGCAAGAACTGTGCTCTGTTATCTGGTTTTCAATTTTGGCCAGCTGCTTGATCTAGTCTTTGGAAGGTTAAATATAGCCTGAACAAATATTTAAAAACAAGACAATTAAATAAACAATCAGATTATCTTCAAATATGTTTCATATAAAATATCTTTATAAATGTGCCTACTTAAAAATACTAAAAAGTAACTAGAAGTTAGGTCTCCATAATTAGTATAAAGAATTATTAATTAAAGCAAATATTAACAAAGGCACTGGAAGCAAAGTTGATGTATTTTTGGCTCTTCATTTCTTCACAAAAAAAAGCATGATTACATATTTGAGGAATTACAAGTTAAATATTTATTTATTGCACACCATCAACATGAAAATATGAAAATATAGGAATTTATTTTACACTGAGATGCTCCCAAAAAGTTTACTTTAGTCATCTAGTTAGGTAAGATTTGAGTGAGTTATTATTTATTTATTTCCTTAAGCAATCAATTTCTGTGTCGGAGAATGTCTAACTCATCTTCACCTTCAAAGAACTGTTTGGAATAGCTGCTGTGGACTGTCCACGGCAGTGCAGCTCTGATTATAATGATTGTGATCTTCCCTGCAGAGGCCAACATTTTAGAAGTGGATTGCTATTGTTGAAGTGGCCTGTTGGGCATTGCTGACCTCTTCTTTCAGTGCTACTCAGGCATGCATGCATTTTCATAAACTGTCTTCTCAGGCTCACAGATTAATGGTCTCATTTCAGTAAAACAAGGAAGGGCATTTTAAACTTTAAGCTTGTACTTACATCTATCAAATGATGACATGATTAAATTTAAATATTTAATTTAGTACTGTGAATTGGATGGGACACACTAAGAAAGGAAGAAGTGCACACCACTGAATTTGGAAAATATGTGCACATTATTCATCACCAAAAAAACTCAAAAAAACAACACACAGTTGCAACATATTCTGAATATCTGCTAGCCTTAAAGAAAATTTCCCAAAATATGAGTTGGCTCTTTTGTAATTTTGAACAGTTAAGTCTACATAAACATTCTTCCCTCAATTAACCAACAGCACTTAGTAATGTCAGCATATGTATAAAACCAGGTAAAGTTTCTACTAATCGAAGATGTTAAATAGCAGTAATTCAGATGACACTCAACATATGAATCCAAGCTGCATCAACTCTAACTTTTGTCAAATAGAATAGCTGCATTTTCAGTCTATTATACCAAGCAACCAGAGGGCACAAAATCTAAAAAAAATACTTCCTTTATCCTTTATTTCATATTTATCCTCTTAGTTGTTTGTTTGTTTGTTTGTTTTTTTTTTTCCTTTTTCAGAGCCATGGTTACTTACAGTCCCTACTGGAATCAGAATACCTAGAAGAATGCTTTCTGTGGTAGACTAACCGTGTAAAAACAGAACTTACAACATTTTACACGTTTTCCCTGGACATGATAAATAATATAATCATGATACGACAGTTACCAAAATTGAGGAGGATGAACAGTGGATTGAGTTTTCTTATATGAATGTTAACCCAATAAAGCAAAGCTAATAAAAACTCAATTTAGTGATAATATGGTAACATTGGACAGCGGGCCATCTTTTACAATCCAGATTGAAAATAAATTGAAATGTTAATTCCTGGAATGTTGGTATTTCTGGTCAAGAGAGAGGAAAGAAGCATTTTCCTACTCTAAAAAGTGTTTTACCATTACCTTTATGCTGATGGGCCCAAGTCAGTGGCACTGACCTTAATTTGACATGAATTAAGGGCTCAGACATACCCTCAAGTTATGATAATTTAACAAGTTCTTGCCTGTCAGCTGAATTGCAGTGGTTATTTGGATGTGTGCTCTTAATCCATGGAAAATGCAAAGCAAGGTGACATGTCCTGAAACTCCTCCATTTCAAAAAAGCTTTAAAAATGTTTATGTTAATATTAAAAAGGCAGCATCTTTACTTAGTCCTTATCAGGCAAAAGTGTGTGTATAAACATGATGTATGCACCTATAGCACCAATACTAGATAAAGATGTATAATACATGTCTAAACTATACTACCAAGAATTAACATCACAATGGCAATTACGTTGTCCTGAGTATATCTGAGTCTTTACAGAGCAGCTGATTGCCCCTCTTAGGATCTTTCGAGTAAGAGGTAAGAAATTTAATTACACATTACTGTTGGAGACTCTGGTAAACACAGAGAGTCTCCCAGCATCTGTAAAAGGGAAGCCATTTGTGTGCATGGCCTACACCCAAAAGTTCATCATGTCAAACCACATTTTGAACACTGAGCTCAAAATGCTGACTTGAAAGCCTTAAGTTCCCAAGCTAGTGCCCTAGAAGTGTTTGGGTTTGTTTTGCTGGGTTTGTTATTTTTTAAATAAATGTACCAGAAAGCCCTAGGGGAGAAAATGACTATTCAAGTATTTATTCATTGTTAGGAAATTCTGAGAAACATGCTTATAAATTAAAATATTTGGAATTTTATTTGTTTGTTTCCAAGACCATTTCTGTTGCACAGTACATTTTCACAAGCTCCAACTGCTGACAGCCTTTTATGTCTAAAATGGAAGAACAATTACAGCATGCATATGATTTTAAAATGTCTATGAACTCCACAATACTGGATACACACTACTATGTCTGTAAGGCATAGTTGACCTCTGCAACGTGTTTTTCTTGCAGTAATTAAAAAATGTTAATGCTTGCTATTACCACGGTCATCTAGAAGGGACTGATAAATAGGCACAAAAGCAACATTGCTTCATATACAAAACTTTCAGCTTTGAGAACTGGCTAGCCATATTAAAATACTACATGAGAATAAAGCCCCAAATCACTGAAACTCTGAAAAAACTCTGAGAGTAACCAAAAAAAAAAAAAAAAAAATCAGAGGAAATGGGACAAAACCATTCTATGATTCTATGAAAAATTGTGTCACTGCTGAACTACCTATTCTCCCTTCCAAAATGTAACATAACTGGTTACCAATATGAGAAAACATAATGTCTCTCCTCCAAAAATCTGAAATACTTGGCATAGTCTAATGGCACAAAGTATATACTGCTCTTAATATGGCTGTGGTACTGTCTGCAATTACTTTTCTGACTTTTGCTTCCAGAAGCTCACTTTGCACCTCTGACAATTGAGGGTGTCTAATAACTATCTTGCAGAAAATGCAGTTTCTTTCCCAGGTGTTTTCATGAAGTCTGTGTCAGAATATAGAAGGGTACAGAAACAAACACACAAAACCAACAAACAAACAAACAAAAGAAAACCCCAACAAACAAAAAATTAAAACCCCCAACGAACAAAAATCAAATTAAAGTAACAACAGAAAACCCCATCAAACCAAAGAAACCCCCCACACAGACTTTCCATATTTCACTTCTAACTTGTAATTTTAACCCACTTCTTTTCCAGACATGTTTTGGGAACAAGAACACAGTATTTTAGCATTTTCTCTTGTTAAAATCCAACTATAGAATACATCCACAATGATTTTCAACAGAAGATGAAAGCAGAAAATACCTGTTTGGTATTCTATATGTGCACAGCCTCACATCATCTTTAGGACTACTCAGCTATAGAACAAAATATTCTGAGTCAATTAAGTCTGCTTATGACAGCTACTGTTTTTATACACATTCTATCACTTTCAGTTCTAAAATGCTTATACAAGACATTATATACACAAGCAGAACAGCTTACAGCATTTTTCAAGTAGTCAACTACTGCTACTACCTATTTTCTAAGAAAGACCATACATCCTTCAGAATCTAATTATATATGCACTAGTTAAATGACAGTGGTATGTCTGGAAATACAATAAGCAAGTCTGAAGTTTGTTTCTTTATTCAACTTTCATTAATCAAAACCCCATGCATACTGGTTACAGATCTGTTCTAAAAGGTTCGAACAACATCCCATAGTTGCTGTGTGATGAACTTGTAGATTGGTGTACAGAATGGCTCTCAGTGTGGGTCGCACCGTGACAGCATGGAAAGCTCTATCTTGTAGTTATGGCCAGACAGGCAGGACTGAGGGCTGGTAGGAGAGCTATGCCTTCATCTGGGCACAGAACATACATATGCTTGCAGCAATGCACTGCTGGCACATGGTTCATATTTCAAGTGTAATTGGCATGTATACCCACTGACATTAATACATTTATTTTTTTATTTGTACAAATACCAGTAAAGTAATATTTAATTGTAAATCAGTCTTAAAAGAGTTTGTCCCCCTCTGATTCAACGAGCAGCAATCTCTAAAACTTCACTTTCTACCCCAGTTATTTCCCTCTTTGTCCTGCTTCTGCTGTGGTAAAACTCAGGGAGCAGACCAAAAGCCTGCATGCAACTGCAAGCCTGTATCCTCAATCTGTTAATACAATCTTCGACAAACTTAAGTAACAGTCTGTGTAGTACAATTTCAGGAGCTATGTTTTTTTGTTTTCCCCTTGCTTTAACAAGGTTTTGTATAAACAACAGTACTTGCATACCTCACTTCTGTCTGTAGATTTGATACCTGTGTTCTCATCAGAATCATATTATACTGTGGTAATTTTCAGTCATAAAGCTTTTATAGCCATAACATTTTTATAGCTTTAGACAACAGGGGTTGTATATTCAATTAAAAATATAAACAAGTGATATTACAAAACCTACTATATTTGAATATCAAATTATGTGCAGGAACACTTCCTTATGTTGCGTAAAAAGGAAGTTTTTGAGTTAGGCAAACAAACTATCTAGTCCAGAGAGCCAGATGCTCATCAGTGATAAAAAAATGCAGTAACATTTTAGCACGCTTCCCTCATTGTTTCCTAACTTACAATTAAAATACGAAATAACTGGCTAAGGAAAATGAAATCCTGATGGTTAAAGAAAGGACTTGATCTTCTGTTGGAGAGAGTCCAGAGGAGGGAGACACAGATGATCAGAAGGCTTTTCAGCCAGAAGAGAGGCTTCAAGGAGACCTTATAGTAGCCCTCCAGTATCTGAAGGGGGCCTACAGGAAGGCTGGGGAGGGACTATTCACAAGGTCTTGTAATGACAGGATGAGGGGGAATGGGTTCAAACTGGCAGAAGGGAGATTTAAATGGGATGTTAGGAGGAAGTTCTTCACAGTGCGGGTGGCAAGGCACTGGATTGGGTTGCCCAGGGAGGTTGTGGCTGCTCTCTCCCTGGAGGTGTTCAAGACCAGGCTGGATGAGGCCTTGAGTGACTTATTCTAGTGGGAGGTGTCCCTGCATATGGTGGGGGGTTGGAATTGGATGATCTTTGAGGTCTATGATTCTGTGATTCTGGCATAGGTCTAAAGTATGCAAAACTTAAGAGACTTCCCTTAAGGAAAGAGACTTTTTACAAGGGTGTGTAGTGCTAGGACAAGAGGGAACAGATTTAAGCTTCAGGAAGGTAGATTTAGACTGAATATTAGGAAAATATTCTTTACAGAGAGGGTGGTGAGACACTGGAACAGGTTCCTTGGGAAACCATGGATGCCCCCTCCCTGGAGGTGTTCAAGGCAAAGTTGGATGAGGCCTTGAACAATCTGGCCTGGTGGAGGGTGTCACTGCCTATGGCGGGGCAGTCTGCAACTAAACGATCTTTAAGGTCCTTTCCAACCCAAACCGTTCTGTAAATCTATTAAAACTTACACCCTAAAATCTGTAATTTTTAAATCCAAGGCCTCTAGCTGGGAAACTGGAGACCTGTAATGTATCACACACTTCCTATACACCACCAATAAAAATACAAAACAGAACAGAATCTGAAATATTGGTCACACCGAGTAAAACAGTGCCTAGAGTCACTGTGCTCAGACTATAGATATAGAAGCCTGGAGAAGGCTACTGACCTCTGTTCTTCCCATATATTACTCAGAGTGGCAGAAAGGGGCTTCCATCTGCTCTTAAAACTCTCCTGAGAACAAAAAATCTATGATCTTATTCAAAATTAAATGTAGGGGTTGGAAATAATGAACAAGACTTATAACACCTTTCAGATGCCACTTTTGAAAGAGGAGACAATGATGGGGGTTCTGTCTTCTGTAAAACCTTAAGACATCTTTGCCAAGAAGTAAAAGACATAAGGTTCAATTGCCGCCTCAGCCACCTGCAGGGAGGTTGTTTTCACCACCAGGCAATAAACTGACCGTGGAAAAAGCTATTTCTTTTCTCCAGTTGAACTTACTCAGTTGTAGCCTTTAGTAGAAGCACTGAGGACCCCTCTTTGCACAGCCAACAGTCACATGATAGGTACAATGCAACAGTTTAAAATAAATCATACTCAGGCTTGCCCACCACTTACTTTATATCTTGTTGATAATTATGTTAAAATATCACTAATTTAGGGTAAATTCTCCAGACAATGCAAATAGTTCTGAATCTGAGGTTGTTGCTGGGTTGGTGGTTTTTTGTTTGGTTGGTTGGTTTTGGGTTTTTAAAAAATTTGTGTTGGTGTTTTTGAAGGGGAGATAGGGGAGGTGGAGAGTGTTGTGGTTTGTTTGGGCTTTTCTTTAAAAAAAAAACAAACAAAACCAACAAAACCCAACTGTTAGCCATTTCCACATACAGGGAAGGGGGTGGTGGATGGAAATACATCTGTATTGTGGAAAACAGAGCCTGTTTATGTAATTAAGTCTGTTTCCTAATACTTACACACAACTGGGCTGAATTATGGTTCTGAATTAAGGTGGAAGAGTTGCATAGCCAAGTCCAGTGGTGTTTTCTAATTTTTTATGGTGCAACTTTGCAACCTCAGCATCTTTTAAAAAACACTTATTTTTGGATTAGTAATCTGAAATATAAATATATATATTTTAAAATTTTAAAACACATAGCCTGAACACCTCTAGAAGCAGGATATCTGTCACCACCCTATTGCAATACTGCAAGTATCAAAGTAAATGTCATGATTTACTGCAAAGAAAGTTCCCTGCTGTGCAACAGTAAGCATGCACATGCAAACTACATCAAAGATGAAAAAGCTCTAGCTTTGAAGTCAGAAATAATAGCAGCTTACATAAAGCAAGTGTTTAATTCACCACTTAAGGCTTTGGGGATAAAGTCAAGTCATATAGAACAAAAGGCCGCTGAGTACATCTTTCCTTTGTTATATTAATGTGAAACACAACATCTCCCCTCTTTAACAAAACTCAATAGAAATTAGTCATAGAATACTGTTAGTGAGATTCATCTGGCTGAAAAAAGTGTCTGTTTCAGAAGGAGTCACTTGGAACTTTCTCTGTGCAGCGAGAGGGGAGAAAGGTTCTTCTAGGGTCCAACTGATCTTTTTTTTTTTTTTCTTAAACACCTCCCCATGTAATTTCTCTCCACTGAAAAGAGCAAAGCTTAAATAGTAGCCATTATAGATATTAACAGTCATGAAGGCAGCATCCTACTCTAGGTTAGTCAAGCACGGATGCAGGGTTTGGATGTCTTTTGACTATTTTGACTTTCATTTCTCTGTTTCAGTTCATTAACTGTGTAACAGACAATGCATTTTATGTTACTTCTGTTGTAAAGTTAAGTCAAGAACTGCACAACTTGCAACAATCGCTTTGTGTTGGCAGAAATGGCAGAAAAGCCCAGCAACAATTTGTAACTCACATTCCATCTGGAATATAAAATGGTGTATACCAAATAGGTCAGACACAGAATGAAAGACTTGGCCTACCCTGTGTTTCAAATGAACAAAGGCTCTATGGGAAATAGCATATGCAACAATGTAAATAAAACCCCTATCCGAGGGACTATATAAGAAGGAATCTAATTATGGTCACAAGCCTCCATTCGGGCACATTTTAACTTTGACCAGTTTTCTCAGAAGGGGGCTTTGGTTTGAAAGAAAAAAAAAAAAATAATAAAAGAATTTTAAAATAGTTTTATTTATTTACCACAAGTGGATCAGGTTTGGAGTTTCCATTTGACCTGATACTGGCATCCAGATGAAACTAACTTCAGAAACCTAAAGGACTAAAGACAAAGCCAGAGCTACTCACTTCAGGCTCTCTTTCTAAAACAAGAGCCAGACACAGAAATCTCTAGAGAAGGAATTAATAAAAAATAGGTTGAAAGACTGCTTAGTACCAGTCATTGAAGCTTACTTACCTGGCTTGCCTGAAACCTTGCAGTACCTGATTCTCTCCACTGACTATCAGTGGGAGTTTGGGCTATCAACCTCAGTGTTAAGTATTAACTTTTATATGCTTAAATTAGGGTGCATTAATTCAATCCTGTATTTCTACATGCAGCTATGGTAACTATAAATTACATTCAGTGGTATGGATGTAACAATTGTGCCACTGGACTTAAGTGAAACTATTAAAACTGGTAGATCTATCCCTTTATTTAAGAAAGCTGCAGCAGCTAAATCTTTTAAGAAGCAGTCTACACCTCAAAAGGTACACCTAACTGCCTCTCAAAATACCATGTAAGATCACTATCTTTGCAGAAAAGTGATGGTTAGCAGTGCATGTTTTTTGCACAATTGAATCAATAAGAGAGTGAGAATGTAAGGCCTATCACCCAAAATATTCAAGGCAAGCAAAGCAGAGGACAAGTGAAAGCATACAAGTGAACAGCAGAAACATTAGGTCTTTCTTCTATTAGGCTGTTGCCAGCTTGTGAGGTGTTAATTTGTAACGACTTATTACTGCTAAAGCCCTTAGTGTACAAACTGTTTCAAGGCTATTGCATCTTAACCCATTTCCCATAGTCCTGTCCTCTGAAGTGGTATTTCAGTGTTCTTTTGCTTAATAGAGTTGCCAATTTGGAAATGTTCAGTTTAGAAGGATTTGCTGGTTTATGCTTTTTAAAAAAAATATATTAATAATTTATTTATTAAACAAGAAAAATATTTAAGAGAAACACAGCATAACTACTCTGTAGCCAAGCAGCACAGGCAGTAGTAACTACCAGCACAAACCAGAACATAAAATTAAAAATTAAAAACAAAACAACACAACACCACACTATTATGCATTTGTTTCATACTATTTAACATTTGTACATCAGCCACAGCTTGGACTTTCTGTACCCAAAAGACATAGCAGTCAGAATGTAGGCACCAAAACTCAGCGCTGTTAAAGTGGTACCAATGCAATAATTCCTTTCATTGTATGAGGTAAATGCAAACTTATATTTTCAGTCTGAACACTGAGCAAAGGCAGATTAATAAATTCATACATTAAAAAATATCCATATGCTTCTGTAATTAGAAAATATCAACAAAATCTAAAATAAAAATACACAGCAAAGCTGTAACTCTCACATATACTTTATGGTTTTAGGAGATAGTCTGGTGGAAAAAAAAGTTACCTGGAGAAATGTTTTGCAGCTTCAATGTATGCAACGCTGGAGTAATTTTGATCTACCTAATAGCCAAGTTAAATCAGAACTTTGAAAATACACTTCATACAACAAACAGATAATTACTTAGAGCCACTGCAAGATTGTGCTAAAGGGGCAGCCACGTTAGTAAGTACTCATAAGCAAAAAAAAAACCACCAAACCATAGGAAGTAGTACTTATTCAGTACAGGTCAACGATTAGCCCCCTCTCTGTAACTCAGGAATTTCAAGTTCACTTTAATCTAGTGTAATTCAGCTAACCAGCTCTTACATTAAAAAGTAATCATTAAGTTAAATTTCTTGCAGACATTCTGTACCTAAAACAAACATGCAGTAATGCCTCTGGCAAAGAAGGATACTAATTATAGGATTGACTCACAAGATGAAAGGTTGCACAAGTTACTACTAGAAACAAAAGTATGGTAAACTGGTTTGAAAAAAAGAAAGTTAAAATTCTCATACTCGGCAGTTAAGATGAGAATTTCACTTTCTAACTGTACTTAATAGTGTCAAGAAACAAAACTACATATGCTTGTAAACGGCTTGTTCATAGTTTAGATGAACAAAGTAGAAGTGAGTGCTGCAATTATAAACTTCATCATGCTATATAACTAAAGGAATTTTTTAACCTAATGACGCAAGGTCTTCACAATGAATTTTTACTACACGAAAACATAAAATTACAGCATTTGGGTCACTTCCAGCTTTCTTTTCTTATATAAAATATAAGGATATTTCAGGATTCATTGCACAGCCAGGCATTGCATTAAGAGTGAAATTGTGAAATTAGTGATTCAACAATTCATTCCCCGATTTAAAGGAATTGTAAAAGAAATACATCACCAAGGCTCCAGACATCTGTGAGGAAGGATATACAAGTTCAAAAGTGGTTTTATATTTCAAACTGAAGCTTTCACTGGGATTAGCAGATAGGGTTGCCAGCTGTGAGTTAGAACAAAGATACAAATTCTGCCCTGCATGTTATTGTGTACTGATTAGATATAACTTTCTGAATGCCAGATGGGCACCACTTATGTAAACTATTAATAGTTGCATGAACTTGTGATGTGAATTCGCAAAACAAATTAAATTTGATCCAATTCATTTTAAAACCACAAACTGAAAAGGCCACCTTAATTTCAAGCCATACATTTTTCATAGTGTAGAAAAAAAATAGGAAAATATTTTCAAAGAGATTTATATTAGCATACTGAGTTCTCTCTGAAATATATCAGTGCATGCTCTAGTAGATAATTAGTTCAATTCTCATGGTGCAACTAGAAAGCCAATGTCTCTCAGTGCAATTCAGCTTTGTCAAATATCAACTTCATAACATCTACTTAAAACTTTTGAGATTGTGATCACATAGATTTATTAATTCCCAGACATTATAAACCAGTATTCCCATTCCTAATTTATTCTATGATTTCCATTCGTACAATGGAAGCCATTTACATCTACTCCAAAGTAGGAACTGCTTATAATAATCTTCCGGATTTTATGTTAGAGAAAATGACTTTTTTAAAGTTTCAAATTTATGGTGCTCAAATTTTCCTACTCCCCTGCCAGTAAAAATAACTGAATACTTTCAAGAGGTCTTGAAATTACTATTATTTTCCTTCTCTAGGTATTTTTTTTAAAGAATGTGTGGTAGGAGCTCATGCTACACCCTTCTCAGTAAGTACACTACTAGATCACTTGGATTTGCAAAATCAGAAAATTCCTTGTCTGAGATCTTTGTTACTCTGTCAGCATGGACAGAAATTAGTCATATGGGTTAAAAGGATTTAAAAGAGACTCTACATTATACAATATACTGTGTTCACTTTGAAAACAATACTGAAGACGACACAATTCTAATCTTAGCATGTAGCTCAAGAAGTGTAATCTTTGAAACATTATTAGTTCTGTAATAACATTTGAATTTACTATTCTGGATCGATTTTTATCAGCCAGAACACCTATGGGCCACTGGCAGCATTTAATATCTTCCAAATATGTAATAGTTAAAAACAAAGACAAATTCTTTGTTCTCAGAAACCTTGCCTTCAGTGGCGAGGAAGGAACAGTGGGTTTTCCTTCCAAAAGAATGCTAAGCTACTAGGAAGGAAAATTCTTTCACCAATCCAGAGGCTTATATGCTGCAGGCATGCTCAATATCAGTAACATCCAAACACTCTGCAATTGTGTAGTCAAAAAATCTAGTGTGGTTCAATCCAGGTAAATCTAGAACTTAAATGACAGGGATGCAAAATGACATGATGCACATGAGTGAGCAAGAACACACTTCTTATCCATAGCCTCAGGCATGGCTCTTGGGGTCAACTGGCACAAGATTGGGACATAAGTCCTCCAATTCTGAAAGAATTGTCATGGCAGCATCCCACCTGCTTGTACAAAGTAATAATGATAGAGAACCAGAAAGGGCTGTTTTGCATTGGAATTTTTGCTCTGTTGGAAGAGCTACAGCATACCTTAATTCTTCAGCCAGCAAGAGAAGTAGTGATATTCATGTGTCTCTACTGCGAGAGAGACAGCACACCAACTCCTTAAAAGGTACAAATATATTACTTGGAATGTTGAGATAAAACACTCTACCTCATTATTTATCACTTACTAGCATCAGCAGCTTTTTGCACAAAATTTGTATATATGACTGCCCTTGAATCGAAAGGAAAGGGTATTATTTAGATTCCCATAAAACCCCTACCCTTTGCCAGGACAAAGGGAAGCTACAATACTGTTTAATTACTGAAAGATGGATGGTTTTCACTGTTGGCGTATCAGTTTGGGCATCCTTTTTCCATTAAGTCCCAGCTCAGACAGATTTCACGTTGCGGAACTTCCTATCTATGTTTTGATCCAGAAGAAAGTTTCACAATCCATGTCATGCAGCCTTAATTATGACAACACATGTGAACTCAATCTAGCAAACCACATTTTGCCAAGGAAAAATCTCATACTATAATTATCATATATAACAAAAGGAAAAGTTTTGTAATTTCCTTGAAAAATGATACAAAGTGGGAATCAAAGCATATCCTCTGTAGAGCCTCCAGAAAGAAATACTATCAAAAAGTACATATTAAACCTGAATTTTGCTTGGCTTTGCATGGCTACTGCAAAGTCTATGCTATTGAACAATACCTTAAACTTATGTATGCCACAGGAGTATTTATTCATATCTCAAGGACATTTTGTAATTTTAAAGAAGCTCAAAACACTTTTTCATTACAGAAGTAGAAACAATCACAATGTCAGAAAGATTTAAAACAAAGAAAATACTTTTCTGAATGAAAAGCTGCAAAACCCACACCAGTTAATATAGGAGAAAGATCTTCTAATGATTGTTTTACGCAGATTCATTTCCTGACTCTGCTGGTTTAAGGCTAATTGGAATATTTTAATAAGAGAAATTAGATTATAGGCTGTGAAAAGAAAACAATGGTGATGTCTACTTTGCTTAAAGGTTTACTGAGATGTACTAAAGCAAGGACATAAACATGAATAAGACAGAGTCGCTCTGGTCTGAGTTCTTGCTCTTGGCTCATCCTTGGCTTCTAGCTGAGTATGTGTAACCCAACTAATCAATTCTGCTTCTAACCCCTCTCTGCCTTACATGTAAGGCAGATTCTGGGATAAGATTGGTGGGTGGGGGGAAGGTGGAAGGGTGGTTGGAAACCTCTCTAGGGCAACATAGAACAGATTGTCATGAAAAGATTATACCTTGAAGATCTTGATGGTTTCAGGGCCAGCTGAGCACATAGCTGCTCAGTGTTACAGAAGTCTGGGGATGATCACTGAAGAGATCTTTGTATGTGCCTTCTTAAATTCATATTCCATTAGTTTTTCAATTAACTGTGAATGGGCATTGTATTCTCCAGTTAGGCACCTATTGAGAGCATCCTGCCTACTCCATGCATGTATTTCCTTTCACATCAGTCAGGGGAAAGTAGGTGAACCAGCCACCTGGGCCCATCATCAGTGGAACACTCCTGAACACCATAGAATATGTATGGTTGCAGGTCCCTTCGGCTTTTAAGCATTTGAACAGGTAGCTGTCAAGGAGGACAGTTGGTGATGCAATTTTGGAGTCAGGATCCTGAGGCCATTTGAATATACTTCTAAATAATTGAAAGGCTAATGCCTATTTGTAAAACATTCACTACTAGTCTAGTTCTTTTAGCTTATGCCTCAAGTAGGTAACTTGAAACTTACTTAACAAAACAAACCTTTACTGTACAAAGATGTTAGATTTGAGGTAGCAAAATAATTATCCTGCTTACTGTCATTATGAGAGTTTCAATGAGGATCAGGCAATTTCAAGCACTCAGAACTGCTGAAGTACTTCTGTTACTATCCTTCTCCTATGGACTCAAAAGATAAATCTTTCATAACAGAGGACATGCTACATTGAGTCTTGTTCTAGACAAATTATTAGTAAGTGAATCAATTTATTAGAACAGCTCTCACACCTAGTTTGCAGTACTAAGCTGCATTATATATGATAGGAAATCTTTCTGATAAAACTAAATTTCCTCATAAAATAACTACAAGCCTTTTAAGGATAGTGCAAGAAAGCAGACAAAAGTCTACCAGTATAGACTGACTGCAAACCCTGGAGCTTTTCCTTCCAAATTTTGTTTCCTTGTTACAGTGTCTGGATACACAGAAATTGTTTCGTTTGGAAGTAGCATTTCCTTGCAATATCATTTGAACACGTTACATTTTCTTCTGTGAAATATTGATTTGTTCCCTTCCCCTGCATTGTGTTTTGGTGTACTCTTTATTCTCAGAGCAGGAGCTACAGTGGTGGATAGAAATGAGAAAAACAGTTCTGACCAGGTCTGTCTAGTAAATATAATAAATAGTTAATGGTAACAACCTACATAACAAAGTATTTCTACAGACAGAGGCACAGAAATGAGAAGTACAGACAACAGGAATTATTGAAAGTAAGCTGGGAATGTGTATGTTAAAAAAGACTATAGCCTGAGCTAGAAAGGTGAAAGTTTCGGCATGTGATTAAACTATGCAATGAATATGAATAATAATTCTGAAACATTACAACTAATTGTAGTGGTAACATCTCTGTTACTAAATGAAGGAAAAATCTGATTGCTATGTTTTGTCTTAACAGGGGATCCTAACATGTAAAGCAAAATTCAGAACGAGAAGAAAAGATGGCTAACTTGAATCTTTTCTCAAAAAATGCTTCTGCATCAGAAGCATTACAATTATCAAGGACACAGACTTGAAAACACTTAAGATTCCAAGTTAAGTCTCTTTGATCTATGAGGAGTAAAAGATAAAATGTTTTGTTATAATTTTATTTAAGACATGAATAGCAATTCTCATCTCTCTGAAAAACCCAGTCTGTTTCAGACTTTCTGAAGTTAACTTACTCTATCAAGTCACATATGGAAAACACCAGACTGACATTCCACAGTTTTACAAAAGGCTACATTCTAGTTATGAGATAATGGAATGCTGATGTCTCTGTAATAAAACAGTACTGTTATTTGTAAGTTAATGACACTATTAGCTGTATCTAAATTAGCTATCACTCCTTCGGACTTTGGTGAAAAGTTTTAACAATATTCCAGACTGCTGTTACAGTGTCCCACACGGCAAAAAGGATTATAAGACATGATGTAAGGTAACCCCAAATCAGAAAAAAGTACTTGAAATAAGATGAACATACATGTTGGAATAGAAACAAATAATTAAGATTGGTTTCACTGGTTACACGCTTTGAGCTGTCAGTTGCCTCATATGCACTTAAGGAACCTACCTTCAAAGGTGGCTTTGCATTAGTAGTATTTTGTATATAGCAACTAAACACAAATTACAGAAAATCTTAATAGCTGGAAGAGCACTATGGAGTCTGAGAGCTTTTAAATCACAAAATTCTGTAAACAAAAAGAAGAAAGTCGTATAATTAAAATTCCACTACGTAAAAAGAACTAACATGGAATGGAATGTCTTCTAAAAATTGCTCTCAAATTAAAATGCTATGTTTAATGAAACAATGTAAAACAACTCCAGCAAAGCTGAAGGAGAATTCTTCTCCTTTTAACACTACCAGGAGTATTTCACAGAATACATATGCAGCCGCCTCCTTACTTTTAATCATGCATTTTGTCACCCTGCAATATTCCTCTGCAGACTAATTTTTAAAAAATCTTTCTTCTGAAGTGCAGTCCTTGCATAGCCCAAACACCCATTATACTCACATGAAAGTTTACAAAATCACAGATCCTAATCTTGCAAATGTAAAGAAGTAGAAGTAAGATTTGGTATAAATCTCTACTAGCTCCTTTAAACACCAGGAAGAAGGAAATACCATAAAATTTTATCCTTTAAATAGCACCTTTCATTAGTGAAACTACATACCTCATAAATTTAAAGAGTGAGACTCAGTTGCAGTTTAGGACACTTACATTTAATTCTCATAAAAAAAATTCTGGAAATATGTGGAAGCAAACTAATAATAATAAATCTGCAGAAGAAAACTGTAAAGAGCACTTTGTGTCCTAGTGCAGGTAGCCAAAGTACTGTATAAGCTCCTTAAAGACCCAAAATTTAAACTAGAGAAGATGCAGATGTCTCACAAGAAAATGCAATGTTTTCACCATGATCTGCTATATGTATTTTGTCTGATCAAGTTGCAGTCTTTACATCTTCTTATAAAAGCTGCTTTTCTCATTCAAGACATTCTTCATGTCTGAAACCCCTTTCACTGAAATCAGTATCTCAGAACATGGTTCCTAGCCAAAAAAAGGTAGCAATTTTAGACCTGAGTACAGGTTTATTTCAAAGGCACGTTATAATCAAACTGTAGGTATTTCCACTGCTGTGACTTACTCAGCAAAACATTTCTGCTTCATTGAAGCAAAGAATGTGTTTATTTCCTGGAACATGTAGTGGCTAGTTTCCCAAGCTCCATACAGGGCTGTATCTTACCCCCATCCAGTCCTCCCCCCACAGCTTCCCATGATCCTTGCTTTATGTCATGAAGACAAACAGAATGAGTTTGGCTGGACATACCGTGCTATCATTATCACAAAAATAACACCCAAACCCCAGAAATATCAGTCCAGAAAGAAAACAAAAAAAGAAAAGAAAATACAAGGTTGTTCTTTTGGTAGTGACTTGGCTGTAAAATGTTCTTGGTACCTAGGGGTTCATTTCCTCTCTTCCTTGACTCGCACAATTTATTCCAATTTAGCTGTTTGTACAGCCAAACTGTAGACTGAATTTGTGTGTATCAGAGGAACATCACTGACTGTAGATTGGATTAGAAAGCAATAGTAATGTGGAAATGCTGGGAGCTACTTTCTGATGCAGCTTAAATAAGTTCAATGCCACAGGTTCTTCTGCTTGGTAGAAAGCCTGTTCAGAGGCTAGAAGATTCTAGTGACTGATTTATTCTGTATTTTGAATTGAACCACCACTTGCAGGAATAGCTGACATATTGAAACTGATACAATAAACCTACAGCATTGATTTCAATCTGTCATCTTCTTACGACAAAAAGAAGATAAGGAGAATGGTTCTTAATGTTTTTTCAGTTCTGTTTTTTGTTAGTGTTTTGATTGCTTCTCTACTGAACAGATGCCAGTTTGGCACATTCTGTGCTACCCTCTGTTACAGAAATGACATCTTTGGTTGGATTTCCCAATTCAAAGGATTCCTTTTCTGCCATTCAGCTTTCATCTGAGAAAAGTGAACATTTAAAAAACATACTTTAATTTCTAACCTGTCTGTATGCTGACCCTCTATATAGGATTGATATTTACAGTTTATTTACTTGAACTAAGCAAATTAAAATGTAACTATGTAATTGTGTATTTAATTTTCTGACATCCTAAAAACACACATGTGTCATTGTGTCCATTTTAAAGCTTACACAAAGGTGATAGTCATTCTCCTGGCCTCCAATACTCTCTTTAGAATCCTTTCAACTTTGCCTCTAGCACTTCACAAACCCACTTTTTCGTGAGTAAATATTTAAACCAGATCTGTTTTAAAATGTCTACAGAAAGAAAGAAGATAAAAGCAAGTATTTAGATTTATAGCTAACCAGGTAATAATCAACTGCTACTAGTGCTGAAAGAACTTCATCCATGTCCTAGCTTTAATGAGAACCTTTAGTCCAGGTAGGGGGGCTGTGTGCCTTTGTGCCCTTTTAGTAGTGCTCTTAAGCAAACAAAAGATTGCCACACACCTCACAGGACAATTAATTCATTGAAACAGGACATTTAATTTTTTCCTTTTCATCTGTAATATGTTAGCTGCACTAATATTTGACTTTCTGTTTCACAGTGGAAAGAAAAAGAGGCAAGAAAGGCAGGGAACTAGAACTTAGTCCTCTGTTCACTGAGAACTTTCCCCATACACCTAATTGTTTGTCTACATTTAAATTCAAGTAACATAGCCACAAACTTCTTAACTATAAAAACATATTTATTATTGAAATAAGCTGAAAAATTCTCAGCGTTAGATGAAAAAGGTTGCTTTCACCATTATTTATACTCCCTTGTAACATGATGGTTTTGGCTGAAGCCTTTATGATGTTTTCACCTACCTGATGATGTTAAGTAAAACTCAAACAGATTTCAGTTCATTTACCTACTATTGTAGGAATAACTTCCTAGGCTGCTCTGAGGCAGGCATGTACATCCTTCTAAACTGAGACAGCTTACTCTACAGACCTGAAGAATCAATCTGTGAATTTGAACAAAAGCCTTCTGAAGACCACACTGACATAAGGTAATCGTGCTTCATGGTAGGATTTTAAGATTTGAATTAGCATGTAAATAAAGAACACTTCAATGATTTCAAACATTTTAGCATTGCTTCTGTAAAAGGTCTAAACACTTGCCCATTCTCAGAATTTGACAAGAGAAATATTAAAAACAAGCGATTGTTACATTTTTGCTTTTTAGTCAAAGGCTTTGTCACAGTCACGAGATTAGGAACAAAAAAGTCTCTAATCTGGATTTACCATTGTGCCAGAGAAAATGCTCTTTTCCATGAGGCACTACTGCCCACTTAAAATTAGTAGTAGCTTCTTAACAGCTTAATTTAGGATCTAAACTTAGCCTCATTTACAAAAGTCAAACCACTGTAAACCAAGCAATTCTCAGTTGTTTTAGAAGACTTGCTAATCATTCTTTCACCAGCTTTTAAAGATCAACATCTGTGATTTCAAAAAAGATGGAAATACATGAGTCACTAGCTACAGTCAAAGTGGAAAGATAGAGGAGGCAATCACTTCTTCCCCGTCTTTGTGCCAGAGAGCAGAAATCATGCTTGAAAAGCAGGCTTTCTTAGAAGGGAACAAACAAGTAAAGATAGAAAAATGCATTAAATTAAGTAACAAATCACTGTTGCACTTTGGATTTCACAGACTCTTCTGAAGGAGATAGGAGGTATATAATGAAACTCCCTCAAACCATAAGAAAAATTCAGAGGAATCCACATTTATAACAACATTTACTACTAATGATGCTGTCTGATAACCTGGATTTATAAACTTATTTCCCAAAGGACATTAAAATAGGATAGAATTAAAATAAGGAAGTTTGGCTCATTTTATAAATTACTATAAGCAATACATGGAATGCCAAAGAATCCTTATTTCATTATAATTACTAAAATATTTTTTAATAGCCTTAATACAGAATAGAATATTTGCTATATTTTTGTTCATCACAATTAAAAAAAATATATAATAAGAGACATCATGTCGTTATTAAAGTAGCATGACACATTTCAGAAACTTGACAACTCATTCTTTCTATAAACATGTGTTTCTGTCTGGAATAGGGGAAAAAACTCCTCCTAAAACATAACTTCACAGTTACTGAAACAAACCCAAGATTTTCCTCCAAATCATGTTGAATCAGTTCTCTTTTTCACATTACAAAAGTAGACAGCAATAAATGCAAGAATAATTCACTCCTCTATTAAATTTAAAAATTGATGGGATGTGGACCATCAGTAGTCTTGGAAGTAGTAAAAAGGCTTCTGTAGCAGAATAAAGACATTCTGTCTTTATATATAGATTCTTGTCCTTTCATTGGCCAAAAAAAGAGAAACTCATGATGATCCATTTCCTTCTTATTGCATATAGTACCATAAAGACATTTATCTATGCTACTCTCTCTTGCTCTAATCATACTTACAAAAGTTATTTTTAAATGTACCCACACATTACCCCTCTTGGGTGTCAGGAAAGAATTCATACTCATTGAGGCCTACTTGATGGTATTTAGATGGTGCAGGAAGGGTACCTTTCTTCTGACATTAACACAAACCAGAATATTACAACATCAAAAGTGGACTCAAGGCTCCCTTATCACATGGTATGACAGGAACGTTTATCCTCAAGGGACTGGTCATATGAAAGAATGTTGCAGTGATAGTGCTAGACCTGCTGAAATGTATTAACAAAACCATTTACTAACTAGAAAAAAAAGCTTTTAAAGGAATCCTTCATAGTTGTGATTTTTTGTCAAGCTTTCAAGTTAAAATAGAAGACATTCTTTAAAAATAGTAAATCCCTCTTCAACAGAAAGAGTACTTACAGTGAGGTTCATAAGGAGGAGGAGGATCACCACAAGGGACACACTCCATGTCTTGAAAGCCTCCAAGCTTAGTCTTCCTATAAAATCTACAACACAAATGAATGAAAAAAAAACTATTAATCAAAACCAGTTATTTTTCCTCACATTACCTAGGTGTTTTAACAAAATCCTCTGTAACTGCAAGCATTCTGTTCCCCAATGCAAACTATCAGGACGTAGAAGAAAATAAAAGTAAATAAGAGAACATTAGACATTAACAATAGAGGTCTAGATCTAAAGTAAATTAAGGAAAAGTTCTAAATCTGTTAGTTCAAATGCAGTCACTGTAATTTTATATTCACATAAGAAATATATAATTCTGGAGATTTCTGGCAGAAATCAATATCCTGTTTTCCTTTTATATTATGCAGGCAAGTTTGAAAGATACAAAAGTGAACCGCTAGATCTATACAATCCTCCTGAAAGAAACAAGATATTAAAAGGCAATTATTAGCAATAGAAAGATATGATGGGTCAGACATCTGTTTTCTAGTTAAAATCCCTAAGATATCTTCTAGATGAGAAAAGGAAAAAAAAGAAGGCAAACAAAACAGAACAAAAAGTTTTCACATGCTGTGTGACAAAATCTTTGGAAGATATGATTATTCTGATTTTTTTGTAGAACAGCAAAACCACAAAAGTGGTGTTTCAGAACTATGTTTTAACAAATCAACTCTGACTTTTCCTTCTCCAGGAAGATCTTTACTATCAACCAAAATGACAAGGTGTATACACTGTGAATGCAAATTATCGAAGTGACCACGTTAGTCACAGAATCACAGAATTGTCAGGGTTGGAAGGGACCCCAAGGATCATCTAGTTCCAACTCTCCTGCCATGGGCAAGGACACCTCACACTAGATCAGGGTGCCCAAAGCCACATCCAGAGATGGGCCTTCTACCACTTCTTCCTGTGTCTCACCACCCTTATGGTGAATAACTTCTTCTTAACATCTAATCTAAAACTACCCTCCTCTAGCATGGATCCATTCCCCCTAGTCTTATCACTACCAAGCACCTTGAAAAGTCCCTCACCAGCTTCAGATACTGGAGGAGACAATAAGGTCTCCTCAGAGCCTTTTCTTCTCCAGACTGAACAACCCCATCTGCACTCAATTGTATGGTCCTGCTCTGGAAGGGGGCTTGGACTCAACCTCTTTGCATCACTTCCAACCTACAACATCCTGTGATCCTGTGAACTCTTCAGCCCGTCCTCAAAGGAGAGGTGCTCCAGCCATCTTTGTGGCACTTCAATCTTATCCAAGGAAGTAAAATTCTTTCAAGAAATTTACTATTGAGTTTTAAAAGCTTACTGCCTACAGTGAGAGACAGAAGTCTACACTCAGGGAACAAGAGCTGTATCAAATGAAATTATATCCTCTAAAGAACCTATAAGAGATCTTGTCTGTCATTCAGTCACCAGTACGAAGCCAGAATCAACAGTTGTGGTTTGCTCAAGAGGAGTGCATGAATTCGGTGTTTTCTGTAGTGGTCGTGGCACCATGAATAAAATGCACTAAATTTACTGATGTTCAGTTACAAACACTGAATATGCCATTACACAATGAAGACAGTATCAGCTAAAGCAAGCTTCTTTCCACCTCCTCAAGGAACTCATTCTAACAATGTGGAAGAAACAGATTCATAGACTGGAGATTTACTGCATTAAATGTGTTAACATTTGGTTTTAGTTGATGTGCTCACTGAAGTGTTTTGAGGCTGAACAATAGGGAATGGCATGCTGGATACCAATGCAAAACAAATGTGATTGCTGAGAGACAAAACATTAGCTAAACCATTTGGTTTGTCTACCTAGTAACCTCCACTTGTTTAGGTAGCATCTAAACTGATGGACAGGTACAAGTAGTGGTGTGTTTCACGGTTCTATTTCTCAAACCATCTCTCATTTTAACGCACATTTGTCAAATGTATCCAGAGTACATTCTAGATCAGAATACTAAGATTCCCAGGCCCTTCAGTTTAGATTTACTCTCAATTCATGTTTTATTCTGGCTTGGTTTTTTTGTTTCTCGCCTTTCAAAGTTTAGCTTATATTAACACTGCAAGAAGAAAATTTTCTCATTACTGACAGGCAAATAAGCCCTTTTATATATATATATATATATAAAAATATGCAGTAAGAGCATCAATCAATCCATCATGTGGCTGCACACAGTATCANGTATTCAACAGCTGGTATTTTAAAAAATATATACATAAAAATTAATACATAAAATTACTAAGAAATATATAGGAAACAAACTTAAGAACTTTCAAACATCTCTGAAATATATATCCTGAAAATACAAAGGCTATTACACCTGCAAATCAGTTCTCATAACTAGCTGTTACCAATTAAAACTACCAAATCCATAGTTCGAAACAGCATCAGGAACGCCTTCTAATAAATCCAGAACAGGTATTCAGAATAGTAGAACATGGCTACAACATAAAGAATAGGATTTTGGAGATCTTAGCACTTCATACTATACAGAATATTAGCAACAGAGAACTGGGATGACTGGACAGCAAACTAAAGTCTTGATTTCTAAGAGCAGTTTCAGTTGAGTCTCCACCATTATAATTTGTTCCAAAACTATTTGATTGTCAGACAGGAACATGCTCTATGACTTTTCAAGAGCATAAATGACCACCACTACTTTTGGCCTTAAAATGTGTTTATCAGAATTACTAGATACTGACCTAAGGAAGAGAAAAAAGCAAGCAATTAACATGATCGGTCTTCAAGAAAACAACTGTGTATTTTCAAATGTTTAATCCTTTATAACAATGAAATAAGTCAGCAGTAACACAACATTTTTGAAGTATTTTGCTCAGACACTGCATTGACAATACTCTCATTAATCAGGTAGATAATGATCAAAACATTTTTATAGATGAGATGATTGAGACTGCAATTACATGCTCAGATCATAAAGTAAACTATTGGCAAGGCCAAGATTTAGAATGCTGGACACAAACATTCACCTGGAAAATATGAACAAGCGAACACCAATGCAAATTAGTTTCGAATTTGTTCAAGTTGACATCTTCAGAAAAGGACTTACCCTGGTAAACAGTCTCCACACAGTGCATTGCTGGTGGCAGAACAGTTGGCCTTCTGAAACCGGTTAACTAATGCACAATCCAGACAAGGCTTGCACTTCTGAAAGCCCCAGTCTTCCTTGAATCTGTTTGGCCTGCATGTCATGCACTGTGCATCCTCCCCATATCCAAAGCCGCATTCCTGTAGGGATTAACAAGCAGTAGCAAGCTATTCAGCCACTGAAAGTGTGAACAAGAAGAGAATGCTGGGATAAAATGAAGACCTAGTGTAATTATTGCTGAGAGTAGGTCTTTCTAGAGACAAAAGCCATCCTTTCAGCAAGTTCAAATGTGTCTTCCACTGCTAATAATCTCCCTTACTTGTATAACTAATACTTAGTCATCCACTTTATTCATGAAACCACTGTGTATTTGAATGATAAAGGGCTTCGAGGACTCCCACAGTTTCATTATTACTAGCTTATGGCAGAATTATTGAGCTGTCTGTTTTTTAATTAGGTCAGTCACGTGAAAGTGCAGAAACTGGGACAAGTGAAGTATAAAGGCACTTACTCAGTTACAAAAACAGCAAAGAAGCACTTTGATATTAAGGTTCATAGCTAAAGTGAACAAAGTTAATTGCCAGAGAGAGTGGACTGATCTTCAAAGCCTTAGAATGTCTGTTACCAAATAAAACAGAGCTGGTTAATGACCATCAGCTAGGCATGAAACATTGCTTAGCCACTAAGAATTTTAGAAACTCCATCTGCTCAACTCCTAACAGTTCTAAAAGTGTTGGAAAAGTTTAATAGCTCTGCAGAACACAGGGAATCATGGTATTTTACTGCATGAGGAATATGGTTGTTGGTTGTTTACCCCTAATTTAGCTGTTTGAATAAATTATTTCCATTTATTTGCAAAAATATGTCCAGTACACCTGACAGGTTACAAAGAGAAACACTTCACTCAACAACACATAATAGTCTAGGGACTAAATTCCACAAACTGGTTATCAAGAACTATGAATCTATTTAATTTTATGCCACTATTTCCGACAGTTGAAGTTACTAGGAGTTGCTATTCCCTTTTGTCATCTGAATATTCTAATAAGTTTTCTGCAGTACTTTTTAGTTAGATTTGCTGCATAAGTGATACACTACAAATCACAAGAAGAATACGATAAATTGCCAGAAAAGACTTCCTGGGAAGAGAATAGGTGGGAAAAGCACAATGTGGGCACCTATTTCTTCAGTATGTGGCCTCAGTGGAAAGATCAGGCTATCATCCAAATGGGAAAACTAGGAAATCTTTAACTGGGGCAACCTAAGTAAGGGTTTCTGCCAGTTACTCCCACTGAACATAAATATTTGATGCATTTAAATAACTTTTTCCAGTCACCCACCTAAGCAAATCTGCTACAGTTAAGAAAAGACTTTCTCACTGTAAACATTGGAGAATATCTATGGAATACTTTGTGATGGAGTTGTCCAATATGTATTTTGTAGTGCATGTAACTTGCAGCTAGAAAATAATAATAAATAACATCAGATGCATTTTTCTAGACATTCTAAGAATTTTTTGTTTGTTAAGAGTATCTTTACTGACCTCTCAAGAAGAGCAAGTACTTAAGTACACAGAAAATTTAAAATTCTTTAAAAAATGCAACACTAAAAAAACTGTTCTGTGTCTCTAGATCCAGATGTTTTACAATACATCTTAAATGTTGTTATTGTTCAGATTTTTAGGTATAATGTTGTTGGTTGGTTGGGTTTTAGCTGAAATGTAGTTTCTTGCTATTGACTATTTTATTAGTTTAAGCTAGCCCCCAACCCTCCATCCTGAGCTCAAAAGCTCAAGAAATACTTAATTTGATTTGGAAGTAAAAAATAAACTTTAACAATATATAGAAGGTATTTTAGGTAAGGGGAATTACAGAGGATAAGGGAAGAGGGAATAAAATACAAGGTACAGGTATAAGGTCAGGGGAATTACAGAGGATGGGCGGGGGGAGGGAACAACAAAGTACAAAATGAAAAAAAAGCCCAAACAACCCATAGATGGGAGTGGATGGAAGTTGAATCCAAGGAGTGAAGTTGCAAATTAGTGGCAAATGCAGATGGATGCTGGTGGGATGCAGCCAGTTAAGAGTCTCAAATATGACTGCTTTCCCCACGTGTTTCTTGTAGAGCAAGTAGTGAAATAGCAGCAGGGAAGCAAGACACTGAGCTGGTGAGGAAAGCAGAGACCAAGAGAAAGAAAGAGGAAGTTCATCCCTCCCTTTATAGGGAGTCTCAGCAGGAAGTGGGAGGGGGCTAAACATGACACTTGGGGGCAGGTCAGACCACCCCCAGGGAGGAGTCAAGATCCAATTCCAGGTAAGCCTCTCCAGGAGGGCTTAACCCATTTCAACTATTATTAAGATTAAGGAGCAGTCCAGCAAATCATTGCACTTAATAGTAACGGAACGTCAAAAAAAGCATATTACAGCTTCACACACACACACACACACACACACTTTCTTCACTGATCCTTTGAGATCCTGACCCGAACAAAACTGGTTTGCAAAAGGTGATAAATTGCAGGAGAAACAAAAAAAGGAAATATATTTATTTCAGCCATAGAACATTTTGTAACATTTTATTTCAAAACTACCAGTTTCTGCTATGAAACAATGCCAAAACAATGGACTCTCTAGCCGCTGTATTTTATGACACTTTGAAGTATCATGTCCAGTTTTACACTCCATTTATGCAACTGCGAGACTGTATACAAACTTACATCATTACCACAGGCAACTAACTGTAACCAGATTAACTTCTGCTCAGATATTTTGCTCTTTCTAGGTCTAAATAAACTTTTTCATTTAATGCTGTTATATCTTACCATATTCTTTCTAAATATCTACTCTTTATTTAAATAATTTCAACAGTAGTGTTAAAGGTTATATTACATGGCTCATTTATCATAGAATCATAGAATGGTTTAGGTTGGAAGGGACCTCAAAGATCATCCAGTTCCAACCCCCCCGCCATAGGCAGGGACACCTCCCCCTAGACCAGGTCGCTCAAGACCTCATCCAGCCTGGCCTTGAACACATCCAGGGAGGGAGCAGCCACAACCTCCCTGGGCAACCTGTGCCATTATCTCACCACCCTTACTGTGAAGAATTTCTTCCTAACATCCCGTTCATATCTCCCCTCTGCCAATTTGAACCCATTCCTCCTCGTCCTGTCATTACAAGACCTTGTGAATAGTCCCTCCCCAGCCTTCCTGTAGGCCCCCTTCAGATATTGGAAGGTTAATTTATGCCATGTATATTCAGATCATTTGATAAATCACTTGGAATTGGTGCCACCAAAGTCCTAGTAAACTTTTAAATAAAAGGCTTACATTAACTTAGTTATAAGACCTCCTCTGTGGACTACCTTTGAAGTTTCTGATCAGAACCAAGCAAAAATCAGGAAATTAAGTTAGAATTAAATGCCCTTAACTCATTGGCCCAAACTACCAAAGCTTGAGTAAGTTGCTTCTAGCTCTCAGATCCGTTTTGCTGTATTTGGATGTATGCCCACATTTTAGTGGTTCTTTGTAACATGGAACTACAGTATCACAGAATTAGCTAGCTTGGAAAATACTTTTGAGATCATCAAGTCCAACCTATTACCCAACACCATCTAATCAACTAAACCACAGCACTATGCATCACATCCACTCTCCTTTTAAACACTTCCAGGGATGGTGACTCCACCACCTTCCAGGCAGCCCATTCCAGTGGGCAATCACTTTTTCTGTGAAGATTTTTTCCCTAATATCCAGCCTAAACCTCCCCTGGTGCAGCTTAAGACTGTCCTCTTGTTCTGTCACTGGTTGCCTGGCAGAAGAGATCAAACCTCACCTGGCTACAGCCTCCTTTCTTGTAGTTGTAGAAAGCAATAACGTCTCCCCTGAGCCTGCTCCAGGCTGAACAACCCCAGTTCCCTCAGTTGCTCCTCACAGGGCTCATGCTCCAAGACCTTCTGCCCAGGGAATTTTGTCTCCAATCTTTTCAAAGATGATTTCTAAGTCCTTGCTAGAAATTGAGGTAGCTAGCTGCCTGGTAGGTGCAAATAAATAGTTAAACTTGTAAATCAGGCAGAATTTCAAACATTTCTGTGCCCAAAAGTAACCACATTCCCCAAACTGAGAGATTCAGAGATTTAGACCTTTTGAAATCTTGGGCTTTGTAATTTAGCAGTCCAGCAAAGATATAAACAATTGACTGTTCATCTTGCATCAGTACATGTGCAAAACTGATGTTGATGAGCAGTCACTTTTCTTGGTGCTCTATTTGCTAAACCATCATTGTATGGCTGATGAGATCTGAACAGTTCCCAACTCCTCTCACCCTTTCCATCCTCCAATTCACAATTTTAAAAGACAGCTCATCATCTGTGGCAGTTCACTTCATGACTGCAGAAAACTCGCAAGCTCAATTTGCTATCTTTCAAAAGAGCCATTTTGTGCAGGAAAAAGAAAGGATAAGTAAGTGTATGCGGCTGTGAGAACCTAGGGTATGCCATGGAACTGTTGAAGGAAGTCCAGAAGAGGGCCACGAAGATGATCAGTGGGCTGGAGCAGCTCTGGTATGAGGACAGGCTGAGAGAGTTGGGGCTCTTCAGCCTAGAGAAGAGAAGGCTTCAAGGAGACCTTATAGTAGTCTTCCAGTATCCAAAGGGGGCCTACAGGAAAGCTGGGGAAGGACTATTTACAAGGTCTTGTAATGACACGACGAGGAGTAATGAGTTTAAACTGGAAGAGAGGAAATTCAAACTATATATTAGGACGAAGTTCTTTACAGTGAGGATGGTGAGATAATGGCACAGGTTGCCCAGGGATGTTGTGGCTGCTCCCTTCCTGGAGGTGTTCAAGGTCAGGTTAGATGAGGCCTTGAGCAACCTGTTCTAGTGGGAAGTGTCCCTAGTGGGAGGTTGGTCCCTTCCAATCCAAACCATTCTATGATTCTATATTATATTTATATCTCCTATAATGTAGCATACTCTCAAATGTTACAGAATGCAAGCTCTTAAAACCAGAACATTGATCCAGAAAATGGCATTAAAATTAATTTTAAAAAATCCTCAAAATTCGAGTGTACTTCTTCTACCTCCTGGATACTTGTACAGCTTTCACTATCACAGTATTGTGACATTTCATTAGCTTCAATGTATGTATCCCCAGAACAATTTCCTTTAGAAGTAGGTTTCACTACGGGCATGACTGGCCAAGGCCACCTTGGAAGCTGCAGTAAACTAAACTCACAATTTAATTTCAAGCTAAAAAATATTAAATACATGCAATAATACAGACACTTCTTAAAGTATTACCTTGGCAGTGTTAAAATTTTCTTTAGATGTATACTAGCCAAACACCAATTCAGACAAAATGCCCAAATGTATAGCAGATTCTAAAGAGTAACTGAGTTAAGTAGTATAGCTTTTCCCTAAAAGCTGAATGCAACACAGAAAATAAGTGAACACTAGATATTTTCAATTAAAGTAACCTCAAATGTAATTAAAAAAAAAAAAAAAAAGCTTTCTGGCATTATTAAGATCATAATCTGCAAGTACGTTTTATGTTTCTGGCTCCACTGATTATCCACAGCTTACATGTCCCTAGACAGTACAGCACAGAGAAGTTCCACTTAGGTTCTGATGCTTGCAAGAATATTTGAATACTCTCAAGAAAAAGCCCTCCAGTTGATGTTAGGTCATATAACAGGTTGCAACAGTACACTGGCACAGCAAAATGAAGTTTTTGTAATACCTCCGAGTACATGGCCTTGTTAAACAGCAGTCAGTTTTAGGTTCCAAAGTACCATATGGCTGTGGATCTGTCTCATCTAAACCCTAATCATCAGCTGTATCTATCGCCAAAAGACTGAGCAAGACAGGCTGCTCCAGCATGCTGCAAGCATGTTGGATTTAGCTGCTGTGAAAAATGCAAAGTTAGCTTCAGAAAACATTCATGCTCAGCATGTAAGATTTGACAAGCCTGCCTGCAGCAGCTCCAGCTTCCAGGACACTGACACAGAAACATGCCAGCCTCTCTGGAGCAGAGATACAGCAGAGTTCCTCACAGTGAGTTTTGAGTTACAAAGTGACTACTAAACATGGCAGCATAAGCTCTCAGTAACTTCACAGGATCATCTCAGCACTTCACCTTTCGCGTTCTGTATGAGGACTGTTACACTTCGTAGCATCTTCAAATAATACCTCCTGTTTGCTCCACAACTTCTGTCCTGAGCCAAGATACAGGGCTCCTTTTCTTTCATCATATGTCCGACGCAAGAAGCAATCGATGATACCCAGCCCAGCCTTAGCAACCATCAAGCTTCTTCCATCTCACAGTACTAGTCTCTTGGCAACAGTACTTATCACCACATATTTGGTGGCAATATTGGCTCAAAGCATTCTCTTCCTTTCATCTCTGCTTTTTCTTTCTTGTCATAAATTGTCTTCAATGGTACTGACACAGCTGATTATGTGGTTGAACCAGAAATCTGATCATGGGATCTATCCAGGTTAAAATTGATCTGTTTGATAGTATGCCCTAAAATCTACTGTATCCACATAGCTGCACAGGTAGGGCATTATGGAAAATACTACTATTGCCACACTATAATTTCAATGTTTCTGAGCTACAACCTCAGATGTTGACATAAACAGTCTGGAATTGCCATTAAAGTTCAGAGTTGCAATGTAAGTTTGATGATGCTGAGATACAGATTGCTTTTTCATAGGTAAGTGTTTGCTTAAAAAAAAAACAAAAAACAACAACATGAAAATATATTGTAGCTATAGAAAAGTACTTTTTTTTATTTTTAAGAAAAGGCATATTATTGTGAAATAACTGGAAAGGGGAATCTCATTTCTGTACTAGGTTTACAACAAAAGGCTGAAACCCCAACTATCGCAGTTCACTTTTTCTGCATTAATTGTGTTTTATATAAATTTAAATTATATATAAGGTTGAACTGATACAGAAACATATTACTATTAAGATAGGACAAAAAAGACTCTTCTCTATCAAGTCACACTGACTACTCAGGCACTGGCAGCTTGAAGCCACTTAAATAAAGATCCTAAACCCTTGCTTAACTGCAAGATCCTTTGCTTCCCTATAAAGGAATGTGAATGAAATAGTGAAATGAGCCCCATGAAACAAACAATTCCTTCTGAACTGATACAATCATTTTAGTCTCCCACCACAGTAGAAAGCACTGTTTTAAAAAATCCCCAACAAAAACAACAAAACACATCCCTAAACAAAAACCCCACATGCTCAAAAGCAAGCAGTGGTTCAAAGGCTTTGCAAACACTACAGAGCTTATGCTTATGAGAAGGAAAGACTATACAGATTTTTAAAAACCAAAAAAACAGAAGCAGACAGGAGAAACAGCTTTCACTCCCTTCACCATCAATGCTAAATTATTGATACAGTAACAGTTTGCTTTCTTACAATGTCAATACATTAAAAGTACTTTACAGAAAATGTAATCAAAGTAAATGATCAGTGCACTTTAGTTCCAGGTTAACAAACATCAGCAGTGGTGATGCTAGAATGGATTACAGGAAATCAGAAAAGTTCAGCATGCACCATTTTTTCTAAGGAAGAAACACTTTTAAAGTATGATTTTAAAAGTGAGCCCCACTAAAGTGCAACAGCAAAGCTGAAAAGAACAACCTAGAGTTGGAACTAGTTACATGAAATAAGGCTCGGGGTTTTTGTTTGTTTGGTTTTTTTTCATGCTATAAAGGTGTCTGCAGTACCTTATTTCTGCTGACAGGAAGTTCAGTCCAATGGACAGAGCACTAGTTTGCAACTAAAATACTTGCCACAGAATCATGGAACAACCTAAGCTGGAAGGGGCCTTGAGACAACATCTGGTTCAACCTTTCACGGGACAGAGAGCTGATCTGATCCAGCACCTTGTTTAGTTGCATTCTAAAATCCTCCAGGAACAGAGGCTCTACCGTGTTCCTGGGGAGGTTTTTCCAGTGAATGGTTCATTGTACAGTTCACCGTAAATAATTTTGTTATCATATAGAGATAAAACTTGTCTTCTAGTACAACTTCCATCTGTTGCCCCTTGTCTTGTCTATGTTATGCACTGTGAAGAGAAAGGCTCCATCCTCTTGTTGCCCTCTGTGACCTCTACCAACTCCACCAAAAACTTCCTGCATTACCGTATGGGCAAGTTAATTTCTTAGTGTCATGTATCAGTTAAGAAAAGGCAACTGTATCTCCCTAACTCAGAAAGTTATTGTGAAATGCTCACTTAGTATTGCAACAAAGGTCATATACATAACTGAAGAGTTATAAAAACAAGTATATATACACACACTCACTCTGCAGAGATGGTATATTGTTCTGCACTTTATCCATACTGTTCATGCAAGTCTGTGGTATATCTGAATGTATTTGGTCACATGGGAACAGATTAGACTGTCTCATAGGACCTGATTTCATTGGGTTTTAACTATACCCCAAATCACCTGTGCAGCCGGTGTTAAGATTCTTAAGCCCGATATTTACATGTTATTGTTGTTCCTTAAGTGTAGGGACAACTAATGACCATTGGCTTACAATGAGTTTTATAAATCCACAATAAAAATACTACTGAAATTTAAATAAACAAAACCCAAACAAACAATAAACAGATCATAATTAAGAGGCATTTTAGTTTTGATGTATATAATGTATTCAATTTTAAAAAGGCAAAAGGAAGGAAGTACACACACAAACATACTTATGCTCTAACCTAGTTGCTGGTCAACTCAGTGGCAATGTATTTAATTCACAGCACCCATCTGCACCACAATATTTATCTTAATTTTCATGTTGAGAACTTCAGATTTCCTTTCATATTGTTTCTATGAAACACCACTCTACTATGAGCTCTACTTGCTTTTTGAAAGGAACACAATTCCTACTTATGTATAGTCAGTAATGACAAGAAAGAAATGTCCATGTTTAGATAATTAGAGTAACTTCTCATAAATAAGAGAATGAAGCAAGAGCTCTGTGGTCCTTGACAATGGATCTGCCTGCTTCAGCTTACTTAGCAGTTTAAATTCTACCTGAACAGAGTTTCAAGAGAAGGAACCAGGCACTAACTTACATTAACCATTCATACAGTACACTGATGCATAATCTCATAGATGGCTTTCTGCATTCATCAATACAGTCTAGTTTTTTCATTAGTAACATTAAAAGGAAATTTACCAGTCTATTGCTTAAAACACTTTGATGGGGGAATCAAACAAAAACACGCCACTGAAAACATTGTATTTTACAATATAGATAGTAAAACGTCACTTAGTGCCATGCTCACACATTCAGCAGTATATGTAGTTTTATCCATAAGCATATTTGATAGGAAAATGGACACATTATTTGTTGTTAAGAAATTGTTATTAACCTACAGCATAATTACATCATTGGTTTCCTCACATGTTGAAAAAAAAAAAAGCAAACAAAACTCCCTCTGTGCTGCAAATCACTTCATGTGTATCATTAAATCCTTTTTCCCTTAGCATTTTGACCTTTGACTTAACATACTTGGTTGCTTCAAGCTGTAGTTCAGCAAGACTACGTTCAACTGCATCTAATTAACAGCCAAAGCATCACATCCCTTGCTATGATTCGGACAACTGCACCTCTATTTGTGAAGGAAATTATGCTTCCATGTTCACTTATGTTTGAGCAAAATCCATTTAATTATTTCAGTTCCAATGTAGTAGCAAAAACTAGCCATCTGAAAGCCTCTTCATTCTGAGAGATGTAATTGCATTGAAATTAATCAAGCATTCATACTTTCAGGAAAACTAGTTCTAAAAAGATGTATCAGGCAATGAACAAAAAATAGTTGAATTAAAAACATAATTTGAAGAGTGAACTATTGCAAACTATAACCTTCCCGTATGAGTTTAGCATTTCTTTACTAAGTTGAAAGTGTGATGATGAAGGCATTAATTTTTATGGGTTTGGGTTTTTGACAAATAGGTAAGTAGGCTACATCAGTCATATAATACTGCTTTAGCAGGACCTCTGTTATAGAGAGCCGTATTTATAAGTGACTTCATAAATTAAAACACTTCCCAGAACCTTTTCAACTCTCAAATTTAAGGTCAATCTAAATACAACCAACCAAACATAAAATAAACCAACAAAACACACACAACAAACCATCCAAACAAAACCACATCCATACTGTTACTCATTGTCAAATCTCTACTTCAGCAATGTTGTTTGTATGACTAAACCTTAACTAATACTGCCTAACACAGAAAGCAATCCCATAAAAGTGTGAAACTAAACATTACTATTAACACACCAAATGCTAGCTACATGGGGCAGACGTATAGGGAAAAATGTGTCACTCAATTTCAGTAAATCCCTTCAAACCACAATTTTTTTTTGAGGGCTTAATATAGTAAGAAATACAATGCTACAGACAAAGCTTGGTTTTCCCACATATATATCAGATTAGTAATATTTCATGTTGAAAAAATTGCAAAAGTAACATTCCATTCCCTTTTGGATCCGCATACCACACTTGCCTACAGAAGCAACCCCAAAATCTAAATGTCACTCCTAAATAACACTCTGAATTCTGTCTTTATCATCCTTTTTACTCTATCAGGAAGAGTACAAAACAGTTTGTCCTTCTATATGCAAAGGCACTGGTTGTGGAAGCTAGTTCTCTCCTAAGACCCTAACTATCAGTGGTCCTTATGTCTAGGCCACAGTTTTGCATTCTAACAATGGGCAAGATGTAGATACAGCAGCTGGACAATGAAGAAAGAGTCTAATACATGAGACTTGACAATTTTCATCATCCATCGCAATACCAGCTTGCGCTCTCTTTTTAGCCTGACCTGTCTTCACACTGCTAGCACAACACACCTGCTCCCCTCAGAATATCCAGCCTCACCATGATGGTTGTCAGCCTGTTGTCCAGTAACTGAGTTTGTGTATCCTTCATGAAGTTCAACAAGACCAAGTGCGAGGTCCTACACCTGGGTTGGGGCATCCCAAGCACAACGGCTGGGCAAGAAGTGGATCAAGAGCTGTCTTGAGGGGCAGAACTTAGAGGCATCAGTTAACAAAACACTCAACATGAGCTGGAACTGTGTGCTCACAGCCCAGAAGGCCAACCATATCCTGGACTGCATCAAAAAAAGTATGGCCAGCAGGGAGGCGATTCTCCCCCTGTACTCTGCTCTACTGAGACCCCACCTGGAGTACTGTGTCCAGTTCTGGTGTCCACAGCATAAGATAGTTATTGAACTGTTAGAAGAGGTTCAGAGGAAGGCCATAAAGATCATTGGAGGGCTGGAGTGCCTCACCTGTGGGGAGAGGCCACAACAGCTGAGACTGTCTCAACGTGGAGAAAATAAGACTCTGGCCCAGAGACCAGAGCCCTCCCATTTCAGTATCTTCTTTCATTGTTTTCAGCTCTTGTTCATATACAGCACCTATTTTTTTTCATGCTGAAGGCAACTAACATTCCCCTTGTGACTTATATTCAGACTTGGAATTTTGCTAAGTCAACTTTCTAGTTCTACTGTATCCCCAGTTTATAACCCTATTCATCATTTACCTCCACTAATTCATTCCTGCGCTCCTAAAACCCCTTCTAATTCCAAAACTTTTATGAGGATTTGGAGAGGTGCAGTTCTAAAATACAAAACATCTATATAAGATGCAATAACCATCTTTCTTTCTACACAACATTAATAAGGATATCTCATGTGCTGTCTATATATTACCATGTATTTTTCCACTCTCAACCTTGTAACATTTTCAGTAAGTTGTAAAACAAAGAAATTGAGCCTCATTTGAATTTAGCCTCCCAATGCAAAGTGCTCCAACCACTAAGCTAATGAAAACAGAACAATCATCTATCATCCAGTCACTCTAGGGAAACCCTAGTTCTTACTTGACTCCTATTATGTGTTTATGTGCTTATGCCTTAACTTTTATTCTAAACCATTCTGTTAAGACAAGCTGTTGCACAGATATTTAAACATTGCCTATACTGTAGTAGCAACTTCACCTAAAATACAGAACTGATTCTGAAAGTCTGCACTATAAAAATCAAGCCCCCACTCATTCCAGGGATTTCCATGAATCACTATTTTGAAACTTGCACTCTCCCGTGTTGGTTTGAACTAATTGGAGGATTTTAATAAGAAATGAGACTATAGGCTGAGAAAGCAAAACACTCCAGTGTCTCCTTCACTCATTTGTTTAATGAAATGGTATAAAGATAGAACCAAAACATAGATAAGACAGAGCTGTTTGAGCTTCAATTGCTGCTGCATCTCTCTCCCTTCTTAGCTGGATCTGTGTAACTTCATTATCTAGTTTCCTGCTTCTACCCGCCCTGGCCGATGTACCTCGCTTATCTGGCACGTAAGACAGATAGTGGGATAAGATTGGGAAGTGGGAGGAAGGTGGTAGAGTGGCTGGAAACCTCTCTTAGGGTCTCTGATCTCTGGGAGGGGTGTGGTGTTTCTGTATTGCCTTTTCACTGTATATATCTGTAAATGCCTGTAAGATATTGTAAATATTTGCTTGTATATTGTGAAAGCTGCAACATAAAGCTTCATTTCCTTAACGTCCATTCGACTGAGTCTAGCCTGTGTAATTTCAAAGTTAAGGCGGGGAGGGGGGAACTGCTGATCCACCACATCTCCTTTACGCAGTGAAGTTATTCAATCTTAATTCCCTGTAGTTCTTTTCCCCTCTTTGTAGCACTACCTTAAAAAAAAAACAAAAAACCACCCCATACTCCCCCATACTCAGATCTTCTAATGGTACTGACTACTGTGTTAATGGTATCATTTTCTGAATGAAGCATTTTATACAAAGAGAACCAGAAAATATGATACTTGAAAAACTGCAAAAGGTCAAACAGTGCCCCCCCACCAAAAAAAAAAAAAATCCATTTAAGTACAGATATCTGTTATAAAATACAGAAATAAATACATTTATTGGAAACAAAATAAACTCAAGAAAACATTATTTCCTTACCTTTGAGAGTTCCATTCCAGGTCCACACTGCTTGCAGAGGACACAGTTTCCAATATGATCCCTAAATTCTTGCTCTCTGCAATCTCCAGTCTCACAAATTACTCTACTTAGCTTAAAAAAGAAAGGAAAAAGTAAACACATTGAAGTACAATTAATCTGTAATCAACATATAAGTTATTTAAAGTCTAAATCCAAGAAACAAATTCACATTTCTATCTTAAAAATAACTTTCATCATTATTAAAAGAGACTGCTGCTGGTTTCTTCTCACAGGTAAATAGAATCATAGAATGGTTTAGGTTGGAAGAGATCTTAAAGGTCATCCAGTCCCAACCCCCTGCCATAGGCAGGGACACCTCCCACTAGATCAGGTCGCTCAAGTCCTCATCCAGCCTGGCCTTGAACGCATCCAGGGAGGGAGCAGACACAACCTCCCTGGGCAACCTGTTCCAGTGCCTTGCCACCCTCACTGTGAAGAATTTCTTCCTAACATCCTGTTCAAATCTCCCCTCCGCCAATTTAAACCCATTCCCCCTCGTCCTGTCATTACAATAGTGATAGAACCTGAGGGAATGGCCTCAAGCTGCAACTGGGTAGGTCTAAACTGGACATTAGGAATTTTTTTTTCACAGAAAACAGTGGTCAGGCATTGGAATGGGCTGCCCAGGGAAGTGGTGGAGTCACCGACCCTGGATGTGTTTAGAAGTCATCTGGATGTGGTGCCTGGGGATATGCTTTAACGTTGAACTCTGTGGAGTAGGGATAACAGTTAACTTCATAATCCTGAGGATCTTCTCCAACCAGAACGTTTCTGTGAAGTATGGCAATGAAAATTAATCATTTAATTCCAAATATGGATTAAATTAATTTTAAAAGTTATGAGAGACAATCCAATTTCTGTTCTTCAAAGACATTTAAGTACATTTTCTGACCAAATTTTCTGACTAGGTCTTGAGCGTCCTGATCTAGAGGGAGGTATTCCTGCCTGTGGCGGAGGGTTGGAACTGGATGATCTTCGAGGTCTCTTCCAACCTAAACCATTCTATGATTCTATGAAATCAGAAACTAAGGTTATGAGAAATATTATATGCAGTAATATCAGCCATGTAGAGTTTCAGTATAATCACTGAAATCCCACGCAGGAACTGTGAGTGCCTTCAATACAATTTTAAATTAAATGTCGGTATACAAGTTTCCATCACAGAAGTGCTCTGCACAATTGCTACTGATGTCTGACTTTGCACATTAGCCTTTTCAGAGGGACTAAAGCCTCCCTGATAGCTATGAGACATTAATTACTCTTAGTTCTAGAGCTTGTCTCTACAAGCCAGATCTGAAGTACACTTTGTAGGCAACATAATCATATGCTATGCTATGTTCAGTTGATAAAATGAATATTCCAAACCCCTAAACCATATATATATAACATACTATACTAAGAAACTGCCTAGAATTCCTGCCATCTCTCTGAAGAGAAGCAGTATCACCTTCACAGAAATATATTCACCTATATTCTGTCCTAGTCCTTCTTCCATGAAGAGCCTCACAAAGTAAATTTTTTTAACTGCATGTGAGGAGTAGTAAGAATTATACAGCTCACGTTAAAAATTGATAAAATGTGTACTGAATTGTCTGTGCATATGTGTGTAAGACTTCTGGTGTTAGCAGTAATCTGTAAATAAAAAAATATAACTTTTAAAACATTCACCCTGAGGGGGAAAGAAACAACTTACCAAATACGCTAGTAAAATTACAAGCATCTTCATTTTATCTTCTCCTTGTAATCCTTTAGCATCCATTTCTTACAATTAAGCTTTTCTAAGAAAATTTAAAAAAAAAAATTAAAAGCCATTATATTTTGCAACGTTGTTTAAATAGCAGAAGACATATGTCCATAGCATTTAGTATCATTCAACGTGTTAAAATATGGATCTGTTAATGCCACTGAAGCATTTTGTACAGATTCCTGAGTGCTGAGCACACACATGCTTTAAAAAAACTGTTTTTCAGAAGACAATGCAATGCACACAAGGTTTCTATAGCCTTATCTCTCAAAAGAGCCAGCTATGAGTCTCAATCACAGAATATAAGCATCTGTAAATTCCACATCCTTATCATCTTTCCTGTTTGCTAGATGCCCAACTAAGTACATGATCAACAGACAAAAATCAGTTTCTTCAAATATATCACACATCAGCCAAGACACAGCTGATCATGAGAATGTTCCTTCATTATTGCAATGTGGAGCAGAATGCCCTTGCCTAACAACGTAAACAACCTCTACTTCATTCTACAGTGAACTGAAGGCATACACAGGATGCACTTCTACCACTTATCTACAGGATATTAACTTCTAAAGGGGCGTTAACATGACTGTTTATCATCTGGTAGGCAGACTATTATAGAATACATTTCAAACACCATAATCAAATCCCACCCTACCTCAGACAATTTTTATCTCAGAAAAAGGACAACAGTCCATAAAGCCTTTCATAAAAGTCATCAGAAGAAGATGTAACAAACAAGTGATCAAAAACCCCACAGATATATATAAAATGGGGAACTATTTGAAACTGTCATGGAAAGGTAATTTTAATTTGGGATTTCTTTGGTTTTGGATTGTTAAAAAATCAATGACTGCACCCCCACAATTATTAAGAATATTGTGTTTGGCCTACAGAATATTTTTTTCTCTGTTTACTTTCCTTTTGTTTATTTGAGGTTTTGTGTTTGTTTGTAGTCTTACTTTTTCATTTTAGGAAATACAAGTGCAACTTTTAGTTCAGAAACCCAAAGTCTGTAACAATGGTAACAAGAAAAGAATAAATCAATCCAACCTACATAACACTCCATTTGAATTTGATTCTAACCTGTATATGTGAGAGTAATACAGCTAGGTGAAAACAGCACTAGTGGGAAAAGATCTCTAAAGCCATCAAGGCTAACCATCAACATGGTCATTTAACAATGCCTACACTTATTTTTAACACCTCCAGGGACTGTGACTCCACCACATCCCCAGGCAGCATATTCCAATTCTTCACCAGTCTTCCAATAAATAGTTTTTTTTCCTTGAACCTCCCTTGGCACAACCTGAGGCCATTTCCTCCCATTCTGTCATTTGATCATAGAATCACAGAATTGACAGACTGGGAAAGACCTGAAAATCATTGACTCCGATCATACCCTAACATATCTCCCTGTACACAACTGTTAGACCATGTCCCTGAGCTCCTCATCCAAGTGTCTTTTAAACACCTCCAGGGATGATGACTCCACTACTTCCCTGGACAGCCTTTTCTAGTCCAATCTAAACCTCCCCTGGTGCAGATTAATGCCATTTCCTTTCATCCTATCACTCATAATCTCGGAGAATGGGCTGGCCCCATCTCACTACAACCTCCTTTCAGGAAGTTGTAGGAAGCGATGAGATCTCCCTTCTACCTCTTCTTCTCCAGGCTAAGCAACCTCATCTCCCTCTGCCACTCCTCACAGGACTTGTGTTCAAGACCACTCACCAGTCTCAGTGCCCTTTACTGGATGTGCACCAGCACCTCAATGTCCTTCTTGCAGTGAGGGGCCCAAAACTGAACAGTGTTCGAGGTGCAGACTCACCAGTGATGAGCACAGGAATAAGATCACTTTCCTGCTTCTGCTGGTCACACTATTCCCAATACTGGCCAGGATGCTCATGGCCATCTTGGCTACCTGAACTGCTTTTCTGCCAGGCAGCTTTTCAGCCACTCTCCCCCAGGCCTAGAATTTCATGGGGTTGTTGCAACCAAAGGGCAGGACTCATTACTTAGCCTTGTTAAATCTCATACAAATGACTTCAGACCAGGCTGTTCAGATTCCTCTACAGAGCCTTCCTACCTTTGAGTATATCAACACTCCTACACAATTTGGTGTTACCTACAAACTTACTAAGGGTGTGTCCAATCCCTTTTTCCATATGTTGATAAAGATGTTAACGGAACTGCCCCAGTACTCAGCTCCAGGGAACACCACTTGTGACTGGTCACCAAGTGGATTTTAATGCCATTCACCACCATACTTTGGGTCTGGCCATCCAGACAGTTTTTCACTCAGCAAAGTTCCTACCCATCCAAGCTATGAACTCCCACTTTCTCCAGGAGGATACTGTGGGAGACAGTGTTCAGGTAAACAACACCTACAGCTTTTTCTTCATCCACTAAGCAGGCACTTTGTCACAGGAGGTGGTCAGGCTCATGAAGAACGTCCTGCCATGGTGACAGGGCCTGATCCTGTGGCTGTCTTGCATGTGCTGCATAACGGCACTCAGGATGATCTGCTCCTTTACCTTCCCTGGCACTGAAGTCAGACTGATAGGTCTGACTCAGATCCTCATTCCATCACATTTGCCAATCTCCAGTTGGCTGTGACCTCCCCAGTTAACCAGGACTGCTGGTAAGTGATGAAAAGTGTCTCAGTGAGCACTTCTGCCAGTTCTCTCAGGGAATACCGTGTGTGTGCCATCCAGCCCCATACACATGGGTATGTCTAAGTGGTGCAGCAGATCATTAACCAAGTCATCTTGCACAACGGGGCTTCATTCTGCTCCCCATCCCTACCTTTCAGCTCAGGGGGCTGGGTATACAGCAAACAGGTTTGACTACTAAAGACTGAGGCAAAGACAGTATTAATTATCTCAGCCTTTTCCTCATCCTTCACCACTACGTTCCCCCCTGTATCCAGCATAAGAGTCCTTACATCCTTAGTCCTCCTTTTCTTGCTAATGTATTTGTAGAAGGATTTCCTGTTCTCTTTAACAGATGAAGCCAAAATAACTCACAGCTGGGCTTCAGCTCCCCTGGTTTTCTCCTTGCATAGCCTCACAACAACTTTGCAGTCCTCCAAAACAGCCTTCCTCTTCTTCCAATGACCATAAACTCTCTTTCTCTCCCTAAATAGCAACCAAATGTCTCTACTCAGCCAGGCCAGGCTTCTTCTCCAACAACTTGTCTTTTGGCATATGGAGATGGACTATTGCTGAGCTTTTAATTTTAAAAACATTTCTGGTCTCCTTCAGTGCTTAAGGACTTATACTTAATTACACTGTTTAAAAAGACAAAATAAGTAGATTTTATCATTTAAGAGTAGAAGAAAATGAATGAGAGGATGGAAATCAAGTCACAAGGAAAGTAGCATAGGAAAATAGTAAAAATACTTGCAAAATGCTTTACAATATGGAACTGTAACAAGCATAATACACTTTAAAAAATACACAACCAGAATGAGCATTAACTACAATTAACATATTTCACATTTTACTGCTTGAGTTCTAATTCACAAATTCTAGTAAATAAGAAGTAAGCATATTTCAGTGGCACTATTGACATCTTAAGATAAATTGCATTTTTAAGTGTAAAAAAACGCTGAAGTCTGGTGGGAAGAACGGAAGAGGCAAAGAGGTGCATCAGCAGCACACTCCAGGAAAGCCAAGATTACAGATTTATTCTTATTTCCCACTTAGTGATGGTAATGGTCTATGGGCCAATGGCAATTATCAAATTACATGCACATCAACGGGTAAAGAAGAAGACATAAATGTCAAGTAATACAAATACATACAGATACAACATTTAACAATCCTTGCTTTTTAGAGTCTGAGAGAAGTAAAAAAACAGCCGGGGAACGTGAAATGGAAAATTTTCAAAAATACTTCTGGATAATTCAATATAAAAATTTTATGCAAAAAGTACTGTCAAACAAATGGGAAAATGCAAAAAGAGAGTCAACAAACTGTACAAGTTAGTAAATACAAAAGGTTGGCATGAGAGGCTGACAACACTAATGCCGGAAAAAAAGGGTATGTAAGATCCAAAGTATACAAGAACAAAATGATTTCTAGCAATAGCAGAAACCAAACAGTGGACAGAGACAGTAAAGATACTGTTAAGGGAACTCAGAATCTGCTTTAAGAAACCTTTTGTCAACTGTGTTTGGGAAAAAAAAATAAATTATAGAATTAACCAGATTGGAGGAGACCTCCAAGATCATCCCATCCAACCTATCACCCAGCCCTCTCCAATCAACTAGACCATGGCACTACGTGCCTCACCCAGTCTTTTCTTGACCACCTCCATGAATAGCAGTTCCACCACATCCCTGAGCAGCCCATTCCAATGGCAAATCACAAAAGGCAAAAACCACATATATAACATATCTTCTGGCTGTATAGTGACTGAACACGAGCCAAGTAAAAACTAATTAGTCCACAGACAAATTTTCACCTCAGTAACCTTGAAAAAAGCATCAAGAATGATTTACTACTGCTGCTGGTCAATTTTTATACAGTTTGGAATGCTACAGGAATTAATGAGTGGTAATGTTATGAAAAGATATTAAAAGAACAACAGTAATGCAATACACATCGCTGCACAACACTACAGAAAAGCAGTCTTGCAAAACAAACTTGATTCAAAGAAGACACAATAATGCTAAAAGTCTAAAAGCTAAATGACAAACTGTTCATATTAATTGAAAGAATCATGATAAAAAGAATTTGTGAGAAAAATCCCCACTCACTTCTTGACTTCATATAATGGTACTGAGTGGAAAATAAAATAAATACTTTATATGCTTTCTTAAATGCTATAGGAGGCAACACTTTAGGTAAGCGTGCAAAAGAAATAAAGCTGTAAATGTAACCAGGTTGCTTAGAACTGAATGTCAAGTAACTATTTTCAGTGGTATGCATTTACAGTCATTATATTCCTTAATAATGTTACTGCTAAAGAAATAAAACATAGCAGAGTTTTAATTTAATTCTGACCACCTATATCATACTACCAACATTTAAAAAATAGAATTCTTTAAAATGTTAAAAATATAATTGATTTCAAATTTTAAGATTTACTTTTACTTCTGAAAATACACGTGTGATATATAAAAAAACTATCATCATAATTATGTATTTTTACATCGTTCCACATAGAATTATCAATACAGAATTATATTGGTGAACTGTACTAAGACTAATGACCTAAAATAATCTAAACAGTCTGTATTTTTTCTGAGCAGGTCATCTAAGGAATGAAAAAATAGAGAAAATTAAAAACAGCCTGATTAACTTGCCAGCAGATTCAGTACTTGCCATATTATGCCAATAACACTGTATTAACTTTATGTAATGAAGTCACATTCACCCTATACACTTTTTCCAATATGCAATAACCTGAAGATTTAATACTGAGGGAAAAAACCCAATAATTTATTAAAATCAATACTGAAATAGAGCCAATAGTGTATTTTATATGTTTGCAATACTTTGGATTTACATTTGGAATGAAAAAAAAGACGGCTCTTACAGAAGGTAGGGCAGAATAACAAGCAGTATTAAAAATGTTGCTGATTATGTTGACAGCTCATCTTTCAGTTTTGGCGTTGCCGTATCTGTTTTAAGACAATTTTCGTACAGAATCCAGCCCCACCACAGTCAGCAGGGACATCTGCAGCTAGAACAAGTTGCTCTGAGTCCCAAACAACCTCACCTGGACTGGTTCCAGCAATGCGGCATCCATCTCTTTTCTGGGCAACCTGGGCCAGGGTCTCACCACCCTCAGTGTCAAACACTTTCTCTCCTGTCTGAAACTCTCTCAACTGAAACCATTATCCCTTGTCCTGTCACAACAGGCACTGATAAATTCTGTCCCTAGCTTTCTGATCAGCCCCTTTAAGCACTGAAAGGCTACCAAAAGGTCTTCCCTAAGTCTTCTTTCCTCCAGTCTGACAACTCTATCTCTCCCAGCCTGGCCCCACAGCAGAGGGCTTCCACCCTTGGGTCATCACTATATAGCATGTAGCTTGAAGATTTTTAGAACATAGAAAGCACAAGGAGAAGTGCACTGTACTGAAATACAATTTGTTGACTTAGGTGGGGAAATTTTATTGCACCTGTGAAATATTTTCTATTTATATGAAAGTCTACTGCCTTTAAAGCACTCTTGCCAAATCTAACACCTTCAAACATCAGGAGTTCCAACACCCAGATAAAATTTCTGGAATCAGGTGGCTTAGGACTGCGATCAATCTATCATGTATTTCTCCCACCTATCTTCACATTTTACCAAGTTTCAAATTTGTTGACTGATCATTATGCATATGATGCAGTCTCTTAGCTTTAGGTTTACAATGTGAGATATCTTCTAGCTAATTTTAAAATGAACACATTTTCCAAAAGAACTTTATGGGTAAGTCTTAAATTTCGGTGCACTTCAGTAGGTTTAGTAGCACTAAAATACATTCAGATAATTTCAGTAGACATGTATGAACGCCTGTGGTATTTTACCATGCAATCATTATGTTTATTGACCCTGTTCCTAGCAAAAACAACCCTCAAAGGCCGTATACTGACTATAATATACAAGAAAAAAATTAACTGGTGTACAATAAAAAAAAACAACATGACAAAAAACAGCATCCACATTTCAGAGTGCCACAAAAAGACAGAATTTCTTTTTCATTACATTTTGGTAAAAATAATGCAAATGATTGAGGCACATTAATAACTCATTGTATTTGAAAGCAAGTCTCAACAGAGACTAACTGTGCCAGTTGCTTGTTTCCTGTTTCTGTCTCCAGTTTGTTAAAAGCCCTGCTTAAAAAGCAGACACTGCAGCACTTAATAGTAGGTTGCCATTGGGCAAATTTGTTCTCTGTTGATATCAAGTGGCATTACACTGATGTCTCTTGGACACAAGCCACTCACCTCATATGCACTGAAGTATGAAGCAGCTGTAAGAAGTATTTGCCTTTAAAATACATGCAACTAAACGTAAGTTCAATACATTTGAAGATTTATTGTTCTTGCTCAGATACTCGTATTTACAAGGTTGAGTCACATCATCCTCTATTTTATTAAATGAAATAAAGCTGTGGACAGTTATTTTGAGGCCAGTAACCATTCCAAATGAATCTTTTTAGATTAACAGTAATATGCTTGCCCAAAATACTTAGGGAAAACCAGTCATCACTGGTAATGTACTGGACTCATGATGCAGGACTTCCATTAAGAAATGCAGTTTCATAGTTTCAGGGTTGAAGGGCCAACTATGCATATGCATGGAGAGAGCAATAAGAAACAATAAAATTAGGAACATGTAATAAGTGTATTGTGAAATTAAGAACTTCCAGCTTTCTGGGGTTCTACAATCACCTTTCTTCCATAATTTCCTCCTATGTTTATTTGCTTGCCCCAGCAATAGTCACTCTATTTCAGTCTGTTAGAAAAACATTTCTTCCTTCTCAACAAAAAAAGTTTCACCATGAAAGAGTGTCTCAAGACTTGAGGCAGCATGAGGCATACCAGCAGGTTTTTCATACGTGCAAGCACCACAACTTTGAAGTTGGTATCATACTTCTTCTAAGCAAAACTTTAGGAGTGAATGATCCCAACCTCTAATTCACTTAACTTTTCGAGATCTTACAAGTTCATCATATTTGATTTGGCATTTATATTTGACAATCAGTTTTCATCCTCTATAACTCTGGCAAAGAGTACTCTGAGAAGTTCTAGAAGAGGTCTCTGGCATCCAATGAATAGGATCTCAGTTCCTTTCTTCCCCACCCCTTTTCCCCACCTGCAGCTGTCAACTGCATGCAATAAAATGACAAGGAGTGGCAGATGGCTTTAGCAGAGTCAGTGCCCCACGGGCAAGAAACAAGAGAAGGGAAAGTACTTATACTGCTGCAATGACAAAGACAAAGGGAACAAGTTAGGGACAAGAACTTCCACTGCAGAGCTACATATTGTTATTCCATCTTGTACTTCTAGAACATCTTCCCTTTCTATCTTCCCACAACCCTTTTCGTCTTCCCTTTTGTGAAGTGAGGTCTTGTCTGACCACATTTGCTTCAACTTCTCGGAGAAGGTCTATGTGTAGGGAAAAAAAAAAATTAAAATACTGTCAGCTAGGTAGCACTCACCACGTTACCGTGTAGAATAAATCTGTATTTTTTCAGAAGCTACCATACATGAAGTAGCACAAAATTAGGTAACTATCAACTTATTTCTAATTTTGTAAAGATACATATAGCAGATTAAAGTCTGAACATGGCTGGTGATATAAAATATTTGTATCTATTTTAAGGGCTGAGGCAGGAGAGAAAAGAGGTTTACAAACAGCCAGGAAATATTTGTGCTCCTTCCAAGTACCATACGCTTTGAGTTATGTTAGCTGAAGTACCTGACTTCTCAGGAATGGTGATAACACCCTGAAGAAGCATATCTGCAGTGCCTTCACTATCACAAACAGCATTTACAGGACGTATTATATCCCAGTGTCTCAAAAAAAAAAAAAAAAAAGTGTAATAAGCAGAATGTGAGAATTAACTATATAATTAATCCCTGGTTTTCCAACTTAAAAACAATATTCCAAATTCATGCCAGAAAAACTATGTAAAACAGTTCACCCATGTTTTTTAACATGTCCAGACTACCATTAGTTAGAAACTAGAGTAAAATATTTTAACAAAGGTGCAATGTGGTGACATTTTTTCTACACTTACAAGTTTTTAGAGAATAAAAAACCTGTGATTTACACAAGAACTCCAAATCACATTGAAGTTGGTGAGATTATCTACAGAAAACCCCACTGTTGCTTCTTTTGTTTAATACATCTCACTCAAAGTGTCAGGGAGACAATTAGTTTGAAGACAAAACATCAGCACAGAGCTACATTTGTACATATTTGTACTTAGATAGGTGAATAATCAATACAATGAGAATGCCAGCATTATATTTGCATTTCATTTATACTAAAGTACACTAACAGCTATTTTTCCAAGTAATTTCAAAGAATAATAAATTATAAAGCACTGGACTGGTTAATAACAGTAACTATTGCAATGATGCAATCCCACTGTGTTACAAGCCACCCTTTAGCAGTTTTGGATAGCATACAATGTCTTAAAAAGCATAGACATGAGGTACTTTCACTCTCACCATTCTCTTTATTAAGCTTGCTAGTGCAAGTTGTGGAAAAATAATTGCCTTCTCATCTGACATTTAAAATGTCTTAATACTAAATTAATAAAGAAGTTTACTTCCATTTCTAAAATAAAAACAAACAAAACCACCCAAACCCAACCAAACAAACCAAAAAAACCCCTCACCCCACCCTTCGCTTACATAGTAAAAAGCTTCCAGGTAACATACTTAACTTGTTCTGCATGTGATGGTGAAAGTGTGCTTAAAAGACATGCAGAAGTTAAAAAAACGTACCTAGAAATTAAATTAATTTGATGAAAACATTCATTTAAAGTAGTTTAAAGTATAATCGCGTAATAGGTATCAAGTATCAAGATTTTTCATGAATTATCAGGTAAAACTCTCAGTTCAAGGTCAGATTAAAGGAGACAGGCATTAGGAAGTCAAACAATCAAAAGGTTCTTTTAACAGAACCATAATTGTGGCTTTTCAACCTCTTACCACCCAAGTGAAAAAGTTGTTAGCTCCTGTTCTTTCAATTCCAGCTCCAAAACTGTTTGAAGCAAACAGTAGGTTATTTATGCAATAGATACAAGAAGAGCTTGTGAACAAAAAAGCCCAGTTTTCAAAGGCTTTCTGTTCGCCGCACTCCGGGGCATGGAGTTACTCTAGGATTGTCGAGATGCGCAGAACACGGCAGCATCAGCTACCACCCTTTGGCTGCGCGGTGCCCTTCATGTGGAATCATCCACTGCGGGATGACTCGAGGCAGACGGGCCGGTCAGAGACCGGCAGAGCCTAACCCATCTCAGGGAAGAAGTGATCCAGCGTGGCCCGCCACTCCACCTTCCCTCCTCTTGCTCTCACAGCTTGCCCTCTCCGCGGAGGGTCATTCCCATCATCTTCCCTGACGGCCGTAGCGGACCCTACGCGCAACAGGAGGGGAGAGCGAACCAGTGCCAGGTGGGTGCCCCGTATCGTCCTGTCAGCACCCAGCCTACCCCATGCCCAAATAGGTGGCGGAGGAAAGCTGCGCGGAGCCCCGGGGGGTCCGCCGTTCACTCTCCACCGCCGCTCCGCGTACTCTTGCCTCAGCGCCTTCCTCCTGAGAGAGGAGCGCCAGTCACGTTCCGAAGCTGAGAGGACTGCTCCCCTCCGATCTCCCACGCACTCACCTGTCCTGTCCTGTCCTGCCCTGCCCTGCCACGCCGCGACCCGCTGGCGGCCGCTGCGGCTGAGTGCCGCCCGCCACTGACGAGCACTAGCGCCTCAGGTTGCTCCTTCCTTCCCCTCCTCTCTCTCCGGCTCGGCTCGTCCCGTCCCGTCCCGTCCCGTCCCGTAACCTGGCAACGCCGCGCCGCGCCGCGCCGCGCCGCTCCCCCCCGCCTCCGACAGAGGGGCCGGGCTCAGGTGACCGGAGGCAGCCAATCAGCAGCACCCTGCCCCACGTGCCCCACAGCGAGGAGGCGCGCGCCGGCGGAGGCGGCGTGGCCGAGGTCGTGAGGCGCGGCCCTGGGTGAGGGGTGGGCACTTGAGTGCCAGGCGGACTGTGCCTCGCACTAGTGCAAACTAGGGTGAATGACGAGTGAGCCACCCCTGCCCCTTTTACCCTGACAGAACGGTAGCTGAGACTTTCTGTGCGCACCTAGGTATTCATGCTGCAGCCGCCAGCTTGTCTCCAGAGGTGGCCTGTGCTTTAGGGACTGCAGCCTTGCTGGCGCTGATCTCGCTCCATAGGAGCGCGGGCTTGGAAGCGCTTATGGCTGATAAGCCCCAGGCTGTTGGACTGTTGTGAACAGGACTGGGCAGAGCACTTTGCAGCCGTCTAGAAGGTGGGTGGAGAAGTCCTGCTAGCTCGCCAAAGTCCTTTCCACCTATCCTACCCAAAGAACGTGACGGATGCCCCCGATAATGGACTGAAATTCTCTACAAAGTACTTGAGTAACTTTTTTTTCTTCATTTTTTTTGCTATCTCAGAATCCAAAACATTTTTGCATTCTGCAGGTGCAAGTCATCTGGCTATGAGTGTAGTGACAATGCCAAATGCAAGTTAAGAAATCCAGCCCTTCGCAGAGGTTAAACTTCTTTACAGTCACTGTAAGTGGTATAGTTTACTGCTACATACTGTGATGTAAATTAGGAGCTTCCCTGAAGATAGTGATGCTCCAACACTGGTGAAAACAATCCTGGAGTCCTTGGTGAAAACTGCTGCTGCAGGGAATTGAGATCATTAGTTTCACTTTTCTAATGAAAAGGTTCATGATACAACTACATTCTAAGCAATCTATGGATACACTGGGAACAGAGGTTCTAAAGTGAATGAACTAATGGCAATAGCTGGCAGTAAAACATTTTAAAATAAACAGAAACTTTGAGAGCTTCTCGCAGAGATAAAGTTTTGGAGTTCACCAGCCACATGGACTTTTCTAAAAACAAGCAGTGCTTGTTGAATACAGCAAGTTGTCTGGAAAGAGATAAATGATTCCTGCGAAATGAGGGTTTTTTTTTTTTGTTGTTGCTTTAATAATTAAGTCAGAGTTTAAAGGGCTTTCCATTTAATTGTCATAAAGAAGGGCATGCAAAGAGCTTTGCTGCAGGATGCTTGCCAGAAGGAGCTCTGCAAGGGTCTGGAATTTCAGTGGGGAATGGCACGCTAGGGCACAACGGCAGTGCATCTGTTGTGAATGGCAGCTGCTGCACAGCACTGGGCATGCAACATCTTCTTGCTATTTGCAGACAACTGATTTGTACGTTGTCTGTTTTCTGTACACATCACTGAAATGTATTGCATAAGTATTTTTTAGTGGAGTAATCATAAGTGTTTCAGATACCCGTTTTAATGTAGACAAGTTAATGTTAGACAACTGCATTAAAACATCCCATAGATCTTAAAGTGTTGACTAAACACTGAGGATTACCATATAAAGAAACATTAAAACTCTCATCAGACAGAGTTACTATGGCAGTGAATTAAGATCAGCAAGACATTCATAACACTGAAACTTAAACACTCCAGTCCCTGTTGTAGCATGTGAAGTATTTCCTCTCAATGTAAAATGGATGAGTTATTTCCATTCATCATCGAAAGATATTGAAAATCACAGGGTTTCTTTTGTTTTAAATCATGATGCTTTGAAGTTGTTAGAGCAACTAGTACAGATGCCAGCATAGAGATTCTCACTACAGTGAATGAAGAATAAGTATTTGGGAAGTAGTTTCAGCTGACCCCTTTGATAAGACTAAGCTTTGTGACATATCTGATATGGAAGCAGAAATTGTACAGCAATAGGAAGTTGTTATCTCCATATCTCAGATGCTAACACAGTTCTCCCAGTCAACTGTGAGATAGATCTACTCTTGTTATGACAGCTGTTGGAAACTGATGTCAGTATAACTGTGCAATGTCTTTTGATAGTCTTAACAATTACAAACCTTAAAATATGTTTATGATGTTATCTAAGACACACTGTTTGGAAATGGCTCTAGTTATAATCAGAAATTGCTCAAGCTATTTTAATAAATAATTATATACTTGCGAGTTTCCTGGTCAGATCTGCTTGAGAAAGCATTGTGAACTTTTTCTTTATGAAGACTTAAGCCTGAGGATTAATTAATGTTTATACAGCACTTTGTAAAAGCAAAGTTGCAAGTGCCAAGTATTATTATTATTTAATCTTTAAAAGTCAGATCAATGGAAGACTAAACTGTCAGAGAACTGCTATTTAAAATAATAAAAATGCTGAAAATCCTCTCCCTCCCATACTTAAATATATCCAACTGTGCTTTCATTTCAGTCTCACTTGTATACAGACAAGCAAAGACATTTTTCACTTTAAATTGGTTAACACCCATCTGTGCTTAAGTATGTGGGAAGATTACCTAGAATCCTAGGGACTTTTTGCAAAATGAAAAGAATCTTTGTTTCTGAAATGTGTTTCTAGTGCCTAAATATCACAAATATTTATATATGTAAGTCCTACTCCTAAGTGTAATCTACCTAATTAACCGGTGTTAGTTCTGTGAGCAACTTTATCCATTTGTGTGATGGGTCAGATGCTTATAGTGATAGTTTAATTATATTAGATTCACATAGCTATTTTGACTTCTGAGAAAAAAGAATCCTTGCATTGTTTTTAAAAACCTGATTCTCATTCTGCTTTTCTGCAGAGGTTTAGAAATGTTTTTTTTTTTTTCCTAAGAAAAAATACTGAATTCTGCATTAGCTATGCTTTAAACAATATTCTTCCTTGAAAACTATACACACATTATTCATGCAGAGCTAATTACTTTCCTTATAATGTAATTGAGTTGTTAAGTCAGAATATGAATTAATTGGTGGTATAGAACAGTAATGACACCAAGTCAAGCCTCGTTAATCTATGTCTGGCATATTATCTCTTGATATTCAGTAAATTTAAATTTTATGTATACAAATACACTTTTAATTAGAAGAAACAAAGTTTACAGCATGACTCATGAAAGCTGACTACATTTATCTGGAAGCGTTGATAACTTAATCTTATTCAGATGCAAGCCGACTTAAAAACTGAGTTTGCATGTTGCTATGGTGCATGCTAAAATATGAACATCTCGAGTGTCCTGTGGACTGATAAACCTATTAAAGAACAGTTTTCAAACAATGCTTAACAGCTATCAGTTATGCTGACTTTTAGTTGTAATTTGTTAATAAACAGCTGTAGTTAAGATTTATGTACACTGACATTTAGATTCAAGAATATACATCTGAGGTCAGTATTTCAGAACTCACCAACCACCATTAAGACTAGATTTTCAAAGAGCTCCATGTCTGGAATGCTGAACTTCTTTACAATTCTGTACCCAATTATGGGCTCTAAGTTCTTATGAAAATCTAAATTATATTTGCATACCTACAGAAGAAGCTTGAGTCTTTTGTTTTTAAACAGACTGGCTCCAGCTGCAGGCACAGAGCACTCAAGGATTTGGCCCAAGCTCATCTGAAAATTTGGCCCTTTAAAACTGCAGCTGTATAGTAAATAATTCTTAATCTTCTAATGGTTGTTCCTTTATAATGAATTTCTGGAGTAGATGTCTTAAATGTTCCTAAACACAGTCCATGTGTCCATAAATATGAATTTGAAGAACAGAAGACAAAATACTGTAAATGAAAACTGCATCACTGGAATAGGAGCAAAACTTCCAAGCCCAGGTGTTTGCTGTAGATAAGCTTAAGATTTCTTTAATATCTGTATTAAAATGCCTTAAAGGAAACTTATGAGGTTAAAATACTACTTATATTATTCAAGCTTTCTTTTTATATGGCATAGTTGAGGTATCATCTCTTCAACACTGACATAGAGCATATCCTTTTGTCTATATCACGGTATAAATTTATTTCTAACAACTTATGGAAGATTTTATTTTTTTCATATCAACTATGGAACAATTAGGATTAAAATTGTTGCTTGAAGAAAAGCGCAGTTTATTAAACACACTGAGAGCAAACAAAGTATGCGCACTGTTTAGCAAATATGGTTGGTCTTAGAAAAATAAATACTCCCTTAAGTCATGTAATACTTGTATTTGAATATAAGTTTACAAAGCTGTAGGCAGTAGGAATGAGCATTGCACTCCAAAATCTTATAAACCCACCCAAACAGAGAAAATTGATTTTGCTCCAGTTTTCAATTGTCTCTGTCTTCTAGGTAGTCTATTTGCAATATAATTCTTCCTAAGAGTTGCAAATAAAAATTGCTGCATAAATTATATATAATCTTTTGAACTTTATGCACTCGGTGATGTGTTGTGTTATTGTTTATATGAACTTTATAGTTTCTTAAAGAAAGTCTTGCAACACAAATCTGTAGGAAAAAAAAAGACAATATCCAGTACCTGGTATCTGATGAAGTTTTCCAGTGCCCGAGCTTTCTGCAGCTTGATTTCACACTGCCAGAGCTAG